>CM028377.1:169473800-169633692 GCA_013146195.2 Codonopsis lanceolata
AAACCAAGAGGGCAAAATAGGGAATTCTTTTGGTACAATTAGTAGAGATTAGATTAATCAATCACTAATCTAACCTTAATTAACTTCCAACTAATGTTGGACATGTTTAGGCTAAGCATGGGTGTTAGAGAGGGTTTAGAGGGGTTTAATGAGTAGGATAGGTTCTCGTCAAAACACAAAAACAGTGGGCAAAACAGATCGGGGCACCTCATGGCCGAAGGTCCCTATAGCTTGCGACCTTAAAGATTCCAAATCTCCCAGGTGACTTCTTCCATTGACCTTGCGGGGGCAAGGCCATTCCACCTTGCGAGGGCAAGCCCTGGTAATCCGAAATGGCTCAAAATTCAACCGAAAAGACCCCCAAACACTTAACCAACCTAACAAGGTTCAAACCTCATCCAAAGTAGGTCTAACTCCCTTAGAACAAGCCACAATTAACTCTCAAACAACCTCGGAGCTTAAACCGAAGAGTGCAACAACGTGCAACCGAAATTAATTTGAACGAACTAGCAATTGAACGCGGCATTGGAAAGAGACTTTAAGGCAAGTCTAAGGGCTACCCATGTAAGAAGCTTGAATACCTCTAGAAAGTTGAACAACAACTATAGAAATAAGAACTCCAAAGGAGAGATTATTACGCGACTCGATCCCTCGAACTACGCGATAGAGACTAACGCTATCTCCAAAGCTTCTAAATCATCGATAAACTTAAGGAACACCTCCAACTTGAAGTCTAATGCATCTAAACATGATAATAAACCATCATATAAAGGTCTAGGACCAAACCGAGGTCACGAACGCAAAATGCAAGCAAACCTTCAATCGCGTCGCATTCCGACTATCGTCGAGTCACGACTTGTGACTTTAGCAAGTCAACAACTATATGGCATCTCTTACTAGTGTTTTGGTCTTAATGTTATCTCTCATACATTTCTAGACCCTCTCGCAAACCAAACATACAAATCGAAAAAGGAAGAAGCTGCCAGTATGGCACGCAAACGAGCTAACAAAGGAGCGGGGTGTTACACTCTCTCCACCTTAAAAAGAATTCGTCCCGAATTCTAAATCATGATACAAACCAACATTAGGTCCGCACTCAACCACAATACATCGAGACAACGATTACGGTGTCTCTTAATCCCGGGTGAACACTTGGTCTCAAAACCACCAACCCAGACTCGAACCTCCGAGTCTACCACCACATGCTAAACCAAGTACACGAAGATCGAACTATAATAATCCAAATTCAAAAGTCTACGAACTCTCAATAGACACAACAACATCAAACACTTATGATTGAAAATAACATGACTCATACTTGAGTCATAAATACACATACGAACGACACTGAGCCAATCATGTAAGCACAACTCCAAATTTTAACATGAAGAACTCATTCAAGGACACTTCAACATCCAACTACCGAAACTATTTGTCTCGGGCACCACATGAAATTCAAGAACAAGAGATTCCAAGTTAAAAGAAATAATAATTGCTTATGGAGCAATTCACAAACAAATCAAAGATAATCAAATCGGCATTTCAAACCATGTAAATCATACTTGTGATTTTCCTATCGCGTGTAACAACACATAAGAGCACATTAATGAAATGTTTTGAAAATTTGTTCCATTTCTGTCCATTCCATTTGGTAACGGTATAGTCAATTTCTAACTTAATTCTTACCAATCCTAGTCCAACGATGAATACCTTTTGCTCACCAATTCAGGGTACCTACTGAATTAGCTTAAAAAGTTTTCGTCGTAAGGATGCGAAGGTTCATGAATAAAAATTTTAAGCATCTTTCAAACAGTCTCCTATGCTAATGAAATGAATGAACAATAGATAATAATTATGAAATGAGAATTTAATATACTACAATGTAGATGCATCACATAGATGTTTCCTACAACTAATGCACATAACTGAATAAAATCAAGCCAAGTAACAAGGTCCATTACCTTGGCAAACAACAATCATATCTACCACAAAACTCGTGTACCTAGTACACTCAACCAAGAAAACTTCCTAGGAATCACAATGAGTCGACAAGGCTACTAATACCCGTAACGTTTATACTATGCAAGACTATCCTTTTTTAAGCTCTAGACCATGTCTACAACCAACACATACTGTAAGCATCCTATCGCAACATTAACGTCTCAACACTCGCGGTGAAGCGTCATTCTCTCCCGTGCAATCGAAATCAACTGATAAATCGCAGCACTTAACCTTCGTACTAATCGAATGTATTCTACTCGCATAATAACTACTAACAATAATATAGTATTATATTATTCATTACGTAAAACATATCTTTATAGAATATACAAGTATCATTCCAAACCAATAAGTATCATCACACAATTCATACTTCATATATATATACATATATATATTCATACATATACATATTATGGCCTTTTCTATAACCACACAAAACCACAACTCTATATGTAGCATAGTCTTACACATATATAGACTAAACAAGAATCCATATACCACGTGTGATTACCTACCGGTAATTCACAAAACAAACCATATCATATATCGATCTCACGTTGGGGTATTATTCCCGATCGAGCAAATAACCAATATTACACAATACACCATATAATGTATATATGCATGCACATGAGCTACCAACTAAAACGCGTACTCATAATAACGGTAATAGTAGCCACGGTATAATTTACATATATGTATACAAGAATATACCTTCCTATTTCGGATAGGTCTCAAAATTCCGCAATGGCCAACCGCCACGCGCGCACGACCTCAAACTCTAGGCCGACCATCACCATCTCTCTTGGAGCCACTAGATTGTTGACTAGTACTCCCAGACCGATTAACTCTCATCCTCGGGCAATCTTTACGAACATGATCACCGCCACAAGCAAAACACTTTCCTGATTTACCCTAGCACCTATTCTCGGCATGTCCCGTCCTCATACAAAAATTACATATCAACTCATCACTTCGCCGTCTCTGAGTAGAAGTAGTAACACCACTCCGGCCACCAGAACGCACATTTCCTTGACTAACTGTCTGAGGTGCTGCCTGCCCTCTATCACCATCATTGCCTCTAATAGTACTCGAGGTTCTCTTTTGAGCATACTCCTCGATGTCCAACTCCATCGCATACGCACGATCCACAGCGCCTCGGTAATCCGTAAGCTGTAACGGAACGAGCTGCCTACGATATTTCATCCTTAGGCCCTTCACAAACCGCTGGGTCTTCCTAGCCTCATCTGGTACTAAGTAACCACAATAGCGAGCCAACTCTGTGAACTTCGCTGAATACTGAGCCACCGTCATAGCTCCTTGTTCTAATGCCATGAATTCCATCTCTCTTCTTTCTCGAACCACTGCCGGGATAAACTGTGCCATAAACTCCATCGTGAAGTTTTCCCACACTTGAGGCACTCCATGGTGTCTCCAACTATCTCGTAACACATGCCACCAATGGTCAGCCGCACCACTTAATTTAAACACTGCTAGGGTCACCATCTCTTCTGACGTACAACCCATAACTGCAAAAATCTTCTCCATGCTTTCTATCCAAAGTTCTGCTTTAGAAGCATCGGGTCCTCCATCGAAGCTCTCAGGTTTCAACTTCAAGAATCTCGCAAGAATGGTAGAATCGTCTTCCAATCCAAACATTTGTTGAGGAGTCACATGCGGATCAATAACATTCTCCCCTCTCTCGTTGCCACGAGCCGTACCAGAACGGGGTCTACTAGAACTAGCTCCACGCCAAGTTCCTGACATAATACGCCTACAAAGAACACTCAGCGTTAATAACTCAACAATAAACCCACCCAAACTAGGCCAAGGAACTTATCCTGGAGAAATAGCTAACCTATAGCTCTGATACCAAGTGTAACGACCCGACCCGGACTCCAATGTGAAGTCCCAAGGTCGTGCCAAGACAAGCTAGAGACGGACAAGCACCGCTAAGCATAATGGTGCGAGTCAAAAGATGAGCCATCAAGCTCGAACAGGAAGGTAAAGCCATAACGGCAATACGGAATAATAAAAATCAACACCTGCGGAAGCGAATCATAAGTGGGACCAAAGCCTATAATTAAAAACCAAGGAATACAAGGCTGAGAGATAACTATCTCTCGAGAATTCTACGACGCGCGTGACGCAACAATGCGCACGGGCAACAAACCATCGGCAAACCTAAGGCCGGCGAATCAACAAAATACCAACCTGATAAACAACCACTCAACGGCTACAACATGCCGGAGGGACAAATCAACTAAATGAATGAGATATTTAAATACTAGCAACTAAACCCAAGTCTCTCGACTAACGTCGTCTGAGATGACAATACCAACAATACTAGAATGAGTGAGCTAAAGCATGCTCGAAATAATAAGGGAATAACTCCTAAGAGATACAACAGCTCGACCAAGCAAGTCGGCTCCCAAAATAATACGATAACAAAATACTAACATAATCTACCCAAGTAAAGTCTACATAACTTTACATTCGTGTCTCACAAATACATAATAACAATAATAATAATAAATCCAAGCTTAAAGCCCGGAAGACCACCTTCTAGGAATCACTATCCGAAGCCGCCACGCGTACTAACGGGATCACTGCACACACTAAGGAAAACAAACACACGGAGTGAGTCATAATGACCCAGTAAGTTACTAAATGCAATAGTATGGCATATCATGTCATGGCATGGCATAATGCACAAGCATATATAAAAATCATGGTATCATACTAGTATACCAACAATAAACATGTACTTAATTATCAAAGCACATAATCTCACATAAGCTACATAGCATATTATCTTTCACATAAATGCTCATACGTAAACACGTAAAACTGCACCGGGCCCACCCTCAATATTCAAACCATGGGTCCAACCTCAAATGATCATAATCGGGTTCAATCCTCAAATGATCACAACTCATCGCTTTCTTAATGAGTACCTCGTTACATTCATCCAACCTAGGATGAGAAATGGGAGCTCGATATCAGGCTAGGTGGCGCTAATACGAGACCACATCCCACTATTGGCCAAATAGTGAGGAGAAAGGGTACCAATGCGGCGATTCATAACGAATGTTTCCAAAGGCTATGAATCGTCCCCATTGCCGACAAAACGACCAAGACGCCAGCTGGACTCAAATCAAGATGCTCAAGTAGATATTTACTTGAATAAACCAATAAGGACCATGTCCATCACAAAAAGAACTCATCAAATCAAGTAGGTCATAATGCTCTACAAAACCCAATAAACAATGCACATAAATGTACACACTTAACATGTTCAACTAACTTGTAAGTTTAGTTCAAGAACCACATATTGAGGTATTCATAATCCTCAAGTCATCACCAATTCAAGAATAGCTTATAAGCTCAATAAATCACAACGTGAGGTCTACTATAGTCCTCTATTCAAGATTAAATCAAAGACTATTATTTTAGTCTAAGAACAATCATAAATCAAGACTTAGCATTTTAGCTTCACTTAAAGGTACACCGGACTCAACCATAGTCTCAACCGTCATATATACTCGACTTCTCAAAACCAATCTCAAGGGTACCAAAACTAACCCGTAGTCAAAACCCCGTAAGTGCTTTCATGTGCACGCGACCAAATTACCTAAAAGAGAACTCGTTCAAATAATCATTTCTTAAAGGCATACGAGATCATAGGTTGGTCTCTAATGCTCCGTGCTCTAACGAGCACGCTCTAAACATACTCCCAATAGGTCTCTATAACATGAGTGTCTTAATTGGACACCGAATGAGATACTCGGGTACGCACAAACATAACTAAGCAAGACCCGAACATCGTAGGGTTTCAACCCAAAGCTCATTATTATATTATTGACTTTACAACGACTCCGTTGAGTCTTAATTCTACATTTCATTCTTTATGGGTTTCATAAATCCACAATTTAACACTCTATTCAAACATACAATAAAATTCCAAAATTCATTCGGGCTTGATTCCCAAGCCTAACAACCCAAGAACTCATTATAATCATAGTCAAACGAAACCCAAATGTCGTAGGATTTCAACCCGAGTTCATTATCACATTATTGAACTTATTTTGACTCCGTTGAATCTAAATACTAAGTTTCATTCTTAAACATTTCATCAATCTCAACATTAACACCCACCTCAATTAACAACAATTTCTCCAATAATTCGGGCTTGATTCTCGAGCCCTAAAAATTCATAACAACACCCAACATAAATCATAACCCATTTCTTACAACACATAATATCATTCAAATCATTTCATTCATGCTATTAACAAGTTCATATTTCCAAAAAAATCCCCAAAATGGGCATACAAAGCATGTCAAGTGTTCATTGCCCACAAATAGCACATAGGTTGTTTTCCTTAGGGCCAATGAACCAAAATAAAAAGAAGGTAGCTTACCTAGCTCGGATGAAAACTCCAAAGAACACAAATCCGATCGGTGAACTTGTTCTACTCGTCGAGGGCTTCACGAATCTGAAGTTTGAAGGCAATCTGACGGTGGTTGGATCGCCTTGGATCGAAGGAAGAATGAAGCTAGGGCTCAAAAATCTCCAAGCCCCTTTCTCTCTCTAATACGTATGGAAGAAGAGAAGAAATGAAGAGGATTTTCAGAAAATGGAAAGGGATTTGGCTTTTATACCTCCAAAACCCAAGAGGGCAAAATAGGGAATTCTTTGGTACAATTAGTAGAGATTAGGATTAATCAATCACTAATCTAACCTTAATTAACTTCCAACTAATGTTAGGACATGTTTAGGGCTAAGTATGGGAGGTTAGAGAGGGTTTAGAGGGGGTTTAATGAGGGTAGGATAGGCATTTCTCGTCAAAACACAAAACATGGCAAAACAGGATCGGGGCACCTTGCGGTCGCAAGGTCCCCTATAGCTTGCGACCGCAAGATCTCCAGCCTCTCTAGGTGACTTCTTCCATTGACCTTGCGGGGCAAGGCCATTCCACCTTGCGAGGGCAAGCCCGGTAGACCCGAAATGGCTCAAAATTCAACCAAAAAGACCCCCAAACACTTAACCAAACCTAACAAGGTTCAAACCTCATCCAAAGTAGGTCTAGAACTCCCTTAGAACACTCAAAAATAACTCCCAAAACAACTCGGAGCGAAACCGGGAAGAGGTGCAACAACGTGTAACCGAAACGACGAATGAACTAGCAATTGAACGTGCTTTGAAAGGAGACTTTAAGGCAAGTATAAGGGATAATTTAGAAGCTTGAATACCTCTATAAAGTTGAACAACAACTAGAGAAATAAGAACTCCAAAGGAGAGACGATTACGCGACTCGATCCCCGAACTACGCGATAGAGACGAACGTTATCTCCAAAGCTTCTAAATCATCAATAGACTTAAGGAACACCTCCAACTTGAAGTATAATACATCTAAACATGATAATAAACCATCATATAAAGGTCTAGGACCAAACTGAGGTCACGAACGCAAAATGCAAGCAAACCCTCAATCGCGTCGCATTCCGACTATCGTCGAGTCACGACTTGTGACTTTAGCAAGTCAACAACTATATGGCATCTCTTACTAGTGTTTTGGTCTTAATGTGATCTCTCATACATTTCTAGACCCTCTCGCAAACCAAACATATAGTCGAAAAAGGAAGAACTGCGAGTACGGCACGCAAACCGAGCTAACAAAGGAGCGGGGTGTTACATTATATATATTAGATTAGATTAGAAAATCAAAATACATGATGAAATGAATAGAATTAAAAAATATAGGACCTAAATTTAAAATAGGTACAAGTCAAGGGATCAAACTATTATTTAATTATTCATGGAATTAATTAGTTTATGACAAATTTACTCTTTTGGTCTTAATTAATGGTAAGTGATTTATTAAGTTAAAGGGTAGGTTTGAAAGACATTATTAGATTTATATGAAAAATTGTATCTATAATAATAGAATTGTTGGTGAGTATCGAGATATTAAGCAAATTTGTAGCATTTTGAATTTTGAAGGTAAGATGGCTGAAGGCTGTAGAGTCAATGATCGTGTAGATAACTCTCATTTGCTTAGAACTTTGAGCATCATTTCTTTGAGCTTCTCAATATCTGACTCAATTTTCAAAAAGGGTGGGGCTGGAGGTGCATTTTAGACATTCACAGGATTGGTTCCAGTAAGATTCAATCCTACCGTCGGTTGTGGTGTTTGATAGACATTGTAGGGTAGGGGGCATAATATTTGCTGCTCCTACTTGAAGACCAAAGTCATTAAATGGGAGGTAGGTTGTGGCTTGTTTCTGTGGAACGTAGCTCCTCGGATATTTATATGGGTTGTTTTGGAGTGGATTGGCAGTAGGGAGAAGAAAGCCCCCTTGAATTTGGTTATGAGACATTAGTGTTTTGAAAAGGGTAGCTGGTATTTTGGAACTGAAGATTGATGTTTTCCATGTTGGTGTTTGAAGGAAGGTTGGTGTTTGTGTATGGAGATTAAGTGTTTTGAAAATTCGGAGAGTTGGTATTTGGGAATTGAGGAAGGGGTTTGGTGTTTGGTATATTGTTATTTGGAGGAGGGTTGGTGTTTTGGTATTGAAAGTAGGAGTATGGAAAAGATGGTCTGGTGTTTTGGATCTGAGACTGAAGGTTAGAACTCTGAGCTTGAGGATTGGACAAGTTGGTATTTGGAGAGGGTTAGTATTTTGGTATGTAGGATTGGTATTTGGATTTTGAGGTTTGGTGTTTGGGGGAATATTTGAGGTTGATGCTTCACGGGGGTCTATAAGAGAATAAGTGTTTTCAAGGTTCGACCTCAAACCTTGCATGAGGTCTGTTATGTGGCCCATTAGACAATCAGTGTGCACACTTAGATTCTGGTCCAACTATTGTTGCATGGCAGGAGTAGGAGCATAACCAGGAACACATGTATTTGTACCCATAGAAGTTTGTTCATTTTCGGCAGCCATTCTAGCAAAATCTGTATCTGAACTGATCACTGTCTCTGAGCTTAAATTGTATTCCCTAAAATGTCCTCTGTTTTTGAACCCAAATCTCTTATCAAACGACTAGTACTATCTCTTCCTTTCCATGTTTGGGCTAGGTTTCTAGAAAAAAACAAGGTCGAAGGTAGTGTATGAGAAGGCAAGGCTCAAGGTGTTGGCTCGGGAAAGTACGGTGCACATTTTTTATTATTAACTCATGTTTTGTTTATTATCTTAAAGTTGGTTGGACAAGCATAGTTTTGTTTTAACTCTCTTTATTATGTTCTGGAACAGTGAATTATTTCTCCAGAGTATAAGACCTTTGTATTCCACTTGCCTTTCGACCTCTCAAGATTGGACAAATCTTAGGCGAAAGGTCTATACTCTTTCTGGGATCCACCATTCGATCGTTCTAGTGAGATACCACTAAATTTATTGGTCAATTCCATTGCATTTTGTTGACTATGCGATGATCTATATTTTTTGGTCAGCAATATTTTTGACTTTTATGTACATGAGATTGGTCATTAATTTTGAGGTATAAAAATCAACCGGTCAATGAAGTGTCCTATAAGATATACATGTCATTAACGTGGCTGATGCATGTAGGGGGTAGGCTGGATTTGGTGTATGGGTAGCAGTTTGGAATATCTCTACATGAGTGCACGTGTGAGTTAGCTAAAAAGCAGAAAACTTTTTGCAGATATAAATCAGTAAAATTTTTGGCCTGTCTTTTTGTTTGTTTGTGGATTTTCTTGGATAATTTGTTTGAATCCCGTGAGTGACAGAGCAAAGGCACCAGACGGCCATCACATTAATAAATAGAAAGAAAAGTGAGGAAACTATTTGTTCCTATTAATTACACTTGGTCCTAATCCCAAAAATAAACATGACAGAACGAATAAATAATTATTACATACTTGGCTTTTGCCCAAAAGAATATGAATTACAAATATCTCCCAACTTTCGTAGAATATTGGCAATAATAATAAATAATTATTACAAGTCTGGCTTTCACCCAAAAGAAATTTTCACAGATTGTAGGATTTTTAACACTGTAGCTAAATCACTAGGATTAATGGAGTAAATATGTATAAAGTCGACTAGGGTTTGGACTTAGACGGGTGCAAGTCTAAATACCCTTGCGACTTGAACAAAAAAAACCCAACCGAACTGAAGAGAAATTGGGGTCGCTTGTTGCCGGCTAGAGGGGAATGGAGGTATGAGAAAATTTGTGTAGGGAGAGGGGTGTTTGGAAAATGATGAAAAATAGTGGGTTATTTTGTTTTAAAAGGAGAGTGGGTGAAATTGTAATATGAGCATTTAAAATGGTGCAACGTTTAGTAAATGAGGTGCGACGTTTAGTGTCTCCCAAAATTAATGAGACCCCTGACTTTCCTCCTTTTGATGTTATTTCAGACTAGATACATAAAAAGGTTAAAACTGTAAAAGTGTCAAAAGCTGCTTTGATCGCAGGTGCGAAATATTTCGCGGCCAGGGTGCGGACATTATTGGAAATCTTCATTCTTTTGGCAATTGAAAACAACTTTCCACCCGCAAAATTAACCGCAGCCTGCCCACGGTAGGAGTTAGAATTGCAACTCTTCTTTTCGCCTTTAATTCACCAATTGAGCTTGTCTTTCACCAAAATGCCCAAATCTGCACAATTAAACCCAATTGTGGTAAAGGGAACCAAAACAACTAAATTTTTTATGATCAATGTAATATTGGAAAGCAAAACAAGCCCAAAACATCCTAAAACATCCTAAAACATAGACAATATGCATAAAGAGCCAAATTCTCGCAACGGAGCATAGGATGGTGCTTTGCCAAAGAGCATTTCGTAAGGTGTCTTATTGTTAAGCACGCTAGAGGGAGTTCTATTGATCAAGTAACAAGCTGCTAACACACATTCCCCCCACCCCCGAAAAAAAAAAACAAGCATATGTCCTTGAAACTGAAGGGCTCTAGCAACATTCAAGATGTTCCTATGTTTACGTTCAACCCGTCCATTGTGGTGTGGAGTCCTAACACATGATGTCTCAAATATGATCCCATTCTCAGCGAAGTAATCAAGTAAACAACAAAATTATGTCACATTATCACTACGTACATACTTCACTGTTTTATTGAATTGGTGATCAATCGTAGCAATGGAATTCAAAAAGTAAACCTAAGTTGCTCTAGAAAAATCATCCACTATAGTCAGAAAATAAGATGTACCACAGGATGAAGCAGTATAGTAACCACCCCATAAATCACAGTGTATTAAATAAAAATATCATTGGCTTTATTTTTGCTAATTAATAGGACAACTTTTCCTAGTTTGTTTTGCACGTTGACATACATCACATGCTTTATTATTCATCCTACCAAAATGACTTATGTTTGGTATTAATTTCACTACTTTTTAAGATGGGGATCCTAGCCATTTATGCCACAGATCCATCGCAGCTTCTACATCAACTGCTAAAGCTTGTACATGAGGAATACCACAGAAAAAGTAGAGTCCATCTCATTGTTCACTCGCTCCAATCAATGTCCTCGTCATACGGTCCTATATAACACATAAGTTATTAGTGAAGTAAACAACAAAATCTGACTTATTTATCAATTGAGACACAAAACTTAAATCGTATGTCAAGGAAGCACATAAAAAACATTTTCTAGTTTTAACCTTTAATCCAATATCACACTTCCTTCTCAAGTTACAACCACATGTTGCTCATCTGGCAAACCCACCAGACAATTCGTAACATCTTGCATATCTATCAGATAGACAAAATCACTCATTACATGATTCGATGCTCATGTATCAATAATCCAAGTAACATGTTTACCATTCAACCGATCAGAAGAGACTTTAGGATTATTAAGTAGATTATTCTACCATTGCGCTGCTGACACCAATCCATGCAGACCCGATAATTCATTGCTGCTTGGTTGCCCCTGTGCAGCATTCCCTTATTGTGTACCCATGCTGCTACCAGTAGTATTGTGTATATGAACCTGCAATCTGTTTCCCTTGTCACGGCCCTGTGATGTAGCACCGTGATATCTACTACGGCCTGCCATGCTACCCCTTCTGCCTGCACCTCTTCCGCCACAAGTAGAGCTGTCAAAATGGGTCTGCGGGGCGGGTTTGCCCGCGGGCTTGAAAAGCCCGTTGTGAAACGGGGCGGGGCAGGAAAACTGCGAATATAACGGTCCTGAAAACTCCTAGCCCAAACCGCCCCGCGTAGGGCCGCGGGCAAAACGGGCAAGCCCGCGGACTTTTGGGTTTATTTACCAATATACACCAATTAGGCAAAAAAAAAAGAGTTTATTTAAATATTTATTTATTTATTTTCAATTATTTAAATTCAAGAATCATGATAATTTGATAGCTTAATTATTGTGAAATGAAATTAAAAAAAATTGAAATGGATCCATGGATTTGACATTACAAATTGATGCTATTTTGAAACCAAGGAAGTACTGTAGTATATGTGGGGTTACTTTTAACTTTTGAAAAACAAGATTTAATATTTAGACCAACAACATTGTAATATTGTAATACAGTTTACATAAACACATTGAAATGCTTGAACCAAACTCAATATATTTAGGCTCAAATTCAGTTACATCATGAAATGTATTTGCACTTCCAATTACTGGGTAAAAGTTAATTTTGTTTAAGAAAATAATAGTTTTGATAGTTTATTAGTAATAAAATCACATTTTAATCCCTTAATTTTTTACAGCACATTTATTTTTAAAGTTTGAATTTAAATTTTTTGATAAGATAAGAGTGAAATAAAAAGAAAATGATGTAACTAATCTATGACCAACATGAAATTAAAGTCTAAGAAACACATTAGAAAACAAACCTATTATTGAATGTGAAGGACCCAGAATATGCGGGCTGCCCGCGGCTCGCCCCAACCCGCAAAAGCCCGCGGCCCGCACGGGCAAAGCCCGAAAAGCCCGCATCCTAACGGGTATTAAAAACACCAGCCCAACCCGCCCCTAATAGGTGGTGGGGCGGGCATGCCCGTGGGCTTTTGCCCTATTTGACGGCTCTAGCCACAAGGATGATCTCCCCACCATTCAGGAAACCCAATAAGTTGAAAGCACATGCTTTCCTCATGTCCTTCGTGATCGCAGTGCCGATAAAATTTGCCGGAAGCATCAATCTTTCCTTTGCCTTTCATGTCAAATTGTACCTTAAAAGCCATGATATTGTCGCGTTCCTCTTTGGGTTTAAATGTAGCTCCTCCACGTAGACGTTCTTCTTGAATTACGCTATGATATGCCCAATTCAAAAGAAGGAAGAGGATCAAACGATAGTAGGTTCGATCTCATTGTGCCATAGATGTTCGTCTAGGCCCATAA
Source organism: Codonopsis lanceolata (assembly GCA_013146195.2). Lineage (NCBI taxonomy): Eukaryota > Viridiplantae > Streptophyta > Magnoliopsida > Asterales > Campanulaceae > Codonopsis > Codonopsis lanceolata. Next base: position 169,487,145 of record CM028377.1, read on the forward strand.
GATATTAATGCAAATGATGCGTCTCTTGAATCCTTTCAAACTTCGTACCGAGATCACCCGTACACTTTCCATACTCACATCCTGGAAGAATCTCATAATTCACGAGTTCGTCCCACAACTGTTTGATCCACCCATAATAGTTACCCACGCTCTCGTTCTTGGATTTTCTACATTCAACAAGAGCCGACTTAAGTTGTTGAATTCTGGGTCCGTTTACGATTATGTGAATGGACATTATTGAAATAGGCAAATTTATGAAAGTGGCCTTATGTGGTTGAAAAGAAGGTAGCCAAACGTAGAGCTGTCAAAATGGATTGGTCCCGTTGGGCTAGCTCGCCCTACTACCTAAATGAGGTGGTTTGGGTTGATATTTCTTAGGTTCGCCACTTTTTTGGGCTGGCTCGCCCCCTCCGCCAAGTGGCGGGTTAAAGTGTGTTGTGGGTTGGCTCACCTGGAGTTGTCAAAATGGGTTGGGCCTGTTGGGCTAGCCCACCTCGCCACCTAAAAGAAGTGGTTTGGGTCGGTATTTCTTAGACCCGCCACTTTTTTGGGCTGACTCACCCCGCCAAATATTGGGTTGAAGTGGGGTGTGGGTTGGCTCGCCCCGCCAACCCACCTTGACAACTCTAGTCAAACGGTTAGATATTTGGGAAAGTGGACTGGCTTTCAATTTATTCAAATATAAAGATAAAAGAATTGATAAATTACATGTCAATTCACTTCCCAAATATCTAAATACTTAGGTATATCTTTTTTTTCCAACCGCATAAGTCCACTTTCATAAATTTGTTCCAATAATGCCCACTCTTCATCTTCCTCCTCTTGAGATCTCCGACTCCAACCACTCTGTCTTCGTCTTCGTCTTCTTCAGAATTTTCATGTTGTTCAATAACCGTCTTCATTTTATATTTATTCATTGTAGATGGGTAATCTTGATCTAGATTAGGTTTTTGTACAGTTCTAATTGTCAAGGAAGAGCCCCTTTCTTCTATTTCGAGGATCTGTCGGCAAACTATATTTTATACTCCTTCTGTCCCAAAATTATTGTCTTGTTTTCCTTTTTCGTCCGTCCCAAAATAATTGTCTTGTTTGAAACTTTTCTTTTTAGAACAACACTTTTACCACTTTATCCTTACTTTTTCATCCTACTTTAATTATAGGCCACATACACATGGTCCTTAAAGTAAACTAGACATCAAACTAATATTAATAATCAAGTCAAATGTGTTTTCTTAAATCGTGCGCCAAGTCAACCCAAACGATAATTTTGGGACGGAGGGATTAATAGAAATAGAAGGAGATGGTGATCTACCTCTTTAAGTCCAATTAGTAGGAATCACTCTTCCTACTTGTAAAATTGATAAAAGAAGGAGCTCTTCTTCCTCCTTGTTATCTCAAAGTAAATCCCGATGCATAATTTTGATTCTGTGATGCACAAACTGGATTACTCATGTATAAAATCTCGATGTACAATTTGTAATTAGTAAATCCCGATGCTAAAATTGAATTTGCGATCCACAAATGGGAATACCCATGCAGAAAATCCTGATGCACAATTTTGGATTTGTGATACACAATTTGGAATTAGTAAATCCTAATACAAAAATTGGATTTGCGATGCATAAATTTGAATTGATGTACATCGACTTGAAATTGTGATTAAGCGCGCCCCTAACCTAATTTTATTAAGAGTATACTTGTCCTTTTGCCTAAAAATATTCTTTATCGATAAAAAAAAAAATGTCCTTATAAGTTGGAAATTGATGGTCGGGGACAGGCCCGGTTATCAACCTAAAAGAAAAGGAAAACACATACCAAAACATGGAGGAGATGGTCAAGTATAGCCAAACCCATTGCTTTATATTTTATAGCCTTTGACCAAATAAACTTATAAACTTCCCAAAATGCCCCAAATCCTACATAACTCTCTCTTTCTCTCTCCCTCACAATTTACTCTCCGCCTCCTTTCTGAGTCTCACTCATCTATACGTTTTCCCTCCTTTATTTTTCTCTCTTTCATTCACCTCCCTCACAGCACCAACATCAACGTCCTCTCCATCACCGACAAGCGAGTTCCATCTCCAACTACTCTCACTCTCTCTGTAATAGCGTCGTGAGTACCATTTCCGATCAGAGTCCTTAACCCTATCAACCCATAATCGACCCTTGAGTTGATCACGAGTTGATTAATCGACTCATGAGTAATATATATATATATATATATATATATATATATATATATATATATATATATATATATATAAGGGTTGATTTATCCCTCCAAAATCATACTTTTGAATTATTGACTTTTGAGTTACCATTCCACTCTTTCTCTCTCCCATCTTCTCCCTTTATTTCTCTTGTTAATTACAAAAAAACCCTGACCTATTTTAGTTTTTTCGTTTTAAACTTTGTATTGTTTTTTTTTTTTGCATGAAAAACCTCAACCAAAATTTTATTTTCCAAAAAAAAAAACCTTCCATCCAAAGCTAGTTAGTTTTGGGACGGGACGGATGAATGGACTTCGACGTGGCCGCCTACGTGGACTGGGCGGGAGTCGAATAATTTCATTTTAAACCTTGTCCTATTTTTAAATTTCAAAACCAACCTTTTTTATCATTTTTTTTCAAATTTGATTGCGAAAAAACCTTGAACAGTTTTTAAAACTTCGTAATGAACCCAGTCAATTTGAATATATATATATATATATATATATATATATATATATATATAGTAAGCTATTTATTTTCTGTGATTATTTAACTGATTAATTTTGCTAGAAATAAAATATTATTGTTAGTTAACTAACAATATTATTTTATTTCTAGAAAAATTAATAATTTAATTAATCACAAAAAATAAATAACGTATTTATATCTTTCACAACCTAAGAACCTATTCCTGGATTTTTATCTATCTATGATGTCTGCATGACAGTTATCCTTCCACAATGACAACGAACTCCTCTATTCATTTTGTTAAAAATATGAAATAAAAGATAATGAAATGAAAATTGTTGGATGAATTGGAATATATATATATATATATATATATATATATATATATATATATATATATATATATATATATATATATATTCCAATTCATCCAACAATTTTTTTCATTATATATATATATATATATATATATATATATATATATATATTCGAATTGCCAGGGTTCATTACGAAGTTTTAAAAATTGTAAGAGGTTTTTTTTTGCAATCAAATTTGAAAAAAATATGATAAAATTGGTTTTGAAATTTAAAAATAGGACAGAGTTTAAAATGAAATTGTTTTTTGGCGAGAAAATGATGTGGACGTGAAGACTCCAACCCTGTCCACGTGACGGCCACGTCGAAGTCCAGTCACCCTTCCCGTCTCAAAACTAACTGGCTTTGGACGAAAGTTGTTTTTTGGAAAAAAAAATTTGGTTGAGGTTTTTCATGCAAAAAAAAAAAAAACACACACACAAGGTTTAAAATTAAAAAGAAGAAGGAATAATTACAAGCCGGTACATCTTTTAAAACATGTTTTCAAATAAATCCACCTATTTTTTAGATATATCTTTTAGATACAATTTTAGAGGAAAAGTACATCAATGCCCTTTCCACCCCACCTTCCCAACAGTAGCCCTTTCGACACCTCCATGGCCCTCACTATCTTAGTCCTCCTCACTGCTCTCTTCTTCATGAGCTTCTTCTCCTTCTACATCGGCCGCTACGCCGATGACGCCTCCACCACCACTGGTCGTTCTTCCACCAACAACGCCGTCCACCACTTGTCACGCCGCAATATTACTCCATTTAATTCCCAATTCGCCAAGGGCCTCGACCCCTCACTTATCCAACCATACGAACACCTTTTAATGAGGAAGCTCTGATATCCGTTTTTATAGATTCAGATCTGAGATTTACAAGCTCCGCTCTTGACATTTCCTTTCTCTTAAAAGAGTCATTCCAAAAGGAAGGAATTCGGAGAATCAGGCTCAGGAGAATCGGGTTTGTTGCAAAAGTGAAGAAGCTTTATAACGCACTAAAGCTTCGTGGATGTATTTGCAGACATTGAAAACAAGAGTTATGAAAAGTTAATCAGCTCGATCGAAGCTCATGCAAGCAAAGCAGTACGAGCAGTGTTGAAATATTTCTTGGGGAAGATATACAAAAGGCAAAGTAGAAAATCCCAGGTTGGCAATTGGTATACATAAGGTTGGCATTATATGATTCATGTGAAAATGTAATTTCAGTTATGAAAGGTTGGCATTATATGATTCATTTGGAAATACAAGATTCTCTGGTACAGTAGTATAGTATGCGCATATAGCTCTTAATCAAGTCTTTCAAGTTTGGTAGCAAGATCAAATTTTGTTTTCACAATTTCTCCGTTAGTTTTCGTTAAGCAATAGTAGAGAGCACCTAACGGTCGGCAGAACTTTAACGGAGCATAACTTTCGCGTCCGGATGAATTACGGGACCCACAGCATATCAAATCGAAGCTCTCGACGAGCTCTACTTTACCCTGTGAACTATTCATTTTTAGCCCAAAAAACGCTGTTTAAGTACTGTTATGGGCCTTTGAAGTTTTCGAGCTTTTTCCTTTTTTGTTTAAGACTTTTCCTTTTAGGGTTTGGATTGTTAGGGCATATAAATACCCTATTAAACATTATTTGGGTAGTTTTTAATAAAATTTGAGTTTTTTTGCTTTTTGCTTGAACCCTAAGCCGTTATAGGCTTGTTCTAAGGAATTTCTCGTTGAAAGAGTTTCTATTTGATTGTTTTTCAAAATACTGTCAAATCCATCCTGATGCCAGGGCTTGACATCAGAGTTTTTGGATTAATTTGGTATCGCATATCTTGTCAAATGCATCCCGATGCCGTGGCTTGGCATCGAGTTTCGATTGATTTTTGTCTTCCAAAATCAAGTCAAATGCATCCCGATGCCAACGGCTTGGCATCGAGTTTCGATTGATTTTCTCGTCAAATGCATCCTGATGCCAGCACTTGGCATCAGAGTTTCTAGATTGATTTGGTCCTCCAAAATACTATCAAATGTATCCTGATGCCAGCACTTGGCATCAGAGTTTTTGGATTGATTTTTGTCTTACAAAATCAAGTCAAATGCATCCTGATGCCAGGGCTTGGCATCAGAGATTCTTGATTAATTTGGTCCTCCAAAATACTATCAAATGCATCCTGATGCCGCAGACTTGGCATCGAGTTTTCGATTGATTTTGGTCATGCATAATGTTGTCAAATGCATCCTGATGCCAGGGCTTGGCATCAGAGTTTCTGGATTGATTTTCTGTAAAATGCATCCTGATGCCAATGATTGGCATCAGAGTTTCTGGATTGATTTGGTCCTGCATAATGCTGTCAAATGCATCCTGATGCCAACACTTGGCATCAGAGTTTCTGGATTAATTTGGTCCCGCATAATATCTTGTCAAATGCATCTTGATGCCGTGGCTTGACATCGAAGTTTCGGATTGATTTTTCTGTCAAATGCATCCTGATGCCAGTGATTGGCATCAGAGTTTCTGGATTGATTTGGTCCTGCATAATGCTGTCAAATGCATCCTGATGCCAGCACTTGGCATCAGAGTTTCTGGATTAATTTGGTCATGCATAATACTATCAAATGCATCCTGATGCCAGGGCTTGGCATCAGAGTTTCTGGATTAATTTGGTCCTCCAAAATACTATCAAATGCATCCTGATGCTAGAACTTGGCATCAGAGTTTCTGTATTGATTTTGGTCCTCCAAAATACTGTCAAATGCATCCTGATGCCAGCACTTGGCATCAGAGTTTCTGGATTGATTTTCTGTCAAATGCATCCTGATGCCAGGGCTTGGCATCAGAGTTTCTGGATTGATTTTCTGTCAAATGCATCCTGATGCCAGGGCTTGGCATCAGAGTTTCTGGATTGATTTTGGTCTTGCATTAATGCTGTCAAATGCATCCTGATGCCAGAACTTGGCATCAGAGTTTCTGGATTGATTTGGTCCTCCAAAATACTATCAAATGTATCCTGATGCCAAGACTTGGCACGAGTTTTCGGATTGATTTTCTGTCAAATGCATCCTGATGCCAGGGCTTGGCATCAGAGTTTCTGGATTGATTTTGGTCCTGCATTAATGCTGTCAAATGCATCCTGATGCCAGCACTTGGCATTAGAGTTTCTGGATTGATTTGGTCCTGCATTAATGCTGTCAAATGCATCCTGATGCCAGCACTTGGCATCAGAGTTTCTGGCTTGATTTGGTCCTGCATAATGCCGGATCAGTTTTGTCTTCATTAATGGCATTTTTGTCATTTGGCAAGCAATTTGTAGTTAAATGAAATGTCCAAAAAATTGATGGTTCTATATGAAAACATGTTTTCAAAATTGTACCCACTTGAAATTCTCTCAATAAAAAAACTAAAGTAGGCTAGGGTATTTTTTGCAACTAACCCTTCTTTTTCTCTCTCTTGTCTCCTCCATATTTTATCTTTCATCACCACCAACTCCTCTCTTTTAATTATGTTTAAACATTTTTCTCTCTTTAAACAAAAAAAAAATAGTTACTAAAATAAAAATAATATTTCCGGAGTCAAAAATAACAAAAATATAAGAGGTTAGTAAAATAAAAATAATTTATGGAACAAGCCACTATAAAAATAAAAGTTATAGAGTCAACAAAACAAAAATAATTTAATGCGGACATAAGTAAAATAAAATAATTTACGGAACAAAATTTAAAAAATCTTATAAAAAAGTAAATATAAAATACATTAGTAAAATAAAAATATTTGATGGAACAAAAATAATAGTTACGGAGTCAATAAAATAAAAATAATTTAAACAGAGGTTAGTAAAATTATAAAAATAAGTTTAAAACAAATTCTTAAAAATATTTATGTGAAACAAAAATACGTTAGTAAAATAAAAATATTTGATGAACACAAATATAGTTATAGAGTCAATAAAACTAAACAATTTAAACTGAGGTTAACAAAATAAAAATAATTTATGGAACAAGCCACTATAAAAATAAAAGTTACAGAATCAACAAAACAAAAATAATTTAATGCGGAGATTACTAAAATAAAATAATTTACGGAACAAAATTTTAAAACAAATTCTTATAAAAAAAGTAAAACAAAATACGTTAGTAAAATACAAATATTTGATGGAACAAAAATAATAGTTACGAAGCCAATAAAACAAAAACAATTTAAATTGAGGTTACTAAAATAATAAAAATAATTTACGGAACAAAAATTTAAAATAAATTCTTAAAAATAGCCATGTAAAACAAAAATACATAACTAAAATAAAAATATTTGATAGAACAAAAATAATAGTTACAGAGTTAATAAAATAAAAATAATTTAAATTGAAGTTAGTAAAATTATAAAAATAATTTACGGAAGAAAAGTTTAAAACAAATTCTTAAAAATAGTTATGTAAAACAAAAATATGTTAGTAAAATAAAAATATTTGCTGAACAAAAATAATAGTTACAGAGTCAATAAAACTAAAGAATTTAAAATGAGATTAGTAGAATAAAAATAATTTATGGAATAAGCCACTATAAAAATAAAAGTTACAGAATCAAAAAAATAAATATGATTTAATGCAGAGGTTAGTAAAATAAAATAATTTACAGAACAAAATTAAAATTTTTTTTTATAAAAAAGTAAAACAAAAATAAGTTAGTAAAATTAAAATATTTAATGGAATAAAAATAATAGTTACGAGTCAATAAAACAAAAAACAATTTAAACTGAGGTTACTAAAATAATAAAAATAATTTACGGAACAAAATTTTAAAATAAATTCTTAAAAATTGCCATGTAAAACAAAAATACATTAGTAAATTAAAAATATTTGATGGAACAAAAATAATAGTTACGGAGTCAGTAAAATAAAAATAAATTAAGCTGAGGTTAGTAAAATTATAAAACTAATTTACGGACCAAAAGTTTAAATCAAATTCTTAAAAATAGTTATGTAAAACAAAAATACGTTAGTAAAATAAAAATAATTTATGAACAAAAATAATAGTTATAGAGTCAATAAAACTAAAAAAAATTAAACTGAGGTTAGCAAAATAAAAATAATTTATGGAACAAGCCACGTTAAAAATGAAAGTTACAAAATCAACAAAACAAAAATAATTTAATGCGGAGGGTAGTAGAATAAAATAATTTAAGGAATAAAATTTTAAAACAAATTCTTATGAAAAAAAAGTAAAACAAAAATACATTAGTAAAAGAAAAATATTTGATGGAACGGAAATAATAGTTACATAGTCAATAAAATAAAAATAATTTAAACTGAGGTTACTAAAATTATAAATTTAATTTACAGAAAAAAAAATTAAACGAAATTCTTAAAAATAGTTATGTAAAAAAAATAATACATTAGTAAAATAAAAATATTTGATGAACAAAAATAATAGTTACGAGTCAATAAAACTAAACAATTTAACTTGAGGTTAGCAAAATAAAAATAATTTATGGAACAAGCCACTATAAAAAATAAAAGTTACAAAATCAACAAAACAAAAATCATTTAATGCAGAGGTTAGTAAAATAAAAAAAATTACGGAACAAAATTTTAAAAAAAATTCTTATAAAAAAAGCAAAACAAAAATACGTAAGTAAAATAAAAATATTTGATGGAACAAAAATAATAGATACGGAGTCAATAAAACAAAAACAATTTAAACTGATGTTACTAAAATAATAAAAATAATTTACAGAACGAAATTTTAAAACAAATTCTTAAAAATAACCATGTAAAACAAAAATACATTAGTATAATAAAAATATTTGATAGAACAAAAATAATAGTTATGAATTCAATAAAATAAAAATAAATTAAACTGGGGTCAGTAAATTTATAAAAATAATTTACGGAACAAAAGTTTAAAACAAATTCTTAAAAATAGTTATGTAAAACAAAAATACATTAGTAAAATACAAATATTTGAAGAACAAACATAATAGTTACAGAGTCAATAAAACTAAACAATTTAATCTGAGGTTAGCAAAATAATAAAAATAATTTATGGAACAAAAGTTTTCCGTAAAACTAATTTTTAAAAATAAAACAAAAATAGTAGTTACGAAGTCAATAAAACAAAAAATATAATGGAATTTAGTAAAATCAAAATAATTTACAAAATAAAAATAACAGTTAATGTTAAAAATATTTTTTTTATTTTGATTCTAGCTTATTTTCTTATCAGAAATTTCTTTATTCATAAAATTCAAATATAATTTAATAAAGTAATCATTCAAAATGAAGAACTTATTTGAGTTCAGATTCTATTTGCAGGGCGAAAAAAATTCCAGTTTGTTCGAAGATATTTACAGAGTTTTTTAATAGTATAAAGTGTTCGGGGTTATTAGGTCATTAATTGACACTTAAAATTGATGTTCAAGTAATGATATTGAGAAACATTGACCATGCAAGGTTGTGTAATGGAACAAGACTAATCATCATAAATTTTGGAGATCATATTATTGAAACAAAATTTTTGAAAATAATTAACAATTAACAAGTGCCAAAGTCAATAATTGCACGTAGCTGTATGCCTCTTTTTGAAGAAACTAGATATTGATATGCGGTAAAAATGAAAAATCAACTAATAAGACAACAAATATTGTGTATAATGATTTTTTTAGAATATATAACAATTAGTGATATACTTATGTGCAATTGTTAATAAACCGATTATTCTTATTTTATTATTTAAGATTTTTTATCCTTTTTATTTTGTTTATTTATAATTTAGTTAATGTGTGTTAAACGCATTAGTTAGAAAAAACTGGTTTTGATAAATTCATGAGATATTTCATGAATTGATTACTACTAGAACTTTGTGTCCGTGCCATAGACACTGTAACAGTAGTGTCTGTATATATTAGTTACATAATTGAGAGGTACATTGCTTCAAGTGATAGTTGTGGGGTGCTAATCGAACTCGACACATAATTGAGAGGTTGTTTGTAAAGAGATTATTCATAACTGACCAAGAACTGTTGGATCATACGACCGAAATCGATCTAAACCGTCAAATAACTTCAGTCAATTAAGAGACCAGTATTATATGAGTCCAGATCTCCTGTACCACTTGTGTGTACCACTTTTCATCTCCACCTTTGCATCTCAATCATTACATCCCAATCAATGATTGAGATAAAAAATGGTACACCAATAATACACACAAGTGATACAGGAGATCTGGACTCGTATTATATACTTAATTGAGTCATTTAATCAACTCTACAACAGTATTTCTCAATTCAAATCTGGCCATATCTTTTCCTATAATAAGTAAGTCATTTTTGTAACTTTGAACCGGCCATTTACTAATAAACCCCTTGTCAAGCAGCGACTACTGGCTGACATGGCCGTGTCTGCAGTCGCTGGAGCCGACGCCTACTCTTCGGCAATCGAGACTCCACTGCTCGACGACGACGTTGTCGACGGCGTCTTTGACTACAAGGGACGTCCAGTCTACAGATCCAAATCCGGCGGCTGGAAGTCTGCGTATTTCATTATAGGTGGTGTACTCATCTGCTATTTACAATATTTACTATACAAAATCAAATTAAATCAAACCAAGTTATGGTCGAGTGAGGAAATGAACTTTCTTTCTAACTTAATTCAGGCAAACTTGTTTAATTATTTTTATTTAATTTTCACATTACAATTACAGGCGTTGAAGTGACCGAGAGAATTGCATATTATGGGATTAGTTCAAACTTGATTAGCTACTTGACTGGGCCGTTGGGGCAATCGACGGCGACGGCGGCTGAGAACGTGAACGTCTGGTTCGGAACAGCTTCGCTTCTTCCCCTTTTGGGTGCTTTTATTGCTGACGCTTATCTGGGTCGATACCGAACCATTATAATTTCTTCCCTACTCTATCTCCTGGTTTGTCTCTTTTCTTTTTCTTTTTTTTTGGTTTAATTTATAATTGCTTTGTTCGTAAATGAATACATTTCCCAATTATGTAATTTTGTATTTATTTTAGTTAATTGTTTCTAGTGTTGAGTAAGTTCCTTGATTGAAATCGCCCAGTCAAAATCTTATTACTGTAAGTTCAGGGTTGTGGGGAAAAAATTGGCTTCTCCTACTATAATGGTCTAGGTGAATCAAACTACCCCCAAAAATAAAATCTATTTATAGTTCTATTTAAAGTTGGCGAGGAAGCTTGAGGGAGTGACACCTCACATTATTTTGTTAAAGTTGCATTCTCAAGTTTCCTAATAAAGGAGTTTTTTCAAATTCAATCTTAAATGATTTGTTTGTCATTATTTAATAATTATACTTAATTACAATAGCTATAATATGGGGTATTAACTTCTTCTATATAAAACTCATAATCTTTCCTATAAAACTCCTACTATTACCAATTGTAGAAGTGCTTTAGCTATTGGCTCAAGAACTCAAAAAGTTTCATATATATATTATGTGTTTAAGTTGACAAAAATCATACCTTTCTCAAAATCGTCCCTTTCATGTCTCGCCCCCGACCTTTCTTTTTCATTCTCACATGTGGTAACTTCATCATTCCCTTTACTTCCTTTTCATTCATCAAATGGAGAGAGATTTAAAGCTAGATCCCAAAAGATCACTGATGGGCGATGGCATCAGTTGAATCCGACAGATTTGAACAGTAAACTTAAGATGTTGAAGTGAATTTCTTTTAGGTCAACGCATCGAGCATCTTATGTTGGGACCTCGTTAGAGATTCATCTTTTGTACTTTTAAAAGTTTATGAAGCTGTTATCATGACACGCAAAAATGATAGTGATACGGTAAGACCTTTATTAAGCTATTTGGGTGATAGAATTTTGATTTTGGTTTTGATATATGGTTATTACAAAATTGTTTAATTTTTGTTTCGTTTTCAACTTTTTGGATATTGACCCTCATGATTTGTTTTACTTTTTAATTATAAATTTTGTTCATCCGATGATTTTGATATTAATTTTATTTGTTATTTGATTTTGGATTTAAATATGATTTCAGTTTAAAATTTTATTTTTAATTGATTCCTAGATTTCTTTTAGGTTTTAGTTTTGGTTCATGGTTCTTGATTAATATCTTTGCTTCAATTGTGCTTTTGATTTTTAATTTGATTCTATTTAGATAAAATTATATTGATTTTTACTGATTTCAATTTTTGGTTTTGGCACTGATTTTAGTTTTATTTTAGATTTGTATATTGGTTTTGATCTTTGATTGTTGCCTTTGTTTTTTAACGGTTATTTTATTTTTATTAATGATTTTTTAGTTATAATTTTATTTGTGTTATTTTCTTTCTCCGATTCCGTATTGATTTTAAATCTAATATTTGCTACTCGATATAAATTAGTTTTTTATTTTTCTCTTGATTTGGCATTTGATGATTTTGATATTATTTTTATTTGTTATTTTATTTTGGATTTAAGCATGATTTCAGTTTTAACTTTTTATAATTGATTCCTAGATTTCTTTTAGGTTTTGGTTTTGGTTTATGGTTCTTGATTAGTAGCTTTGTTTTAATTGATCTTTTGATTTCTTAATTTGCTTCTATTTAGATAAAATTATATTGATTTTGATGGATTTTAATATTTGGTTTTGACACCGATTTTAGTTTTAGTTTAGATTTTTGTGCAAGTTTTTATATTGGTTTTGATATTGATTGTCGCTTTTGTTTTTTCAAAACGGTTATTTTATTTTCATTAATGTTTTTTTTAGTTATAATTTTATTTGCGTTATTTTCTTTCTTCAATGCCGTATTGATTTCAAATCTAATATTTGCTACTCGATACACATTGATTTCTTATTTTGCTCTTGATTTTGACATTTGATGGTTTTAGTTTTTTTATTTCAATTTAAAATTTGGTATATAATTTATTGGGTTTGATTTATTGTGTAGTAACCTTAAAATACTTTTAATAAATTAAAATCTCTACATATTTGTTTAAATACTATTTCTTACAAGCATTACTACCAAATGTATGTATTTTATAAAAAAATATTAACACATATAAATAAAATAACAAGTATACTGGATTTACCTTCTTTTTAAGTTTTGAACTAATACAAGGAAAAAAACTGAAGTCAAACACAATGTTATTTTACAAGTAGGAAAATGTATACACATGGATTGATCATGCCAAGATCGATGCAATAGTTGACGCGCAGCAACTTGCAAAAAAAAATAAAAATGAATCATATGAAAATGGAAATGCAAAGGGTCTTTAGATTGAGGAGGGGAGGAAGAAGAACAATAATTTAGTTCTCATTATGTTATTAATATGACATTAAAATGACCATCAATTGCATTCATTAGGGACAATAATTAAGGGTATTGTAACAATAATTCATGTAACTGTAAAAATTATTAATTGACAACCTTTTAAACTTCATTTTACCAATTTGTAAGTTTTTTTTGCATAATTATTAATTCATGTATTTTATTAAAGGACATTAACATACCATTCATGTTTCAATTAATACATTTATATCATATTATATATATCTTATCTTATAAAATAAGTATGTCTCATTTAATAAATTTAGTGAGAAAAGAAAAATTACTTTGCACGGGTTACACACTAGTACCAAGTAATGATAAAGGACTAAAGATGACACCATAATTTTTACATGGAAACCCCCTTAAATGCAAGAGTGAAAAACTGTGGATCGATTCGAAAAATTCCACTATACTTAATGACAGGAAAGTTTTTGGATCAAAAACTTGAAGTACGCTGGGTTGAGATGAACTTGGTGACCACTCACTTTACCCAAAAGAACCCAAAGAAAAGAGCTAATGTTTTTTCTCTCATCAACTCATCGGTACAATACTGGACCACAAAACCCTCACTCCAAATGGGGAACACTAACACTCACTTGAACTCTCTCGTACTGAGTTGTGTTTTTCTGTTGGTTGTTGGTTGCTTCAAAATCAGCTGGAAGGCTTTCTATTTATAGGAGAGTCTTCCAATGTAAACACCACCAAGTGAACTCGGAGATTCTCGGTTCGGTGCTGCAAATTGAGAAGATCTGGCCAGCACTACAGTTTTGGTGCATGCCATTTTATTTCTGCTCTACAAGTTGGTGTTGATACAGTATTTGCATGATAAACTATTTGATCATTTCCTAATGAATTTTTCAAGCATTCTTTCAACACATTCCTCCTGTGACCGCCACAATTTTCTTGATTGTCTATCACAAGCAATTTTCATACCCAAAATCTGTTGTTGCCGTCAGTCCTTCATATCATTTACTTTAACACTTCTTCCTTCAACCTGGAAATCATGTCAGCATCTTTGCCAACTATTAGCATTTCATCAATACAAAGTAAAAGGATAATAAATTTGTTGCTTGAAAATTTTCTGGTATAAAAGCATTGGTCTGCGATTTTACGTTTATATCCATACCCACCATGAATGAGTCAACTTCTTATATCAATGTCTTGGTGCTTGTTTGAGAAGGTAGAGGCTTTTCATGAGTCTACAAGTATAAACTAAGGACTCGTTTGTTGTGGCTGATAGCTTATGACTTATGGCTGATAGCTTAAGCTGGTGGCTGACAGACTTTTGGCTGATTGCATGATAGACTGTTTGTTACAGCTGTTGAAAAGCTGCTTATGAGTCGTTATAATTATTTATTTAAAAAAAATCTTGAAAATTAGTATTCATTTTTTTATGTATATTTTATAAAAGGATGAAATGAGGATAATCAAATATTTATTAATGAATAGTTGTCTTCATGTTTTAAAAAAAAACCAAAAAAGCTTAATATTTTGGCTTTTTGGCTTTGGCTTTTCAATGCATAAAGGGTGTTGTACCTTACTTATTGGCTTATGACTTATAAGTTGAAACAAACACTTTAAATATGACTTTTCAAAAGCCAAAAGTCAAAAGTCATTCAAAATAAGCTGCAACAAACGAGCACTAAGTGCTCTTTCTTATTTACTTCGACTTTGGGTGCATCATGTAGAGTTATTCTTTCAAATCTCCGTAAAGGAAAGCACTCTTCACATCGAGCTGCTTGAGCTCAAGATCCATGCTTGCTACTAGGCCTAATTAGCTGTTGCCGGTTGGCTGTTTGAAGAGAGAGAATTTGTTTTAAAAAAAGAACATCACTATGATCATCTAAAGGGAAATCAAGAGGAGGGAATCACAAGATGTCTGATTTCGATTCGAGTGCGATACGAGCCCTAGGCCGTCTTTTGATTTTGATTCCATCTGACGGTCCTGACGGAGTTTGCGTCTTCAAGATCTGGTAGTTTCAAGCCTTTTGCGAGAGACACGCGCCTCACAGAAGGCTTCGCCAGCTGGAGGCAAGCTCGACGGTTCAGTTCTTGTCGTTGGAAATCCTCGCCGTCGCCGGAGCTCCGATCACCGGCTGGCGCGTCTGCCGGAATTTGTTTGGGGTTTTTGGGTCGCTAGTCTCGCTTCGCCGGTTCTATCATCAGCCGGTTTTTTTGTTATTTAGGTTTCGGTCCGCCTGCATTCTCGTAGACGTGTTCTTGATCGATATTGGCATTACCCAAGACGCTCGACGGGCGAAGAGAAAATCTTATTTCGTGAGGGCGTAAAGACGCTCGATGTTATCAAGAGTGGTGTTCGTGGTCGAGTATGCTACATTTTTCGAGAGAAGCAAGGGTCGAGTGCATGAGCCGATCTTCACCGTCGAAGAGACTGCTTGGATAAGTGAGTGGATGAAGAAGGCTTCGAAGAAGGTTTTTTCCGGAAGAAGTTATCCGCAAAGTGGAGGGAATTGTTGTTTGCCAAAGAAAGAAACCGCCAAAGGTAGGTTCCTAAGAATCTCCCTTCAAGTAGAGGCGTGTTTGGTGTGTTATACATTCGGAGGTTTCTTCAGATCGTCGATATGGCAGTTGGTAAGTTTGAAAGATTTCTTTATCCGGATAAGGTTTGTAAGGAGAAATCTTATAAAGAAGTGGCGGAGATTCCCCTCGCCCAACTTAAATCATGTTATCGGGAAGGTTTCAAATGATCCCACGCTTGATTTCGAGGTGGACGGAGTTCTTGTTTTGGAAATTTGGAGTTTCTCGGTAGATGTCTTGGTGGGTAGCGTAGGGACCCTGAGGATCCCATTCCTCCTCAAGAGGAAATCCAGAGATGGGCGAATGTACATTGGAAAGTTGGAGGGGTCAAAGTGTTTGATTTGAGTGGTCGATATTTTCTGCTCATATTTCCTTCCAAAGAAGGAGGCATCACGAATTGTAATTTCAAGAAGTTGGTGGTGAATCGAAGTCCTTTGCTTTGGAGGTCTGGGACCAATGCCATCACGTTGATCGCAAGCCTAAAGAAGTGTGGATTAGGCGGGGCTACCTCTCCATTTGTGGAGTAATCGTTTTTTCGGAGATAGGAAAGGTATGTGGTGGTTAAGTCAGACAATTTACCGAGAATAAAGCTGATGTTAGATGGGCTCGTATTTTGGTTCGTCATAAGGAATCTATGCCGGCAGAGGTGCGAATTGGGGTTGGAGATAGAAGCTTTGCCGTTCCTATTTGGCTGGAATCTGCGCCTTTTTGTCGTGAAAGGCGTAGGGTGGTGGAAGAAGGTAGTCAGAGGGGTTTTATCTATTCATCCATACCTGGGAAGGAAGGTGAGGTGCACGCGTCTTTTCAGCAAGTGAAGAAGAAGAGTAATAAGAATGGTGGAGTGTCCAGAGGTTTTGACAGAGGGGTGGGGCCGAGCACGTGGGTGAAGCAGAATTCTAATTTTAAATTTGGTGAGTTTACAGAATCGGCTAAGTGTCAATCCACTAAGGGGGTGGATAAGCCTGAGAGTTCTTTTAGGTTTGGGCTCAAGAGAAATGGGCCTTCTTCCAATAGTGAGGGGCATGGTAGAGGCCCATTTGAAAGAAGGGTGAGACCAAAGTATGTTTGGGCTCCTATTAGAGCTAATGCGAAAGGTGGTTTAGAGAAGGAGATAGTGGGCCTTTCAAGTCCTTTTTCTCTGTTGGCCCTAGTTTTGGTCAGAGTGGTGGCCTTGGGTCTGGGCATAAGGAGGACCCGATTATTATTGAAGACAGGGCTCATGGGGCTTTGGAGGAGAAGATTACTTCACAATTGAGATGGCGAGATGCAGCTATGTTCGAGCATCATGAGGGAGAGCTGGGGTCGTCTTCATTGGCTCGCGATGATACAGAAGTGTGCGACAAGCTGAATTTAGGTTAAGACAAGGTCTGTTCGAAGGTTATCTTGGAGCACGAGCGGAGGGCTAGTAGCGTAAAGGGAGGTGAGCTTTCTGGGGATATGTCGAGCAAGAGATAGGAACCCCTTTTTCGATTGGATGTGGAGAGGGTAAAGGGTAGGTTGTTTTCGAGTAGCATTGATCAGACTTTGGAAGAGGTATCGCAGCAGAATATTGACTTGGATCAGGAGGGGGCTTCGAGGACTTTTGACGAAGGGAGGAAAGTTAGTGGGAAAAATAGTTGTGGAAGGGCTTCGTTTCAGAATGAGGATCACGTTTATGCAGATTTGGAATCTTGTCAGGTGCAAGAAGAGCCTGTTCAGAAAGGGGTAATAGGTGTTGGTTGTGAGAATAAAGATTTGCCTCATGAAGTTGCAGACTCTACACATCAGAGCTGTTCGCCATCGGGAAAGGTGGAGGACCTAGGTGAGTCGGGTTATGATAAGGAGTGTGATGACTGTAGTGACGGGGAAGAAGAGGTCCATTCAGGCCGCATAGGGTAGCTGGTCAAATGATTATAACCTCTTCTATGAACGAGGGTCTCTCAGACCCTATTTGCTGCACTCCGATTGCGATGGTAGAACCAGGAGACTGTTGTGGATTTGAGCCATTATTGTGTAATGGGGAGTCAAAGGACATTTTAGTGTGGGTGCAGAGCAGGATTAAGGACTTTGGCACATGTATAGGGGTGTCAAACCATGGTTTTGATGACAAAATTCAGGAACTACTAATGGAGATTGAAAGGAGCTGGCGGGCATCAGAGAGAGATTCCAGCTCAAAAATAAAAGGGAAATCTCGAGCAAGGTGCACTAGAGAACTGAAGCAGTTATGCTGCGATTTTAATTCAGCTCACCTGGAATTTAAGGAGGGGGAGAGTAGACGAAAAAGAAATCTGACTTGATTTTCCATGGAATTAAGAATCATTTCTTGGAATGTGCGGGGATTAAACAATTTGGAGAAAAGAACTGTGGCAAAGACGTCTTTGAGAAGATGGAATCCTCATGTGATTTGCTTGCTAGAGACTAAAATGGACAAAGTGGATAGTGAGTTCATTTGCAGTGTTGGTGGAGGAAGATGGGCGGACTGGGAACATCTTGGAGCTTCCGGGGCAGCGGGAGGAATTCTAGTTATGTGGGATAAAAGGGTTCTTTCTAAATTGGATGCAATAAAAGGTCGCTTCTCGGTGTCCTGTTTGTTTAAAATGGTGGATAACGATAAGATTTACTGTTTCTCGGGCGTATATGGTCCTTGCTTGGGTGTGTCCCGTAGAGAGCTGTGAGAAGGGTTAAAGGTAGTTAAGCAGAAGTGGAATCATCTGTGGTGTATAGGGGGTGACTTCAATGTAATCAGGTTCCTGCATGAGCGTATGGGTTGTAGCAGATTCTCACGGGCGATGTTGGAATTCATTGATTTTATTGATGATATGGCCTTGATAGATCTTCCTTTAGCAGGAGACGGATTTACTTGGTTCAGGGACAGTTCTAACTCTCAATGTTCTAGAATCGATAGATTCTAGTGTTCGTGGAATGGGAAGAATGCTGCGGTAGTCTGGTTCAGTCTTGTCTGCCTTGAACTATGTCTGATCATGCCCCTTTACTTCTACAGTGTGGTGGTATCGCAAAAGGGAAATCTCTGTTTCGCTTCGAAAATATGTTGTTAAAAGAGCAGGGTTTTCTGGATTGGCTTCGGATTAAGTGGGCAGGTTATTCAGTGGTGGGAGATCCTAGTTTTAAACTGGCGAAGAAGCTGAAGCTGCTGAAGATTGACCTCATTCTGTGGAATAAGGAGACATTTGGGAGGATTGAGGTTAAAATTAAGGGAGTGCTGGAAGGTATTCAGCTGTTGGATACTAAAGAGAGCTCAGGAGAGTTGTCAGAGGAAGAGTTCTTTCGGCGTAATGAGTTGAGAAAGGAGGCAGTCCTTGTTGATTAAAGAGGAAATTTGTTGGAGATAGAAATCTCGGGTTCAGTGGTTAAAGGAAGGTGACAGGAACACCAAATTTTTTCATAGGACGGTGAAGGCCAATAAAAGGGTCAATCACATTCTCATAGCATTTTAGTGGATGGTAATTTGCTGGAGGATAAATCTGCTATTAGGGCGGGTATAGTAGACTTTTATCGGAAGCTATATGCTGATGAGGGGAGCCAACGGCCATAGTTAGATGGGATGTTTTTTAATGTTCTTAATTAGGAGGATAATTTAGTGCTGGAATCATCCTTCTCGGAGGAGGAAGATAGGGCAGCCCTTTGGAGTTTAAATGGCAATAAAGCGCCCGGTCCTGACGGTTTCTATATGGCATTTTTTCAGCATAGCTGCTGGGAGATTTTGAAGAAGGACATCATGGAAGTTTTTCAGTTCTTCCATTCGAACATGGTCTTTGAAAAGAGTCTTAATGCTTCATTCATCTCTTTGATTCCTAAAAAGGCAAATGCGATTGAGATTAAAGATTATAGACCCATTAGTCTTATTGGAAGTGTTTATAAAATCATTGCAAAGGTGCTTTCGATTAGATTGAGAAAGGTCGTGGGCAAAGTCATTTCGGAGTCGCAACATGCCTTTGTGGTGAATCGCCAAATTATTGATGCTTCCTTTATTGCCAATGAAGCGGTGGATGATAGGCTAAGGAAAGGAGAGCCGGGCCTGATTTGCAAGCTGGGTATTGAAAAAGCTTATGATCATGTTAATTGGGAATTTCTCATCTATCTGCTAAACAAAATGGGGTTTGGTGACAAATGGAGAAGATGGATTTTTTGGTGTATTTCTACGGTGAGATTTTCAGTGATGATTGATGGAGAGCCGACTGGATTTTTTGGAACCTCGAGGGGCCTTCGCCAAGGAGACCCTCTTTCTCCTTTCCCCCTCATTTTAGTGATGGAAGCTCTGAGCTTAATGATGGATAAAGCTATATCAGGAGGTTTCATAGTCGGGAATGGTAGAGTCCATGTCTCAGTGTCGCATCTCCTGTTTGCAGATGACTCTCTTGTGTTTTGTGAAGCGAAGGACTCTCAGTTAGGCTATTTACGGATAGTTTTGCTCTTTTTTCAGGCTGTCTCGGGTCTTAAAGTGAACATTTCTAAGTCTGAAATTATTCCTATGGGGAATGTAGAAAATATTGGGGAATTGGCTACCTTCTTTGGTTGTAAGGTGACTTCCCTTCCTTCTACCTACTTGGGTCTTCCTTTAGGAGCTACTTTCAAGAGCTCGAATATGTGGGTTCCGGTGATAGAAAGATTTCAACGTCGTCTGGTAGGCTGGAAGAAGCAGTGTTTGTCTTCAAAGTCAGGCCGCCTTACTCTCATAAAGAGCACATTGTCCTCGTTGCCTACTTACTTTATGTCCTTGTTCGTCATCCCGTCATCAGTTAGCCGAAGACCGGAAAAATTTGAAAGGAACTTCTTATGGGAAGGTTCGATGGTGTATCGGAAGTATCACCTAGTCAAGTGGTCCAAAGTGTGTTCTGGTATCAAATCTGGTGGCTTAGGGGTTAAGAACATCAGAGCTTTCAATAGAGCTTTGTTGGGTAAATGGTCATGAGATACTTGATCGATAAGGACGCCTGTGAGGAGATTGGTGGTGAGCAAGTATGGGGAAGGAAATCATCTTTGGTTTCCTAAGGATGTTTCCTTGTCTCATGGGGTGGGAGTGTGGAAAGGAATCCGGAAAGGGTGGGACGTTTTCGCTAGAAATATCTCTTTTAAGGTAGGAGATGGATCTTCGGTCAGATTTTGGTTGGATATGTGGTGTGGTCCCGTGGAGCTATGGAGAGCCTTTCCTAGTCTTTTTAACATCGTGAGTGACAAAGAAGTTCTATTTAGTGATATTATTTTGCTCGAAGGAGGTTCGATTAGTTGGAATCCAGTTTTCAGAAGGTTTTTTCAGGATTGGGAAGTGCAGAGTTTCCTCCAGCTCTCTGAGTTGCTTTGTTCTCAAAGACCTGAATAGGAGTCAGGTTGACAAGGTCATCGGGATAGGGCTAAAAACAAAATGTTCTCGGTTAAGTCTTACTACTTTGGTTCAGATTTTGGGGAGGGGTCTGCTTCCTCGAAATCTATTTGGAAGTCTAAAGCTTCGCTAGAGTTGCTTTCTTTATATGGGAAGCGGTGAACGAAGCCATTCTTATAGGGGATAATCTTAGGGACGCTGAAGGTGGAAGGTGGTGGTGCTATATGTGCAAATGTAATGGTGAGAGTGCTGATCATCTTTTGCTTCACTATCCGGTAGCAGGTGCCTTGTGGGATTATATCTTTCACATTTTAAACTTATCTTGGGCCATGCCGGAATCCATTAAGGATCTCTTTCTTTGTTGATCTTTGCACAAGAGGAAACGGAGAGATTTTATTTGGCAGACTATTCCTTTGGGAGTATGCTGGGTGATTTGGAAAGAAAGGAATAGGAGAGTTTTTGATAACGTGGAAAGGTCTTTGTCGTTGCTGAAGAATGATCTGCTACAGCTACTGTTTTTTTGGTGTAGTGACGGTGTTAGGTCTGAGGTCAACTCTTTTGCTGACTTTGTAGTGAATTTTTGTAATCTGTAATTATTGGAGTTTTCCTCCGGTGTATATAGGATGTGGCTCCTTATTTGTTGCTTTTGATTTTTAATATATACCTTACTTGTCAAAAGAAAGACTATTGACACTAGAAGTATACACACTAATCACACTTATCTATCAAAAAAAAGAAAGAAAGAAAGACTATTAACAAATTCTATAAAAGAATATCTAGTTAATAGTCTTTTGTCTTTATATCAGGTGAAAAAATTCCATCGAAGTCAAATCCTTTTTCTAACTGAGACCTTTTACCACCAAGCAAGTCTTGTACTTCACGAGCTTATTGTCACCTTTCTTCATCTTGAATACCCATTCGTACTGCAGTGCCCTTCTTCCTTTCGAAGGATCGACCTACTCATAAATGTTGCTCTTTTAAAAGGAATGCTTCTATTCTTGCTTGGCATGAACCCACTTAGATTTTTTCCTTATGAGTTTTCACTTTTTGGAAGCTCTCTTGTTCCCCCTTTTGAGTAACTACAATATAATCATAATTGCTATATCTACTCGATATTCTCCGTTCCTTGCTGATATTATCCTTTGTGGTTGTTCGACCTTTGGTGGAGGTAACCGCCCACCCTACTCAACACTTCTGGTTTTGGCTCGCTATTATCATTTTCTGCATCTGGAAACACCGCCTTTTCATCTTCCCAATGTATGGAATTTTGAGTAGGGAATACTTATCAAAACAAAAAGAATTTTGAGTAGGAAATGGCATTACTGAAAAACTGGGTATGGCATCAACTTCTGACTTGCCAGGTTCTTCTGAGTGTGTTGTGCTTCCATTCTCTTGGAGCACGGCGCCTCTACTTCTACTCACCTTCTTCCTTTTTGGTTCCCATGGTTGGTCGCCAAATTCTTCATCTCCATAGCCGATGAAAATGCATGGACTTGCTTTATCATCAAGCTTTAACCTCTGCTTTTTAGGGATGTGCAACTTTGAGAAGAAACATCTTTCCCTTTCCACTCTTTTTGGAAAAATCAAGATCCAAACGAGCTAATGGAGATCTGTTGATTAAATAGGCTTAGTGGTAACATCCTTAGAGCTCTAAGTTAGCACTCCTCTGGGGTCTAGCCTTTCTCTAGCCTGCCATTTTGCACTCATGTCCCTCAACTGAAAAAGCAAGAAAAGTGATGGATGCTATTCCATGATCGTCTGCATCTGAAAAGTCTTATGTACGCAATGGTATGTACGCGGCCTGATACTTCCCATGCAGTTGATGTTGTAAGCAGATTGAATCTTGCTAATCCAGAAAAAGTTCATTGGGAAGCAATTAAATGGATCTTCAAATATTTGAAAGTTACTTCAAAATTATGTCTTAGTTTTGGAGGATCTGATCCAATCTTGGAGTGGTTCACAGATGCAATAAGGCAAATCTTGATGTTAGAAAATTTACATCAAGATTAGTGCTCACTTTTACAGTGGAGCTTTGTCATGGCAGTCCAAGCTGCTGACATAATATTCATATCTTGCTTCGGTTTTGGGTGTAGGTTTCCGCCCTTCCTTTGACTTACCTAGGATTGCCGATTGGTGTGCTGTTCAAGAATAGAGCTATGACAGGTTGGAAGAAGCAATTATTGTCCAAGTGGGGAGATTAACACTTAATCAAAACACACTATCCAGTTTGCCTACATATTTTTATCGCTTTTTGTGATGCCTGTTTCGATACAGAGATTTTTGGAAAAGATGGAGAGGGACTTTTTATGGGTGGGTCAAGGGGAGGAGCGCAAGTTCCATTTTTTTTTTGATAAGTATTATATACGAGTCAAGTGGGATAAAGTATGCTCCGACCTTAGGGAGGGTGAACTAGCTATTAAGAAGTTAAGTCTTTTAATTCAGCTTTGCTTTGCAAATGGCTCTAGCAATATATGGAGGAGAAGCATGGTATGTGGAGGAAAGTGGTGATTGTAAATACGGAGAGGGAGACAATAAGTGGTTCCCAAAGATCATCACAAAGTCTTTTGGGTCAAAGGTGTGTAAAGGAGTAGTTTGCAAAGGGTGGGAGCCTTTTGAGAGACATCTTTTTTTATATAGGCAATGGCTCGAAAGTAAGATTTTGGAAGGATAAATGGTGTGGGGAGGAAGAACTTTGGAAAGCATTTCTTGCTTTGTTTAACTTGGCGGTGGATAAAAATTCCAAAGTTAGTTTGGTGCTTCAAGTACAGCAAGGAAGAGTGAAGAGTGATTTGGAATCCTTTTTTTTTTGCAGAAATCTTCAAGATTCAAGATTGGGAGCTGGAGACTTGCTCAAATTTCTTCACTAAACTCTATTCACATTAGAATGTAGAATGTGAGTGTCCCGAAGGATGTGATGTGTGTTGGGTAAAGTGTTAGGTGTGACACGTTGCTATCAAAGCACCTCAAAGACTAAAAGGATCGGGGTGGAAGCCAAGAAAAGAGAAATAGGGCAAAGGCTGATGCCAGAGAGTTCGTTCTCTAGTACTCACTAAGTTCTCAATCAAGTGATTTTCTATCAAATGATTTTCGACCCTTGAAAATGAGGTTTTGACCTCTATTTTTAGTGAATGTAGGATGACACACCTACCAGGTGTCATCGTTCTATTGACCATGCAATGATCATAGGACAAGTGTCCTATAAGTGGGGACCACAATTAGCTCTTTCTCTCTTAGTGATCGGGTCACACGCGTCGCATGTACGTGGTATCGCATTCGTACAATGGGTGAGACTTTCTCTTAACTTCAGCCACCAAACCAGTAACCCCGAGGCTCCCATAAAATGGCTCGGCCTCTTGAGGGTTGTGGACCCTCGGCCTGCCGTTGCACTATGAGTAGATCGCCCGGTAGTGCTCCAAGTCGAGTCATCCCTGAGGGATGTAAGTGCTAGAGGTAAGTTGTTTCCCCTTACCTCAGGCGTTAAGTTAGTTCCTCAGAACACTAATACCCAGAGATCGGGGCTCCAGGGCCAATACGATTCTCATAGGTCAGGAAAGATGTCATCATGATGGAGCGTTTTGAACTTCGGTCATTTTACTCGTGGAGACCATTAAAAGAGCCGGGGGGTGTCGTAGAGGTCTGGGCATCATCACCCTTAGGCTAAAAGCATTCAACCTCGACCCCCCTTTAGGCTATCTCTCGGAGCCTAGTACGTTCTCGTTCGGTAGGTCTTAGTTCGGGGAAGACTAGGTAATTACGTGGCAATTATCTGGAGTGTCGTGGATAACCCCTACTACAGATAGATAGCAGGAGGGATGATAAGGTGAGGTGGTAGTGTCGAGTAGTAAATGATTCATTGTCAAATCACATTTTCTTGCTATTTCGGGTAGAGATGGATACTCCTTCCCTTGGAAAGGAATATGGAAAAATAGCGCTCCCAGTCAAGCTGCCTCCCATGCCATGTGGCCATTTTGACCGGAGACAACTTACAAAAGAGAGGGATAATGCATGTTAATCGGTGAGAGTGTTAATCACTTGTTACTACATTGTTCAGTGGCTTGTGCTTTATGGAATATGCATAGTTATCAAAGGTGGTCACCCCACTCGCCTGAGGGGAGAGACGACGCGAGGGGTCTTCGCCGGAAGGGGTCTTGGTGAGGCGATGAGCTAGAAGTTAGGAGGCGTGCGCCTTTCTCACCTTTTTAAGAGGTGAGAGGCGAAGAAAAGTGATGTAAAGCGAGCCAAGGCTGATTTTGACCAAATTTGAATATATTTTTTTATATCTTGACCGTTTTCTTAGATCTAGACAAATCAACCTAATATTTTCCCAATCCAAGGCCACACACACCTTCGCCTTGAGGAGAGGAGCAAATCCATACCATTTTCACCGTTAGATCTCGCCGGAAAATCTCACAGGCACCGGAAATTTTCAGATCTTAGACCTACTTTCTTAGATCCAGACAAATCACCAGATATTTTCCCAATCCAAGGACACAGAAACTTTCGCCTCAGGAGACAAGCAAATCTATACCATTTTCACTGTCAGATCTTGCCGGAAAAATCTGGCTGGTGCCGGAATTTTCGTCGGAGTTCACAAAAAGGGTTGCTGGCACCTGAACGGGTTAGATCCAAAATATTTGATTGGTTTGATGGGGATCTAGATGGTTGCTTATATATTTTTGAGATTTTCAAGAAAAAATGTGATTTTTGGTATAAATACAAAACTTTAAAGTTGAAAATAATGTTATTATTATCATTTGTGGACTAAGTTACATGAATTACTTTTTTATAACTACTTTATGAAAAAAATATACAAAATCTAATATTTTAAAATTATTTTTTCTTAATTATCGACTTGTTCACTTTTGCTCACTGCCTCTCGCTCGAAAAATGTACCTCTCCCGCCTCTCGCTTTTTGCCTTTGACAACTATGGGAATATGATTTTGGGGCTTTTTGGAATAACATGGGTGAAGCCCAGTTCTGTTTGGGAGAGACTTTTGAGTTGATCGCTCTACAAACTTAGGAGGAGAAACATCATTTGGGAGGAGGCTGCTCCGATAGGTGTTTGATGGACTATTTGGAAAGAGAGAAATAGTTGAATTTTTTATAATATATAGGGCTCGATGGACCAGAGGCTATCTTTTGCGTATTCTGTTTCTATGGTGCTTGGAGACCGATCATTCCCTCAGATTTTCTGGTCTTTCTTTTGTGGATTTTGTGAATAACTTTAGCATTGAGTAGTTTTTTGTATACTACTAGTATACAAAGCATGCGTCACCTGGTTTGATGCTCATTAATATACTTTACTTATCAGAAATTAATAAATTTGAAGTTGAATATATTCACTCGCAGGGAAAGAAATGTTGTGGTTGAAGTTGTTTCTCTGTGAGTTAGATTGAAAGCAAGACAAGTGTGTAGTATTTTGCAATAGTTAAAGTGCTATAGACTTGAGTAAGAACGCGGAAATATTCTACTACCATACAAAAGCAAATCGATATACAGTATTTGATACATGAAGCAATTGAAAATCAGATGTTGCTGATAAAGAAGATTCATACCGACAAGAATCCATTAGACATGATAACGAAGATAGTTCCAAGAGAGAAATTGGAACTGTGCAGGATTTTGGCAGGAATGGACTTCAAGTAAGGAGTCTTGCAAAAAGCCCCCCGTGGGCTGGAGGGAGAGATTGTTAAATAGACGAAGGTGTTCAGCCCACCTATTCTTTATCAGTTCTGAAGAGGGGCTAAAAGGAAAAGATCTGCAAAAAGAAGGAAAAAAAAAAGGAAATTGTCAGATTTGTTTCCTGTTTTCCTTCTTCTTTCTTTGCAGTACTAATGAAGGATAGGCGGGGTGGACCGCCTTCATTTATTTAATAGGGTTTGCCTATTTTGCTCCTTTTCTGTTATGTGTGTGTGTGTGATAGAAAATAGTAAAACTATGGGTTAAACCACCTACACATGAGTTCCCTTTGTCTAAGCGAATGCTAATTGTTAAGCTTTTTGAGATACATGGATGAGCCCCTCTCTAAAGAGCTTTATATGAGTTGGTAACTTAACATCATAGTAGAACTCGTAACTTAACATAGTATTAGAGCTCCGGTTTGGCAAGGTTTTGGGTTCGAGTCATCCCATTTGAATTTGACAAGGTCTTGGACCCTGTGTGGTTTCTGATGCCCCTAGTGAGGCATGTTTGTTTATTTCTCCGTGTGTGCACAAGTCACAAGTAAGGGGGAGTGCAAATTTTTTTCTACACATATTTCACCTAAAATACTTGCGTTCTAATGTTCTCGACTCCCATCATCTATCTAATATCTTCAGGGTCAGTTCACCACAATTGACAAAATTAATTAGCCCTTCTTTTGTGTAATATAGATGAAAACAGAATATGAAGGATATATATAAGAGATTTTCAAGAACTAATCGTAACTGTCAGTTTTGTATTTTGTTTGATCTGCATTATAATTTATGTAACTTGTTCAATCCAGATATCATTATGTTTTAATGAGTAGTCAACAATGATCCTCTCCCTCCATCCCTCGTCGCATTCAAAACATTAGTTCAGAAAGTAAAAAATAAAATTAGAGACCGTTCAAGGACACCTGAGAACCCTTCTCTCTGGTTGGCCAACTGGTATGGTATTGATTTGATTTATAGGATAGCTGTAATATTGCTTTCCAGCTTTATGCTGGCATGTTCTTATGACGGAACTAATTATCCTTACCTCGGAATGGGATGATTAACAGGGGCTTGGCTTGTTAACACTTTCCGCTGTGCTTCCCTCTTCCAGTTCGTCTGACTGTGAAATTGCGACCAATGATTCGCCATGTTCTTCTCAGCTCCAAGTTGTCCTTTTCTTCTTATCACTATATCTTGTGGCGCTTGCGCAAGGAGGGCATAAACCTTGTGTTCAGGCTTTTGGAGCTGACCAGTTTGATGCAGATGATCCGGAAGAGTGCAAAGCAAAAAGTTCATTCTTCAACTGGTGGTATCTAGGAGTATGTGGTGGTCCTCTGGTGGCACTCTTTTTTCTTAATTACATTCAAGACAACCTTAGTTGGGGCCTTGGTTTTGGAATTCCCTGCATTGTGATGGGCATTGCACTTGCTATATTCATAGTTGGAACCAGGACTTATCGGTTGAGTGGCAATGGTGATGAAAGAAGTGCATTTCTCAGAATTGGGCAGGTGTTTGTTAAAGCAGCTATGAATTGGCGAACTACCCCTTCAGCCATAACTATGGAAGAGGAAGCACGGGGTACCTTGCCTCACCATGGTTCTCAACAATTCAAGTAAGTGTTTGTGTGTGATTGTGTGTATTGGCATATAGATGATAGGAATCCTTGTGCCATAACTTTGTAGTAAATAGTTTAACATTTTCTTTATATCTCCCACTGAAACTGAAATGCTATGCATTTGACGGTATGTTGCTTTCTTGGTAGCATCTTGCTGCATGTCTGTGATAATAAATGCCTTTTGAATCTACTTTGCACGTCTCCTATCATCTTGGATGAATTCATGATAAAATTCTCTCATAATTAACCAGAACACCATTCACAATCATTTCAGTCATCGTATGTGATGATGATCCATGACCAGTAGTAGATTGTGTAGATAGGATTGTGCTATAAAAGTACAAAATTAGTCCAATCCCCATACCAAGGGGCCATACTTATCAAAAAAGAAAAAAAGAAAATTAGTTCCTTGCTGATTGGTTCCTTTTCCTCGGTTAATAGGTGCACTGCAAGACCAAGTACACACCCTTATACTGAAGTCTGAAACATTATTGTACACTTATAATTTAACATAATCCTATTTACTAACAGTCTGCTCTGTGCAATAAGCAATTGGAATGACATCATTCTTGTGGTTACACTCTATCGTAGAAACAAACAGCTTTGTTTTCCGTGTCTTTTTTTTTTTTTTTTGATAGGTAAGTGTGACCCCTTGTTTTCCATGTCTTGTTAATTGTTCTTGTGTGGTCCTGCTAAGCAACTTCCTAACAGCTTTTAACATATTGGGATGCTGCAGATTTCTTAACAAAGCCTTGCTTTCAGCCAAGGGTTCAAAGGAAGATGAGAAGGTTTGTAGCATCAGTGAGGTAGAAGAGGCAAAAACGGTTCTTAGGCTCGTACCAATATGGGCTACATGTTTAGTGTACGCCATTGTATTTTCTCAGGTTTCCACCTTATTCACCAAGCAAGGAGTTACCATGGACCGATCTATCGGGTCAAGCTTTGAGATCCCAGCTGCTTCCCTACAATCTTTAATAAGCCTTTCTATTGTTATCTTACTTCCCGTGTATGACTGCATTTTGGTTCCTATTGCAAGATCAATTTCTAGGAAGCCTTCAGGAATAACTATGCTACAGAGAATTGGAATTGGGATTTGCTTCTCTGTTCTTTCAATGGTGATTGCAGCTGTAGTTGAGATGAAACGACTCAAAACCGCTCTTGATTATGGGTTGATCGATAGTCCAGGTACAACAGTTCCGATGAGTGGGTGGTGGTTGGCACCTCAGTATATATTGGTTGGAATTGCTGACGTGTTCACAATGGTCGGTCTGCAAGAGTTCTTTTATGACCAGGTACCAAGTGAACTGAGAAGCGTAGGCCTTGCACTCTACCTCAGTATTTTCGGCATAGGGAGCTTCCTTAGCAGCTTTCTCATCTCGATCATCGAGAAAACCACTGGTGGAGACGGTCGAGATAGCTGGTTTTCGGATAACCTGAACCGTGGTCATCTTGATTATTTCTACTGGCTGCTGGCCGGACTAAGTGCTGCTGCATTTGTAGTCTTCTTGTATTTTGCTAAATCTTACATTTATAACCGGGGAAGTAAAGTCTGAAATTGCAAACGGGAAGAACTTGTCTCTGCAACTATGTAACTATGTACTTTCTCCTTCCTCCAAAATAGTAGATTGAAATCTTCAATTACTCGTGTTTTTGTTGTTTTACTGCCTTTTTTCCTCGACATATGTAAGACTAAGATTTAATGAAATATGGAATGTAAAGTGTTATGAAAGCAACTACGCCTTGATTCCACTCTTTACTTGCTCCTTATTGTATCCATACATTTCCGTTACAGAGCACACACGAGAGTGATTAATCTTGTTTAAAGAGATTACTTCTCTCACCATCAACAATTGTCAAAATATTTTTGTACACTATCTATTAGAAATCTTTGTAATAAAAACTCGTTGAAAAAATAGTGTACATTTGAAACTCCAACACTTGCCATCTTGGTAGTGGGCGTAATACTATTTAAGTGTTAATCACTTCAAACACGTGTTGTTGTGATCTCCTAATCTTTTGCATCATAGATTGAAGGTAGAGTTGTCAAAATGGGTGGGGTCCGTTGGGTAGCTTGTCCCACCACTTGAAAGAAGTGGGTTGGGTTGATATATTTGATGCCCGTCATTTTTTTTGGGCTGGCTAGCCCCACCCCTCTAAATGATGAGTTGTAATGCGTTGTGGGTTGATTTGCCCTTAGAGCTATCAAAATGGGGTGAGTCCGTTGGGTTAGCCCGTCCCGCCACCTAAAAGAGATGGGTTGAGTTGGTATTTTTAGGCCTGCCACTTTTTAGGGCTGGCTCGCCCTGCCTCATCAAACGATGGGTTGAAGTGGTTGTAGGTTGGCTCGCCCCGCCAACCTATCTTGACATAATTGAGAGTTGATTTTATTATTTATTGATATTAGCATATTAGCCTATTGCTTTTTATTATTTACGCTGCAATCAACTCATAGTTTTGACTTTTGAGTAATACATAACATAACCTTTCGAGTTAAATTTCTAAAAACCTGAGAAACTAACAATACATAAACAAATAATTTTTAAAAATCACTCCAACAAAAATATTTTATTTCTAGTATTAATGCAGATTACTTTTTTTTTTTTTTACTTCGGTCAAGGCTTATTTGAAATATAATAAATAGTACAAGGTTTTTTTGTAATTATTTTGGAGAGAATTTGGCTATTCTATCACCTATGCCATTTCAATGCCACGTAGGATGCCTAGTCATCATCAACTCAGCCTTCCATTTAACGGTGTCAATGAATCAGATTTTGATCAGAATCTGATGTTATTTTTAGGATATAAATTAGCTTTCAAATTCGTTTACCCGATTTTGATCTAAATCCGAAAATTCGAAAGCTCAATAAATCGGATATGGATTAAGGTGTTCCGATCCGTAAACAACCCGATCCGATTCGATATAAAAAATACTAGATTTCGTGATAGACACGGTATCAGTATGTAGATGATCAGTGAGTATGATGTGAATAAATTAATATATGGTTGAGATTTTATAGGAGTCGGATCAATGTACACTACACAAAACAAAGACATCCCAAAAACTAAAGAAAAAAATACATTTTATTGGCCGTAAATTTTTGTAACTCATCCAAAGAGAGTATAATTAAATATCCAAAAACATTATTTCTCATACACACTAAGTCACCAACCCAACACATGTTAATTGAAATAAACTTAAAAATGAAAATCTTAGACAAAAACTATAAAATAAATTGAATGAGACGGAGCAAACTAACAAAAGACTATTCAAAATCGAAATCACAAAGATTTCAAACCAATAAGGGAAAGTTAGCACATATTTTTTAAAAAAGAAATAAATTAAAAATACAAATATTTAAAATTACAAAAATTAATTACAAATTTACGAATATTTTCTTTTTAAAAAAACTAAATCTAAGTCGGACAAAAATTAAATTGAGATTTCAGTTGATTACGATAACAATCAATTAAGAAACTACAAACTAAATATTTGTAAAACAGTAAATTTAGGCTGCATAAAAATAAAATAAATAAATTAGAGATAATTATGGAGAAGAAACCAGATAATTAAGGCGATAAGATCTCAGTAAAACAATAAATGTCTAGTAAAATAGTAAAATAGTAAATCTTAATTATGGCACATACTTTAACTACAGCCGTAAAATCTCAATAAAACAGTAACAACCATTTACATTATCAGATAATTACGGCTGTAAAATCTCAGTAATTAACTGTTGTACACACACTTGTGGAAATTGAGATTTAATCCTGGTCATTAGTTATGTTTAGTAAAAATGAATCCCGACTAGTAGTTAACTTTTCAAAAAGACCGAGCTAAGATTTAATCCTGGACCAGTAGTTATGTTTGGTAAAAATGAATCCTGCCCAATAGTTAACTTTTCAGAAAGACTGAGCTAAATTATAATATAGACTAGTACTCTTGCCCGTGCTGATGATACGACGCCAGTTTGAATATTTTTCAATAAATGAAGCAGATATTGTAGAAATGAACTACTAAAAATATTATTTTCTTAAAAAAATTTGACTTTCAAACGGGGTCTCTTTGTCCGGAACGGAGGGATTGCTTAAGTTAATTACGATAACAGTTAAAAAGAAAAAAAATAAATATTTCAAATTACAAAACTTATGTTTTTTTATTTTTTTTTAAATTTGTATACGAAATTACGGGTCGAAAAAAAAAATTAAATTGATTAAGTTAATTACGATAACAATTAAAAAGAAAAAAATACAAATACAAATTTTCGCAACCATAAAACTGTAAAATATTAACTGTAAAACCGTAATATCTCAGTAAAAGAGTAACTAATTTTCGCAAATAACTGTAAAATCGTAAAATATTAAATGTAAAATAATAACTGTAAACCGTCTTCTAAATCGTAATATCTCAATAATTTTCGCAGTAATAAAATAGGGATGAAAAAAAACGTGATAAAAACGGTTGATATTGTGAGATTAAACGTGATAGAGAGACATTCTTTATATTTCATATATATCAATATTACATTGAAATGAATGCCCGCACGTAATTTTTCGTTTAAAAATTTGACATTCATCAACTTTTTTAAAACTACAATGAATTTTTTTAAAAAAATTGAGAGACATTATTTGGAAATTGGTGTTGTAAAATAATTTTTTATTCAATAGCCGTAGAATCTTGGTAAAACAGTAAATTAATTAATTTGTATACAAAATTGCGGGTCGGAAAAAACGGACCGGACAAAAAGATTATGATAACAGTTAAAAAGAATTTTTTTTAAAATTAATTTGTATACGAAATTATGGATCGGAAAAAAATTAAATTGATTAAGTTAATTACGATAACATAAAAGAAATAAGGGCAAAACAGTAAACCGTCATTCGCACATGTGAGAGCTGAGGGAAATAAGGGCCGTTGGATCACCGTAAAACAGTAAATCCTGACCCCTTTTTATCCCAAGTCAATTGTAAGCGTGCCACACTGAGCTCTATTGTATTATAAATACTAATATTATACATATTGAAAGGACCCAATCCGAGAAAACTCCAAACCTCAGCAGCCAGGCCCACATCCATCAAATTTGCCGAGCTGGACCCAACTCAGTAGTCATATGCAAGCCAACTCGGCAGTCAATAAAGCCGAACACCCC
Organism: Codonopsis lanceolata; assembly: GCA_013146195.2. Classification (NCBI taxonomy): domain Eukaryota; kingdom Viridiplantae; phylum Streptophyta; class Magnoliopsida; order Asterales; family Campanulaceae; genus Codonopsis; species Codonopsis lanceolata. The sequence goes on from CM028377.1 coordinate 169,520,742, forward strand.
AAGTCGGCTACATAAGACTTCTCCTTCAATTGGCGAGCCCTCTTATATCTTATCCTACATACAGATTGTTGACGAGGTGCAATAGTCAAACGGAGCAGTTGAGAAGACTGCAACTTCTGACAAAAGATGTCACACGCAACCTGGTCAGACGCATTAATACAACATGGCCCGACCACCAAACCCGACAGGGCGTTAGAGAGTAATGATGATTCCACGTCATTAAATAACTTCTGGTATAAATAAGAGACATTCCTTACATTTATGATCAAGCCAATTTCAGATATCCTACTACACTAGTCACATTTACACTGTTTGGATATAAAACAAGAACTGTTGCAATTATAACATATATTACACCGAAAACCTTACTGTCACGCCGGAGGGTTCTAGTCGGGAAACCCCCGACTCCTTGATGGGGTTTGTTGGTCTTTGTCAGGTTACCAGTCATCATCCTAGTCGAAAAGCCCACGTCACCAACTTTACTTCTTACTTAGATAATACGACAAGGTCACCACATTTTTGGTGTGATTAGTTTGGTTCCGTTGTTGGAAAACGCGTTAAGTTTCTTAAACACACTCTATCCTTAACAAAGTAAATATGGTAAAATCCAAGAGATAGACCTCTAAAAATGTTACGTTTGCTGCATCAACCCTCCTTAAAAAAAAACCCACCGAATATGGTGAGGGAGGAGGCAATAAGGGACATGTCCTCTCTACAAGATATGATTTCGTCGCCCCAGTACCCGCACTGTCGGTAAGGGCTCAAAGGAGACTCGCGCTAGCAAAGCGAATCTCTAATGGCAAAGACAAAATACATAATAAGGATGGCTTCTAATCGATGTTTTAATTAATCTTTTTCCTTGCAAGTGGACAAGACTATTATAGAATAGTATTGGAAGCAAGGGTCGAACCCACAGAGACAAGTGATCACGAACAGTGCAATTTATTGATAGCAAATTATTAATCTAAAGGAGGTTTTTATATTTATTTCTATTCTAAACTACTATTTATATTTAGATGTTCAACTAATTAGACAGTAATAACAGATATGAAGATCGTATGGTGGGTGGCAATCTAGGATTCTGAGTTTCACTTGTATCTATTTTATGTTCAATTCATAATATTATCATTCAATGTCTTGGGTTCGTTCACTAAAGATAGATATAATCTGTTGAACAATTGGTTCAGCCTCCATCCCCGTAAAATTCATCCATTCTATATCCTAAGCACATGAACTGTCAATCTAGCTGTCACCTAGATTTATGATCTATCTGTCACCTAGATCATGTATGAACCTGGTCCTAACTTATCACTCTCGTGCATCGATAGGTCCAATTTATTGTGTTGGTGAGCCAGTGTACGACATATGCACATTGGTCATGCAGTTATCCGCACCTCTAGGCCTTTATTATTTGCGATTACATTCATTTGTTCAAAGCAAAATAATAGAGGGATTGATAAACAACACAATGAACAAGCATTGAATGAACATATATAAGAATCAAAGCATAAATTTGATACAAGTTACCTCCCACCTCCTAGATTATGGATGATTTAGTTCATCATAGACAATGAACAGCACATGGAGATGATCGGATACATGATTTGATCTTCAATACTTGAAATTACACAATCTAACTATGTTATACAATCTAAAAACTACCTAAAATCTACCTAAAGAGAGCTTCCACCCTCCCTTTTTGGCTCGGCATCCGACTTCAATATATACCCTGGAGTTGTAATCCAATCGAATAACCGTGTGAAAATCCGAAAATCAAGCATTTCGACCACCTTGCGGTCGCAAGTGTTGGGTACCTTGCGTCCGCAAGGTCTCCTGTCCGGCCTTTGGAAAACTTGACTTGTGCCCAGACGCCTACCTGCACCTTGCGTCCGCAAGGTGTCTTGACAGCCTTTTTTTCTTCATTTTTCCTTTTGGCCCTTCTTGAAATTTGCACTTAAAACCCCGGAGTTTCGCATATTTTCACTAATAACCCCGAAACTTACAAAACTCACCGAAAACATATATTAGTAGTTAAAAGCCTCGTGAAATAGCATAATTTAAGTCATAGAAGATATAAAATCGACGTATAAAATACATCGATCAAATACCCCCAAACTTAAACTTTGCTCGTCCACGAGTAAACAAAAACTTATAAATACAAAAGCATATAAATAACAAAAATTAAAATCTTTTGGAGGGTGACACTATTTACACTCCTCTATAAACCCACAAACTCAAGGAGACTCTTTCGAGTGACTCGACTAAGCAGATAAATACAAAAACGATAAATAAATAAAAATTAAACTACAAATAAAACATAAAATCTTTTTGGCTTCATCTCAAGTTATAAGTGTATGGTATGCAAGTAATCTCGCCGATGCTCACCACATATATAGGCTTAGTCACATAAAACCAACCGATCTTTTCTTAAAACCGCTACTACTTTAATTTCTCCGTGTGTGTGTGATCACCAGCCTTAAAGAATATCTTAACTAAAACAGTTTTATTAAGCTAAACACCACATTCATATGAAAATCAAAGTTTAATAGAAAATCATGCATTAAGAATTATGAGATCTACCATCCAAACCCGGCACATGCATTTAAAGGTCCCAAGGATTTAAAAGACTTATACATCCATCCCATGCACTTCTATGTATGACATACAATGCTCTCCTATCCCAATGACTTGTAATAGCTAAGATTATGCTAACACAAGTGAGCTTTAGGGTGAATAATAATGAACATGAAGTGTGTGATCAATTTCATATTACTCACTTGACAGTTAAAACAACATAAGCATTGGCAAGAAGATCATTAGGTCTTTATTAGCTTGTAATGTAAGGCCAAGGTGTTGGGGGATTTGATGGAAAGGGATTGGAATTCAAAGTGAGAGAGTAAGACTACCCTTTATCCCTCATACTTCCAAGCAAAAGGAAGTTTTCCCTATTTAGGCTAGGACTGCAAAGACTACAAGTGGAGGGGTGCTTTTGTTACTTTTCACTTTTCTTCTTTCTTCCCCCAAACTTGTTTTGGGCAATATATATTTCTAAAAATATCACATCATTCTTATCATGAATTTTTCTAACATATTTTTCTCTTGAAAGCTATGCTTCCATTTGAATCTTTGTTACACTCTTCTTCTTCCGCTTTCATTTTTCGTCGATACATAATTTTTTTTCTTTTCTTTTTTTTCTTTTTTTTCGACGACGGAAAGAAGAAGTCTTCCGAAAAATAGCCTAACTGAAAAGAAGTGGTCCTCCAAAATCAATTTCCCACCCACATCCTACTCTCTCAAAGGGTAGGCTAAAAGTGTATAGGCTTTTAGGTTTAAGTTAATGTGGGTAATAGAAACGATGGCGAATGGGGTTTAAATAGTGTGCTTAGCACACTCCATTCTTTTTCATTAGGCTCAACGGGGACACTAGGGATATTTTTAGTATAGGTCAGGGAATATTTAGGCTCTAACGATCCAAAGATGGCCTAAGTCATTTCTTAATGCCAAATGCTCATATAGTTTTTAAAGCAAGTAAGACAACACAAAATATCATATCAACTATGGGAATTGGGGTTGAATGTTTAGCATCACCGATTTCACATAAGCATTCGCTAAGACGATGGTAGGGACAATTGAGACTAACATGCACACGGTTCGAAAGTGTGCTTGAGATATATAAATGAGAAAAATCCAAATGATCTAACTATCATGAAATTGACCCTAAGTTACAATTTAATGCAACAATTTTGTTCGAATGGCTATGCATCATATTCTTGTGCATATCTTGTTGTAATGAAGTAGGTGTTATAAACTTTATAAAACTATTCTAATCAATCCATAATTATGACTGGTGTGGGTGCATGAAGAATTTGGAGAAAAGTAAAAGTTTCGCAAAATTAAGTAAATTCCGTCCGAGGGATCTACTGACTAACTATGCGGTTCATTGCATTAACTCCTCATCGACTACGACTAGCATTACCACACCTAAACTCGAGGATGAAATATTTTGAATTTATAATTTTTTTAAATATATTTTTTAAGAAATTTGGAGATGATGACGATGACTCAATTGATGATGGGTCCCCATAAGAGGAACCCACGAGTATCCAATGTGAGTGTATTCTGGGCAAGGCAACAACTCCGAAAATAAGAAAAAAAATTAAAAACAGGAAAATAGGGTGAAGATTTAGATGTTCATCGTACAAAGAAATTTTTCTTCACCCTAAAAACATAGCCCAACTCCATTCCTCATTAGGCTAGGACCCGCTAAGACTTAAAGTTTAAAATCCCCCCAAACTTAATTTCTATTTTGTCCTCAAAATAGAGGAACATATGAGAGGATTGATGGGGTAGGACAAATATCAAAAGGAGATAGCAGGTCCACCTAACGAAAGAGGATGGAACTTGGGCCTCGACTCACGGTGAGTCGGGCGGAAATAACGAATGAGGATGTAACTCGGGATCGTGCCAGAGGCAGCCCATAATAGGCGGAGACATTTTGTCCCACCGTGTTAAACCAACCAAATAGCTCTTGGTCGGCACGAATTTGTGCCAACCGTTGAGATTAGCCATTCCGGCCTTCTAAGGCAACCTCTTCTAGCCTATTCGAGATCCCAACGAGCGGGTCCTCCTTCCTCTTCGGGTTCCTCCTCTTGAGGAACCCTCACTCTCGCCGGTGATGTTCAAACAAAATGGCCCTCGTAATGGCCTGACCTTCAGCCTCTCTCTGGGCCTCTCACCCGCCTCTACACAACTCGGTAATCAAATGCGGAACGCGAACCCCGCATTCGCCCTACCTCTAATAAGGGTCTTGATTTGGCCGTTGATCAAACGGCCAACATCAATGCACCCACCGGTCATAATGGTGTAGGTCAAGACAGCCTCTCCCAAGTCACCGTGTTGGTGACCGGAGGGCATGAGACGCCCAAGAACAAATTTGAACACGGGCTTGGCCGTGTTCTGAGGAAGGACTCCTCCATGGTGCGTGGACCGAAAGGTGGATTACGGTTGTAGGTCCACACCACACCAGGGAGGGCGATGGTCGCATTGACCACCTCGACATCGATACGGGGGTTGAGGTGTGTGCTAAAATCATCGGCACCAACCGCAAAGTTGGAGGTGCCGAAATAGGTGTTAATGCTTTGGGACGAAAAATTCTACAACCACGCCCTAACATTAACGGTGTCTAATACACCCCCATCTATGCCAATGTTGCCATTGGCATAGAATTCTCTGACAATGGGCACTACGGCGCCCTTGGCGGAGAATCTATCAAAGCCCCCACCTACGAGCTATCGATTGGGACTGAGGCCAAATTCTTCACCTTGAATCCCTTTCGGGCACCAAGGACTTGGAGAGTTTGGCCGTATATCTTCTCGATGCCTCGTAGGACACAAATCGGGTGATGTCAAAATTTTGTTCTTCCTCCCGAAGGGCCGAGGATCTAAGCACCGGTATTTCTACGCTACTTTAACATTTTGTTTGATTTTATAAAATTTAAAAACTAAAGTTTTAACAATTAAAATATGTTTTAAAATTTTAAAATTAAAAATTTATTCTAAGCATGCAAAATTTTTATCTACGTTAAAATTATCTAGCACCCTAGCATGCAAATATTTTACGTGTAAAATTAAAGAGGGTGATAGTGTTACTTGTTTGCAGCCTAGATGAAGAGAGTGCAGCCTGAGTGTGAGCTTGATCGGCCGGCAACAATGGAGTTCTTCTTCTTCTTCTTCAAAAAGTCTTCAACCTTGATGGGGTGCAATGGTGGATGGATGGAGGTAGGGGATGAAGAATGATGAAGGAGGAGAGAGTATCTTGGAGTATGTGCCGAATTTGAGCCGATCCGCCGGAATTTGAGAGGGGGCGCCGCTGCTTGAAGAGGGAGAAATTTTCTGGTGAATTTCAAGAAAACCCCAGCTTTATATATAGGGACCTTGCGGTCGCAGTTCCGCCACACCTTGCGTCCGCAAGGTGGGCAAAAAATTCTCGATTCCCATCGACAAGACTGCACGAAATTCGCATTTACCGGGGACCTCGCGCAGTCTTCCACACCTTGCGTCCGCAAGGTGGGCGTAACTTTCCTTCTTGATTTTCTTTCTTCCTTTTCAACAGCTTTGCGCTTAGCCCTTCCGTTAACTTCCGTTATGTTTTGTATCTTTCCCCGTATGCAAAAACTTAACAAAAACTCTAAACTAAAAATTATTAGTAACATATAAATACAACACTAAGATGTTTTTCTCCCCCAAACTTGAATTTTGGCATATTTAATTAAAAATTAAATGTCCAAAAATTAAATTTAACTGAGAAAACATATTTAAACTAACTATAAAAGCAAATAACATTCAAAATAGTGGGTTGCCTCCCACTTAGCGCCTTTGTTTAACGCCTTTGGCTCGACCAAACCGCAAGCCTAATCTCTGGTGGTTCATTGTCACCAAACGAATTAACTCAATTGTTCGTTCAACTGACATCGGCTCTAAATATGGCTTGAGTCGGTGTCCATTAACTTTGAAAACTTCATTATTTTTAGGATTTTGAATATCAACAGCTCCATGAGAATAAATTCGTACAATTATAAAGGAACCAGACCATTTAGATTTCAACTTTCCTGGGAATAACCTTAATCTAGAATTAAAAAGTAACACTTTCATACCTGGATGAAACATTTTGTTGGCTAACCCCATGTCATGATATTTCTTGGTCTTTTCTTTATATGTCTTAGCATTCTCATACGAATTCAACCTATGTTCTTCTAACTCATTTAACTTGAAACAATCTTTCTTCTCCAGCCAATGTTAAATCTAAATTTAACTCTTTAACCGCCCAATATGCTTTATGCTCAATTTCAACTGGTAAATGGCAAGCTTTGCCATATACCATTCTATATGGACTCATTCCTATGGGGGTTTTAAAAGCAGTTCGGTATGCCCATAAAGCATCCTTAAGTTTAGATTCCCAATCTTTACGATTAGGCCTAACAGTCTTTTCTAATACTGCTTTTATTTGCCTATTGCTAACTTCTACTTGGCCGGATGTTTGAGGATGATAAGGTGTAGCTAACTTGTGAGTTACACCATGCTTTCTAAGAACATTATTCAACAACTTATTGGTAAAATGAGTTCCTTGGTCACTTATTATGGCCTTAGGTACTCCATATCTAGCAAACAAATCTTCTACAAATTTAACTACTGTTTTTCCATCATTAGTCTTGGTTGCTACTGCTTCGATCCATTTAGATACATAATCAATCGCTACTAGAATATACTCACAATTATTTGACATCGAAAAGGACCCATGAAATCAATACCCCAAACATCAAAGATTTCAACAACCAAATTAATATGCAAGGGCATTCTCTTTCTTTCCTATTCCACCTGTTCTTTGACACTTATCACATGTTCTATAAAACAATTCACAATCTCTAAAAACAAGAGGCCAATATAAACCCGATTGCAAAATTTTTGTAGCAGTTTTGTTTCCACTAAAATGACCTCCACAAGAATATCCATGGCAAAATTCCATAATACCTTGTTGGTCTTTTTCTGGAATACATCTTCTTATTAAAGAATCTGAACAAATTTTGTATAAATGAGGTGCTTCCCAAAAATAATTTTTAGTTTCCGCCAAAAATTTCTTCTTTTCATAATGATCAAAATCGGATTAATGATATCGACACATAGTAGTTGACAAAATCAAGATACCAAGGGTCGAATCTTTAATGGCTAAAAGTTGTTCATCAGAAAATTATCATTTATGGGGACAGATCATCAAGAAATTGACGCTCAAGCAAGGGTGAAAATTCTAACTGACAAATGGTCGGCTACGACATTCTCGGTTCCCTTTTTATCTTTGATAGTAATGTCAAATTCTTGTAACAATAACATCCATCTAATTAATCTTGGTTTAGCATCTTTCTTACTTAACGTATATTTCAATGCGTAATGATCGAAAAAATTATCACCTTTGATCCTAGCAGATATGATCTAAATTTTTCTAAAGCATATACTATCGCTAAAAATTCCTTTTCAAGAGTTGTATAATTCAATTGTGCATCATTTAGAGTTCTACTAGCATAATGGATCACATGAAGCTTTCTATCTACCCTTTGTCCTAACACGGCTCCAATCGCAAAATCTGATGCATCACACATGATTTCAAAAGGAAGTGACCAATCAGGGCCGGATAAAATAGGGGCAGAAGTTAATTTTTCTTTTAATAAATTAAAAGCTTCTAAACATTCTTTATCAAAAATAAATTATGTATCTTTTGCTAGCAAATTACATAGAGGTTTACGATTTTGGAAAAATCTTTTATAAATCTTCGATAAAAACCAAAGATGCCCTAGAAAACTTCTAACTCCTTTAACTCGAAGTGGGAGGGGTAGTTGTGAAATAACTTCAATTTTAGCTTTATCAACTTCAATGCCTTTATTTGAAACAACATGCCCTAAGACAATTCCATGTTTTACCATGAAGTGACTTTTCTCCCAACTTAAAGTTAAATTAGTTTCACAAAGATCTTTTCAGATCGATGTAAGGTTTTCTAAACAATGATCAAAAGAATTTCCAAAACCGAAAAATCGTCCATGAAAACTTCTACGCATCTTTCAACTAAATCTGAAAATATAGAAATCATGCATCTTTGAAAAGTAGCCGGTGCATTACATAATCCAAAAGGCATTCTCCTAAAAGCAAAAGTACCAAAGGGACATGTAAAAGTCGTTTTCTCTTGGTCTTCGGTGCAACAGGATCCGATTGTGTAACTTAAAAACCATCAAGAAAGCAATAATATTCATGACCGGCTAGTCTTTCAAGGATTTGGTCAATAAATGGCAAAGGAAAGTGGTCTTTCCTAGTTGCCGCATTTAATTTCCGCAAATCAATGCACATTCTATAACCGCTATTGTTCTTGTAGGGACTAATTCATCTTTCTCATTTTTAACAACAAGTAATTCCCGACTTTTTAGGAACTACTTGAACAGACTAACCCATTTACTATCCGATATAGGGTAAATTATACCCGCATCTAAGAGCTTAAGAACTTCTTTTCTAACGGCTTCTTCCATGTGTGGGTTAAGTCTTCTTTGCCTTTCTCTTGAAGGTTTACTACCTTCTTCTAGATGTATTTTATGCATGCACATAGAGGGACTAATTCCTTTTAAATCGCCTAAGGACCATCCTAAAGCTTCTATGTGTCCATAAAACTTTTAACAAACTAGCTTCTTGCTCTTCCGTTAAGTCGGCCGCTATAATAACAGTAAAGTGTTACCTTCCCTAAAAATGCATATTTTAAATGGGGTGGTAATGGCTTTAATTCTTCGACTTTAGGAGAATTAATGGATGGCATAAATTCGAATTTTCTACTTTAATTGTTTCTTTTATTTTAGCCTCCTCATTCTCTCCACTTTATTATCTTTAATTTCTTCCTCAATATTTTCTATCTCAATTTCTTCAAAGAGAGATTTCGAATCTCTACTTCATCATCCTTAATTTCATTAACTTTCTTCTTCTACTTTTTCAAACTTATCGTAATTATTTTCTCGATTCTTTCTTTATTTCTTCTTTATCTTTCTTTTACTAGCTTCTAACTTTTCTCTCTCTAGTCTTTCTTCTTCTTCTATTTCTCTTTCAATCTCATCAATGTCAATTTTTATGGGAGGGATAGGACTATCATCATAAACTATGAATCTATCTCTCTCATATTCTTCCTCTTCTTCAAAAGTTTCGTTGATAACTTTTCAATCTCATCTATTGAAAAACATGCACTTATGTCACTAGGTCTATTCATAGCATCAAACACGTAGATTTCAACAGCTTTCACCTAGGACCGACATTGTGAGTTTACCATTTTTCACATTAATCATTGTATTGGCAAGAGCCATAAATGGTCTCGCCTAACAATATTGGGACTTCATTATTAGTGCATATCTTCCTTTCCATCTCTAGAACCACAAAGTCAAATCGAATGATTAGTTTATCAACCCGAACTAGGATGTCTTCCACTATACCCAAAGGATATTTAACCGAACGATCAGCTAATTGTAATTGCATAGTAGTGGGTTTTAGTTCTCCTAACCCTAACTGCTTATAGACCGCAAAAGGCATCAAATTAATACTTGCTCCTAAATCTAGCATCGCTTTCATCTTTTTAGAGCTTCCCAAGGAAACTTGGATATTAAAGCTACCTGTGGTCTTTCAACTTAGGTGGTAATTCGGTTGTAAAACGTAACTTACGTTTTTAAACAATAATCTTTTCATTGTTTTCAAACTTGTGTTTCTTAGAGTGAAGATCTTTGAAAAACTTTGCATAAGCCGGAATATTTTTAATAACATTAAGCAAAGGAAGATTAACATTCACTTTGGATAACATATTATAAATTTCCGTAAATTGTTTGTCCATTCGGTTTTTCATAAGTCTTCTTGAAACGGAATTGAGGAACATAAGGTGGTGGAGCCACATAAGGTTCCTCTTCTTCTTGATCCAACTCTTTTTCAACTTCTTTTGTATTTTCTTTATTTTGAACATCTTTCTCTTGTTCCTTATTTGGAACTTCAACTTCAACTTCTACTTCTTGATTATTTAATTCATTATTCTCTTTATTACTATCACTATCTTTTTCGATTTCTTTTTCAATTTCCTTTTCAGAATTTTCTATCGTGCACTTTAGAAGAAGGATCAGATCACTTACCTCTTCACCTATTACCTTACCGCTTCGCAAGACGGTGATTGACTTGGCTTGCTCGGTTTGACTAGGGAACTTCCCTTCTTCTCTTTTATCAACTTCGAATTTGCAATGTGCTTCTTTAGATTTTCAATCTCTTCAAGCATGTATTTCATCAATGCTGCTTGACCTTTACTTGCTACATCTTGTTTGGGAACTTCTTCAATTCTCAACTGATTTTGATTTGGCAACCGTGGAGGTTGTGGTGGTTGAGGTTGGAATTGTTGAGGTTGCAAAGGCTTATTTCCTCCCCAAGAAAAGTTAGGATGATTCCTCCAACCAGATTATATGTGTTTGAATAGGATCATTCCTGGCCTTTGAGGGTACATATTCATAGCATTAGCCTGCTCGTAATACATAGCACTTGATGGACAAAAATTAGTAGCATGAGAATATAATCCACATAAAGCACATGCTTCTTGAATTTGCCAATTTTCAAATTGAGCTTGTGTATTTGAATTATCTTGCAATTGATATAGGCTTCTATTTTTACCTCTAGCACTTTTCTCGTTGGGAATTAATACTTAACATCTCAAATAATTCTTCTAGTGCTTCGGTGTCATTCAACCTATTGGCGAAAGACCAATAGAACCACCACCGCACTATCAACCATAGTTTGTAAGCCCAAATTATGATGAGGCGAAAGACCATGATAAAATTGAAGCACTAACACATGTTGAGCCAAATTATGATGAGGACACATAATGAGCGTATTTTTAAATCTATCCCATGACTCATGGAATGTTTCACCTGGTTCATTTTGGAATGACATGATTTGTTTTCTATATTCAGTAAGAGATGCATGCTTGTAAAATTTACTCATAAACAAATCATATAATTGAGCCCAAGTATAAACACTATTAGGTGTTAAGTTCATAAACCATCTCTTTGCCAATTCTTTTAATGTACTTGGAAAATATTTCATTTTAATTTGATCTTCACCAACCCTCCTAAAGGAAAAGTACTCATCATGTATTCATATTCTCTTAAGAAACCGACAGATCTTCATGAGGCATCCCATGAAAAGATGGTATGGCATTAAAATAATGACCTTTTAACTCAAAATTCCTTACAAAGATCCGGCAAGACTAAACATGATGTCACAACATTTAATGAAGGTCTACTAAAGTCATTAATAGTTCTTTGATTTATCACTACTTCCATATTTCTTCTTGCGTGTTCTTTCTTCTCTTTGATTCCTATTGACTGGGTCAACTGGATTTTCGTGATTTCTATTATTGTTATTTTCTTCCATTGAGGATCAACCGAGGATCCTCTTGATTCAATTGGTCTTGATTATCAAACTCTTGAGCTAGATTTTCAAGGACTTCTTGATTTCTTCTAACAATATTTATATCTTGATTTAAGTCTACCAATTTAGGATTCAAAGATCTACGACCGTGCATAAAAATAATTTAAAGCAATTTAAAAACAACTAACTATTAAAAATAAAATAAAATCTTTTTGTATTTTTATTTTTATAAAACTGAAAATTAAACTAAAAACTAAATTAAATTAAAAACTACGCTACCAACAAACTAACTACGTGAACTAGCTTGTCCCCGCAACGGCGCCAAAAACTTGATCGATGTTTTAATTAATCTTTTTCCTTGCAAGTGGACAAGACTATTATAGAATAGTATTGGAAGCAAGGGTCGAACCCACGAGACAAGTAGACAAGTGATCACTTAACAAGGCAATTTATTGATAGCAAATTATTAATCTAAAGGGGTTTTTATATTTATTTCTATTCTAAACTACTATTTATATTTAGATGTTTAACTAATTAGCAAGAATAACAGTATATGAAGATCTTATGGTGGGTGGCAATCTAGGATTCTCGGTTTCACTTGTATCTCCTTTATGTTCAATTCATAATAATTATCATTCAATGTCTTGGGTTCGCTCACTAAAGATAGATATAGTCTGTTGAACAATTGGTTCACCTCCATCCCCGCAAAATTCATCCATTCTATATCCTAAGCACAGAACTATCAATCTAGTCGTCACCTAGATTTATGATCTATCTGTCACCTAGATCATGTATGAACCTGGTCCTAACTTATCACTCTCGTGCATCGATAGGTCCAATTTATTGTGTTGGTGAGCCGTTGTACGACATATGCACATTGGTCATGCAGCTTATCCGCACCTCTAAGCCTTTATTATTTGCGATTACATTCATTTGTTCAAAGCAAAATAATATAGGGATTGATAAACAACACAATCAACAAGCATTGAATGAACATATATACGAATCAAAACATAAATTTGATACAAGTTACCTCCCACCTCCTAGATTATGGATGATTTAGTTCATCATAGACAATGAACAGCACATGGAGATGATCGGATACATGATTTGATCTTCAATACTTGAAATTACAAAATCTAACTATGTTATACAATCTAAAAACTACCTAAAATCTACTAAAGAGAGCTTCCAGTCCTCCTCCCTTTTTGGCTCGGCATCTGACTTCAATATATACCCTGAGTTGTAATCCAATCGAATAACCGTGTGAAAATCCGAAAATCAAGCATTCGACCACCTTGCCGCAAGGTGTTGGGTACCTTGCGTCCGCAAGGTCTCCAAGGTGTCCGGCCTTTGGAATTCTTGACTGCCAGACGCCTACCTTGCGGTCGCAGGTTCGAGGCACCTTGCGTCCGCAAGGTGTCCTTGCTTCTTTCTTCATTTTTCCTTTTTGGCCCTTCTTGAAATTTGCACTTAAAACCCTGGAGTTTCGCATATTTTCACTAATCACCCTGAAACTTACAAAACTCACCGAAAACATATATTAGTAGCCAAAAGCCTCGTGAAATAGCATAATTTAAGCCATAGAAGCATATAAAATCGACGTATAAAATACATCGATCAATAGCAGTTAACTATCTCAGATTCCTATAGTGACCGAGTAACACTGTTGGCCGTATATCTCTACACCCAGTTGATATACCAACAACCGCTTCGAGATACCCACATCGAACGAGGCCATGCCGTTCTTGTCGCCACTCGAGTTGGGCCTTTTGTCTTCAGCTTCGCCCAAGGCGATAGGGGCCCGACCCACTCAAAGCCTTGGCCAGAACTAAGCAATCATACCCGGTGTCTGTTCGGGTAACCTCTTTACTTAGATAATAAGCTCGCTTTACTAGCCTTGCTATTTTTAAGTAGACAATTACGAGTTCTCATACTTGGTTAATTTCGTTGATTTATTTGTGCTCGAAATGTTTTCTGGGGAGACCAGTACTTGTATTAACAAATACAAGAAATATCTGTCAACGAAAAGTGATTTCATTTATAATAGTTGAATATGGAATTACAAGAGGAAGATAAAAAATAGTGGCGCACAGGCTGAGCTAAACAAAACCTAGACTAAGGTTGGTCAAGTGCCGGCTCTTGAAGAAGTGAAGGTGTTGGCTCTTGAAGGGGTGGAGGAGTCTGCTCTGGAGGGGGTGGAGGAGCTTGAGCTGAAGCCCGGAACTGGTCGATATACTCCAAGTCCAGAGCCTTGCGAGCAGCCTCCTGCTCAGCTTTCATAGCCTCCTCCTTGGCTATCATCTTTGCAGCTTTCTCACCCTCCAAGGCATCGATTAGAGCACACACATTTCAACTGGGGGAGTAGGGGGGACCCATGGCGAGCGGCCAGCTTCCTTATCAGCCTTCGCCAAAGTGTCCAGCTCTTCCTCGGTGTAGGGGACCAAGTGATGAAACTAGCGTGCAGCATCAGAGTAGACGTCGGATACGGCCCACTCGGCCATGGTCTTCATATCAATCACCTCGCGGCCAGCAAGCTGTCGAAGGATGTGATTGACGCCATGTGCAAAGTAGGGCACGATGGCATCGTTTACGGCTTCATCAAAGGCAGCAGTACTCTTGAAATCGTCCTCGAAGGTTGTGGAGTTCTTGTAGTTCTCCATAACGGCCTTCTCGTCATCCTTCGATTTTCGGAGCAGCTCCTCTATCCGCTTGCCATCCTTGATAGCCTGCATCCTCAGGGAATCCCTCTCCACCTGCAGGAGCTCCCTCTGCTTGATAACCGCGGCCAGAGCGGTCTTCTCTTTCTCTAGATCGGCCTGGTTCTTCTTCAACTGACCAACCAGCTCTTTCTTTTCAATGGTCAGAGTGCTGTTCTCGGCGACCAATTTTAGATTGTGCTCGAGCATTTCAGCCTCCTTCGTTCTGGCACACAATAGCTTCGAGCCGGCCGACGAGCCACCTGCCGACTTCTTCCTTCACCAGCCCTCGTGAGCCTTGTGGTTAGCCTCGCTTCTTGCGAGCCTTCTTCGTTGTACCGATCATAGAGATTAGTGCAGTGGAAGCAATCAAAGAATCTACGATAATCGAGAAGGAAATGAAGAAAAAGAAAGGCAAATTTCGACAAGTACTTTACCTCGCTTCAAGCGAGCCCCATAAGCTTCCGACGTGACGTGCCACCAGATCACGGTGCCACTGCAAGATCATCGTGCGGCGCCTCGATGACGCCCTTTCTACACAGCCACCCGGCTCCCTTGAAACATAGAGATCGATGCCCCAAGTAATGGGGCATCCCCCGAAATTCTTTCACCAACGCCCGAACAACGGGTAGCTGAGGGCATATCTTGAATCCTGCCTCTAAGTTGTAGGCCGGCTTGGCGGGGAGCCGTAAAAGGACGGATCGGGGCTCGAACCCTGGTGGCGGACTTCCCGGGCAGCAGGAGGAGGAGAGAGGCTCTTCTTCCTCTTCCCCTTACCCTTGGCATCTTTGGCGGGGGGCACCACAGAGATGTTGGCACCTGACTGCCCGACAACATTATCGATGATCACCACGGCCTCTTTTCGCGTGGTCTCTTTGCGGGGAGGGATGATGACCTTGGGCACCGGCGCTGACGGCCATGGGCTTGTGGCCTCGGTGCCTTCTTAGCAGAGGACCAAGGGCACCTGGCAATCCACCGGCCATTAGCCTTCAAATCGCCGCTCACTGTTGGCTTGCAGCTTCCTCATCTTCAGCACGACCATATTCTTCATCCCTAAAGCGAGAAAAGCAAAATAGAGTCAATACTACTGCTACGAGCAAAGATGACCAGAATAAAAAACAACAGTATAATTCCAAAGACAACCATCCCGATCTACATAGACTGGCCGACAATCTCCGCCCGGGCCTAGCCGCTGGCACTCGACACACTCGTGCTTGAACATCTTTCCATGGCAATCATCCCAATAGGGATGGGGACTCTCGGGCACATGTACCAATAGGGGCTCTACATCGGGGATCTCTGCCCGCATTACTCCAGCAAGGCAAAGATAGCGCGGATTACATACCAGCTCTTTCCAATCAAGTAGAAATTGCTGGCCGACGCGCTTCTCGTTTTCCTCAATCACACCAACGGCTTCCTTTAATGCCTTCAGCCGGGCAACCTCCCCTGAGCTGAAATCCTGCTTAGAGGCCTTAGGGATTTTGATCTCGCTGGTCGCTGTAGGTGCGAATGGCCAGCCTACCCGGGATTCAATGAACAGGACCCGCCTGTCCCAAGATTCCACCTTCCCGGGGACTTCGGAGAGCAACCTCAAAAACTTGGAGTTGGCCCTCACTCCAATCCTCCCGCATGTGCTCGGGGCAAAAATAAACAGCTTCCGGAGCAATACATGTCCCGGCCAAATCTAGTACCGCTTGCCACTCAGGAAAGCGAGTGATGGCGGCGCGGTGTTCAGATCGTCGCAGGGAACGCTTGGTCTCATGAAGAAAATCAACCAGGAAGGGCTCTAACGGAAGGCGGAGACCAACCCTGAAGAAATCGGCAAAAAATAAAAGCTCGTTCCGCTCACTGAAAGCTTCATGTTCGCGAACGCGTCCATCTTGCCGCCCCTGCGTGAATCGATCCCCAGGGGCGTAAGCTACGATCACTTTTATCCCCGTGTCAGTGTGGCCCGGTGATGCGGCGTCTTAGAACTTTGTGCATTAACGTACCAATCGGGCTCTTCCTCCTCCTCGACAACTTCGTTAAGTGGGACCTCCACTTGAGAGCCTCCTACCATGGTAAAACAACGAGCAAGGGGAACATTGTCCCGGTCATCTGTCTCTTCCTCAGGAGTGGCTTCCACGAGAGGCCTGCAGTCTTCTTAAAAAACGCAGGCGAGGGGCATGTCGTGCGCCTCATCGGCATTGGAAGCCTCTCGGCCATTTCTTTCTTTGCTCGGCCTCACTTGTCGGCCAGTTGTATCAACGTTATTGCTCGTCGAAGCCCTGCTGACAAAAGCCCAGGTCCACACTCTCCTCGGCCGAATCTTCCTCATTTGGAGGAATCGTTAGGTCGACTATGGGGCAAAGTACACACCTGGGCCAGATTGACACGGCCACGGATCGGCTCCCTCATCATATTCATTGCCAATGGAAGGGGACTTCACTTGCTTGAGTCGTTCTTCCCCATTGTAGCTAAAAGCCTCACGGTCATTTTCAGACATGTCAAACATCTACAAAGAGATCGAGGGAAATGGGTATCAGTATCTGCCCAGGAGTAGCGGCAAAAAAGGGGAAAGAAATCCTAAGTCTAGGTCAACCAAAGGGGCCGGAGCCCGCCTAGCCGAGCAAAACCACGGGGTCTATTCCTCGATCTCTACCTAAGGGCGGTCCTACCCTCTTAAACCCTAATGGAGATAGAAGAAAATGAAGGAAGAAAGCCAAAAGCCAACCCAAAACCCAGAAAAGCCAGAAAAGTCTAAAGCATAATGGGGGAAAGGTTAGGAGCTTCTTTGTTTTTTTACGGAGCAATGTGTCTCAAAAGCAATCCCACGAAACTTGGACCGATGCAAAGACTACAAACCCCAGGAATTGGATGGATCTTTGAAGCGGAGGGCGACTTCGCCTCGGAATGCGGAAAAAACGCAAGGCCAGACGCTTCCCAGAAATTCTTCTCTCCAAAAGCTTGAGGACGATAAAAGAGAAAATAGGAAGTAGAGTGTGCTTTTTATAGGCGGGTTACGGTTTCGGGAAAGCGAGGCCACGGCGCAGGTTGGCGCCCATCATCACGAAGCATTAAATGCAGCCTTTAGGTGCTTCGTGCCGCAAGTCACCTCGCCATTTGGCCGCCCACGCCCACGCTGCACGCTCGGAACAAGCTTCTCGGACGCTCTATCCGCTAGCTAAAGTTCCAAGCCTTTACGCCAGTACACTCGGCCCAATTATTGACTTCTTAAAAATTCACAAGTGTTGGAGCTCGTGCGAACATGCAATATAAACGCTCCCCGCTCAGAGCATCAATGCTCGCAGACAGGAGCTAGGGGCCCTTGATATGCCGGCCCAAGCCGGTCACGAGCAAGACACGAGCTATCCTCACGTGCCAGGCACGAGCACAATGCATATGAGGCTCACAGGCCTAGCGAGCAAAGTAATGGAAGCATCAAGCAGTGAGCAGTGTAACTCCCGTCCAAACCTGGCCGGGCATAGGCCTTGCCTGTCCGACCAGGGGCCACACCCGGACACCACATTCATATCGAGTAAAGGAACCAGATTCATCCCGTCCAAACCTGGTCGAGCATTGGCCCTGCCTGCCCGACCAGGGGCCGTCTCTTGGACCTACAACGAGTTCAGAAACAATGCATATTGAACACCCAGGCAGAGCCTTGCTCGCCTGGGCACACATCAAATAGGAAGCACCGGCGGCTTGCTTTCCAAGACAAGTCAAAGGTTTCCATACTTGAGCAGGATACTTGCCTTATCTGCTCCTACATCTACGCGGTCAGCCGCCCATCATGCCTAAAATCAAAGGATTCTCTCCTTGATTGATTTGGTAACTATGGAAACTGAATCCTAGATGGATTCAACCACCTTGAAGGCCTATAAATACCACTCTACAATCATTAACAAGGTACACACACCTTCTTGAGCCTCGATACTCTGTCGATTTGCTTTCAAGCTTATACACGAGACTTACTCTCACGCCGGAGGGGTTTCGCGAGGCCCTGCCTTGCACTTCCACTCAGGTTTTCTTGTGTTCTTAACAGGCTCAAGGAAGGAGATCCAAAGCCCAGATATCCTACCCAATTCAAGGACATCCCAAGCTGTGATTTTGCCACATCACTATGTATAAATATATTTAAAGTTGGTGTGGAAGCTTGAGGGTGTGACACCTCACATCATTTTGTTAAAGTTGCATTCTCAAGCTTCTTAACAAAGGAATCTTTTCAAATTCAACATTAAATGATTTGTTTGTCATTATCTAATAGCTATACTTAATTACAATAGCTATAACATGGGATATTAACATCTTCTATATAAAATTCATAATCCTTCCTATAAGACTCCTACTATTACCAATTGTAGAAGTGTTTTAGCTATTGGCTCAAGAACTCAAAAAATTTCATATATATTGTGTGTTTAATTTGACAAAAATCATGCATTTCTCAACATCGTCCCTTCCATGTCTCGCCTCCGGCCTTTCTTTTTCATTCTCACATGTGGTAACTTCATCATCCCTTTTACTTCTTTTTCATTCATCAAATGGAAAGAGATTTTAAGTTAGATCCCAAAAGATCGCTGATGAGTGATGTCATCAGTTGAATCTGATAGATTGGAACAGTAAACTAAACATATTGAAGTGAATTTCTTTTAGGTCAACGCCTCAAGCATCTTATGTTGCGACCTCATTAGAGATTCATCTTTCTTACTTTAAAAAGTTTATTAAGTTGTTATCATGACACACAAAAGTGATAGTGATACGGTAAGACCCCTATTAAGCTATTTGGGTGATAGAATTTTGATTTTGGTTTTAATGTATGGTTATTACAAAATTGTTTAATTTTTGTTTCGTTTTCAACTTTTTGGATATTGACCCTCACGATTTGTTTTACTTTTTAATTATAAATTTTGTTCATCCGATGATTTTGATATTAATTTTATTTGGTATTTAATTTTGGATTTAAATATGATTTCAGTTTTAAATTTTATTTTTAATTGATTCATAGATTTCTTTTAGGTTTCAGTTTTGGTTCATGGTTCTTGATTAATATATTTGTTTCATTTGTGCTTTTGATTTTTTAATTTAATGATTTTAATTTTTGGTTTTGGCACCGATTTTAGTTTTATTTTAGATTTGTGTACTAGTTTTGATCTTTGATTGTTGCCTTTGTTTTTTTAACGGTTATTTTATTTGTATTAATTATTTTTTAGTTATAATTATATTTGTGATATTTTCTTTCTTCGATTATGTATTGATTTCAAACCTAATATTTGCTACTCGATATAAATTGGTTTTTTTTTATTTTGCTCTTGATTTGACATTTGATATATTACATTTTTTTCATTTGATGATTTTGATATTATTTTTATTTGTTATTTTATTTTGGATTTAAGTATGATTTCAGTTTTAATTTTTTGTAATTGATTCCTAGATTTCTTTTAGGTTTCGGTTTTGGTTTATGGTTCTTGATTAGTAGCTTTGTTTCAATTGAGCTTTTGATTTCTTAATTTACTTCTATTTAGATAAAATTATATTGATTTTGATGGATTTTAATATTTGGTTTTGGCCCGATTTTAGTTTTAGTTTAGATTTTTGTACAAGTTTTTATATTGGTTTTAATATTGATTGTTGCTTTTGTTTTATCAAAACGGTTATTTTATTTCCATTAATGTTTTTTTAGTTATAATTTTATTTGTGTTATTTACTTTCTTCAATGTCGTATTGATTTCAAATCTAATATTTGCTACTCGATACAAATTGGTTTCTTATTTTTCTCTTGATTTTGGCATTTGATCGTTTTAGTTTTTTTTATTTCAATTTAAATTTTAGTATATAATTTCTTGGGTTTGATTTATTGTATAGTAACCTTAAAATACTTTAATAAATTAAAATCTCTACATATTTGTTTAAATACTATTTCTTACAAGCATTACTACCATTTATATAAAATATTAACACATAAAATAACAAGTATACTTGATTTACCTTCCTTTTTTTAATTTTGAACTAATACAAGGAAAAAACTGAAGTCAAACACAATGTCATTTCACAAGTAGGAAAATGTATACACATGGATTGATCATGACAAGATCGATACAATAGTTGACGTGCAACAACTTGCAAAAAAAAAAAAAAATGAATCATACGAAAATGGAACAATAATTTGGTTCTCATTATGTTATTAATATGACATTAAAATGACCATCAATTGAATTCATTAGGAACAATAATTAAGGGTATTGTAAGAATAATTCATGTAACTGTAAGAATTATTAATCATTTACTTTTTATTTGAGTAATAATAATAATAATAATAAAGTGAACATAATCAATTACTTTCTTAATTGACAACCTTTTAAACTTAATTTTACCAATTTGTAAGTTTTTTTCTATTTAATTTATTATTAAATGACATTAACATATATTCATGTTTGAATTAATACATTTATATCATATTAATTATATATATCTTATCTTATAAAATAAGTATGTCTCATTTAATAAATTTAGTGAGAAAAGAAAAGGCACATTAGTGACATATAATAATAAAGAAGATAGATAGATGAAGCAAGAGAATAGTTGAATGTGTATTTCATAATCTTCTAGATCAACTCATACAACTTACATTATCTATATTTATAGGCTAAAGATGTAGATGATACAATAATGAGAATAAATCTCCATAAGTGTGGGGTTAGAAATATGAGAGAAGGTAATGAGATTAACTCTCCATAAGTACGAGAGTTGAAAATTAGATGGAAGACCATGGTTACATATCATATTAGATGGAAGACCATGGTTACATATCATATATATATATATATATATATATATATATATATATATATATATATATATATATATCTATTAAAATGGGTTGGGTCCATTGGGCTTGCCTGCCCCACCATCTAAAAGAGATGGGTTGAGTTGGTATTTTTTAGGCTCGTCACTTTTTTGGGCTGGCTCGCCCCGCCTTGCCAAATGACGGGTTGAAGTGGGTTGGTTCGTCTAAAGTTGTCAAAAAGACTTGGGCCCGTTGGGCTAGCTCGCCCCGCCACCTAAAAGAGGAGTTGGGTTGGTATTTCTTAGGCCCGCCATGTTTTTGGGCTGGCCCATCTCGCCCCGCCAAATGATGGGTTGAAGTGGGTTGTGGGTTTACTCGCCCCGCCAACCCATTTTGACAGCTATATATATATATATATATATATATATATATATATAAGCTACGTAGTATAAAAGAGATAAAATCCTGCCAAAATACACTTGCTAAAAAAAGAAAGTCATCCTTGAGTATTATTATATAGGAAGTAGTTAACATGCATTAAGAACACAAATCTCATTAATTGATTATACAACTCTCAACATTTATTGAAAATGTGCAAATATGCACATGTGGTAGAAAATACCAAGTTTCTATGTAGTGGTATTTAATAGGAATAGTCACCCATTGAAAATCTGTAAATACAAATCTCTTTTGATGCATACTTAATTTACTGATTAATTAAAATGAGCAAATAACATTGAAATAAGAACAAATATTCTATAAAAAATATGTTCATTGAATACATGTGATTATAAAATAAAATATAATCATATAATTAATTATAAAAAATTTCTATGGAAATCTTCATATATGATTATATTTGAAATGTTTGTGTCTCTTTCATTGTATCCGAAATTATAATATCAAAACAAAATATATTTTTACAAATAATCACAATTAATTATAAGTTATTGGTAAATCATAGGAATACATACGATTAAATCATAGTAGTAGATATCAACCACAAATCATAGTCAACTATTAAACTCTAGAAAATTGTGAACGAGAAAACGACTTAAACAATTCATAAAATAATAAATTAAATGATATCAAATATACGGATATAATTTGTTTCCTTCATCATGTTTTTTCTTTATTTTTAAATTTTGTTTATAATCTTCATTTCATTTGAGTATAATTTAATTAAAAGAGATATATGCTCGTGCGTTTAACGTGCGGGTGTAAAACTAGTGTGACATAATGTATATGAACATCCATATAATTCATATATTTATAACAATTTTAAATTTTTTTGTTACTTTTTAAACATTTTTCATCCAAAATCCATAACGAAAGTTGATGAAGTGGCTAATATGACCGGAAAAATGAAGTACCATAATAAAATGGACTAAAAAAATAATTAATAAAATCTAAAATAGGGTGACCAATTATTTAAATCTTTCTCGACTTCGGTTAATTTGACTAACACGTGTCCCAAAGTCCTCACTTTACTAGATGTGGGTATAGTTAGTAAATACGCCTATAACACATGTAAATCATGAATGATTAAAAAAATCTCATCTATCGTTCCTGAACCAAATTTAATTAAAAATATGTGTACTTCTAGGTTGAACCTTATGTACACGCAAAAAATCTTAGACATATACTCTGCGTAAAACCATACAAATTTTGACATAACTTTATCATTTTAATTTTTATAATTAATCTTATGCTAAGTGAAAAATAAGATATTTAACATGAAAATATTAATTATGAAGTATAAAAACATTAATTATTATTATTCATACTTTTTGAATACATACATAAGATAGATGTGCTTAGTTATCCGTTCATTGGGCTACTACCCAATACACATAGTTATTTTGGGATAAATAGGTAGTAATATTATAATAATAGCTTTGAGAGTATATAAATATAAATATTAAGATATTTAAAGGAGCAATTGTGGGTCGGTCTCTTACATAAGTTTTTAACTGCTTAAGTTTTCTATGTTTTTTTAACTGGAAAAAGACATTGAAAAAACGACTATGTCATTAATGAACCGGAGACGCGCTAAGGATCACTTACCCAACAAATTGCAATGTCTCAATTTGACTATCGCGATGTATCAATTTGTTCCTCACAATGCATCAATTTGAATCACGATCCACAAATTGGATTTGTGATGTAAAAAATCCTGATGCACAAATTGGATTCACAATATACAAATTTGATTTGATTTGTGCGCAATACATGAACTAATACTTTGCAAGCGTGTGTTCAGTTCATTAAAAGTATCATAGTTTTTTTACTCTCAAAAGTGTCTTTTTCAATTAAAAAAAGTAAGTATAAGGTATTGGAGCGGTTGAAAATCGTTGAAAGGGGACCAACCTGAATTTTACCCATATTTAAACTAAATGAAAAAAATAAGGACATTCATATCTGGGATCCCTATCCACCTAGCAATCATGATAAGGTAAATTGTCAAGTAATTTGGTTAATGAAAGTAAAATACGTGTGCCTCGACTATTCAATTTAAACTAGGAGTAAGTTTTTTGTAAGACCATCTTATAGATCTTAATTTGTAAGATGAAGCTTCACTCTCTCATAGCTCAATCCACCAACACACGGTGAGTCGGATAAAGATGATCTGTCTTATAAAAAATATATGTAAAACTATCTTACCTAAGTTTTTGCCTTAAACTACTTGCTAGGTTTTGATCTTTGAAAGTTTATGCAAGTAATTTGTCAATTTGTGATCACGTAAAAACCGTGGTGACCTTGTCTTTTTGTCCAAGTAAAAAACAAAGTTGATGGTGTTGTCCTTTCGGCTGGGATTATGGCTGATAACTTGGATAAGACAAAACAAATGCCATTAAGAAGTCGGGATTGTCCCGACTAGAATTCTCTGGCGTGAAAGTAAGATTTCCTGTTAGTGTGCAATAACTGAGTAATAAATGTGATAGTTTGTCTTGGATCTAGATTGATAAATGTGATAAGCGTAATAGGATATCTGAAAATGGCTTACCCTAAAACAGTGGAGAAGGTCTCCTATTTATACCTGAAGGGTCGTGTGAGGTGGCGTCCTTTTATTGGGGAACACATTGTGACTGATAATAAATGCTCTGATGTCGTATCGTGAATGAGTTAGACTACACATTGTCGGGGAGTGGTTGGTTGAGTATGTCGGTTAAATCAGGCTGTGGAAGAGTTTCGGAGTTTCGCCGGGGGCATTTGTTGATTGTTCGCTGGTTTAGATCAAGGGTTGTGACTTTTAATTTTACTCTCGTTCAGTTTTGTCATTCAGTTTTGCGAGTGGGTGTGAACATGCCGAGATCTTTCTTCCTCGGCTATTGGCTTGCTTTTACTCCGGAAGGACTAGATGTCTGAGGATCCTATTTCGTGAGCCGAGGGATGCCTCGGCTTGCATCCTTCAGTGGCCCCTTACTTCTTGGCTACATCTGCCAACTTGAAGCCGAGAAGTAAAAACCTCGAACTTTCTTCGGTGGGGCGATAAAGTCGAGATTAGGTTTCGGGCCATAACTGTCACATAATAACAACTTTTCTCTTCCCAACGTTGGCTCAGCATTAAATGTTCTGGGCGGCTTTTCAAATCTAAAAAAACTTTTACTGCCACTCTTTTTCGAAATAAAAAAGATCTAGGGGAAAAATGACGTTGTATGGAGAGGCATAGGTAAAAAACACGCCGGTTGACCCGATGGAAGTGGGTGCCCAATTGTCTAGCGACATCATTTCAGAGAGGTATAAAGACTTTTCTCTTTTTCCTCTTTCCCTTTTACTTTTACTTTTACCTCTTTTTCTGGCATCCTTCTTCTACTAGCTCAGGCGATTTTAGGTGATTCTTTCCGGCTACCTTTTCCTGTAGCCTCTTCTTGATTGCACCGTAGGTTTGCCCTTTCTTTCTTTCTCCGGTGATTTCTCTTTGACTAGGATTCTTATTTGTTTTTGAAACATTGTTTGCTTAGAGATTTTTCTCCCAGGTTTAATTCCTATCGTTTTGTTTTTTAGGTGAATCTTCATCGTTTTTTTGGTTTTTCCGGCATCTATTCAGGTTTATTCTACGTACGATATTGTTTTCAAACCTCTTTTTTTAAGTATGTCCCGTAGGTTTCCATTTCATGTGTTCTCGTCATCATCGTCAAGTAGCTCCTCCATGGAGTTGATAGATTACAAGAATAAGGTTATCTGGATACCACTGTCAGTTAGAAGCTCTTTACTTCCTCTTCCTAGTAACGTAGTCGAGGCTGCCCCTTTGGTCAAGGGTACCTCTGACCAGCCCCCTTGCGCCGAGGGTCTCTCTCATACCGTGGTCCCTCATAATGCTGTGATTAGCCCTCGTGGCGAGGCTCCCCTTCATGCCAAGGTTAGCCCTTGTGCCGAGGCTCCCCTTTATGCCGAGGATCCTCTTTTCAATGAGGTCCCCCTCCACGTTGAGTCTATGGAGGACCAGTTGAGTGATAATGAGGCTGAGTCTGTTCCTCACGGCGCAGCCTGGAGAGGTGTTAATGTGAGTTTATGTTTGGCCGAGGAAAGTGTCGTTGATAACACTATTCATGTAGAAAACATCGTGGACCCTTTAAGCACGGATACCTCCTCAGCGTGCTTAGTTTCCTCCGTGGATTCTGATGACGAGGGTCCGTTTCTAGAGTCATTTTTTTGGTAAATCTCTTCGTAGGGGTCCTACGTACCGGCAGTCTCATGGTAGGTGGGTAGCAATTACTCCACGGCAAGCGAGGTTTCTCCTTGTGAGCTTTAGAGTGAAGGTTAACGCTCATTAGAAGTTTGGTGATGAAGTCTTTTCTACTCATGACTACCCTTCTAGTGCTCATGTGAGGGTGATCGAGGACAGAAACCGTATTGCGCTAAGTCTGATTACTCAATTTTTCACCAGGGAGAGAGTTCTGCATTATCGTCAAGTCGAGAGGATTTTGCACCGTCGGCTATTGGGAAAAATGGCGAGTGGACTCGAGGCCTCTATTTCTGGACGAGCTGCTGGTGATGGCGAGAGGGCTCCTCATTTTTTGAGGCCTTTCGAAAATAAGATAAGACCTCATGATGTGGCGGAATGGGCACGCGTTTATGGTTCTGATTTTTTCCAGGGTTCGATCCCTGATCCTGCCTTGGGTCTTCCAGAGCTACGAGGCCTTCGCAGTTATGTGGGCTTTTATTTTAGTATTTTTGAATCATCGGGGCTACATCTTCCCCTCGATCCTTTTATTTGCGAGTTTTTGACTCAGACGAACTCTGTTCCATTGGATCTGACTTCCAACTTGACTAGGCCCTTGGTCAGTTTTATAGTTTGTACCCGGTCGAAGGGGTTCGAGCCCACCCTTTCTCTCTTCTATTACTATCACAAGGTTAGCATCTCAATGAATCGCTTTAACGGCTCTAAGGCATGCACAAGGGTTTCCCTTGTTAGCCAATTTTGGGAACAAGGACCATCGGTGGTCCGAGAAAGTGATTCTGGTCGAGTCAAGCTGAGGATGAAATTTTGAGGTTTCTGAAGGAAAACCCCATGGCTTGCTGAAGGTCAAGATTTTGAATGCTAGCGACCAGGCAATAAAGAGTGCCATCGAGGCCCCCTTGTTCGTTCTTACAACTGGAGAGCTATAGTTGGGGACGAAGGTCTGCTGTCCAAGTTTAGGGCTTCTGCTACCGACGTCGAGGGGGTCGAGAGGTTTACTCGGATTTTGAGTATGTGAGCCGAGATAACTGGGCCCTTCATCGAGATTGGGTGCTCTGGCTCAAATTGTTTGGAGTGTAGGGGGATAGATAAGCCTAGTTGTTCTGTGTCAGGTTAATACTGTTCTTTTTCGTATGTTACTTGTATGTTTATTTTTGCTTTTCTGGTTTCTAATGTGAGGGCCTGTTTGCCTGCAGATATGGGTGTGACTCGCGATACTATTATGGCCCAAAAAAGGCCGAGATGGAGATGAGGGAGGCTGAGCTAAAGGCTTCCCATGAGCAAGCTCTTGCGCGCGATGATCCTGAATTCATGTCGATGATTGGTGTCTTGGAGGACCTTTCCAAGGCTGTGGTTGTACCTCCTCCGACCCCCGAAGGCAAAGAGCACACCGTTCACCCCCAATGCTCCGAGGTCCAAGAAACAAAGACTTGGCCTGCCTCGTGGCCAGGCTACCTGTGAGTGCCCCGGTAGATTCCCTCGGATTGCGTGCTCCCTTTTTTTTAGGGGAGACATACTACAAGAAAAGTTATTATTTGTGACCCCCTTTATTTGGGAGGGCCAAAAAACGGTCCCAAATACCTTGTTTTGGAAGAGAGAAGTTAGCGGTAAGTATTTGGCACATCATTTCACTTTCCCCTCCCAAATAATTAATTTTGGTACTATCCTAAATGTTTTGACTCCTGATGAAATTAAATGTGCAAAAAGAGTGTTGTCAAAAAGCGCGTTGAATACGCCTCGGTCACTGAGTGTGCTTTAATCCACTATGAGTGCTTTAAATTTTTCCATATCTCATCCTCCCTAGTTTAGGGAAAAACAAGATACAGAAACCGCATCACCCTTTTCAACCCCATCTTCCCTTGTTTAGGGGAAAACGGAAAAGTGCAAAGAAAGGATGTTGCGAAGGCGTGTGGGAACATGCCCTACCTCACTGTGGACTTGGGTTCATTCTAGATCAGTATGAGTGCTTTGGATTTCTTCGTATCTCATCCTCCTTTGTTTAGGGGAAAACAAGATACAGAAAATGCATTACCCTTTTCATTCTCATCTTCCTTTGTTTAGGGAAAAACAGAAAAGTGCAAAAAAAGGATGTTGCGGGCCTCACTGTGATCCACAATGTTGTAAGAGAGTCGCCATCTTTATTTTAAGGAGAAATAAAAAAAACCAAAAATAACCAGAGTTTGTAAAAAAAAAAAAAGGGTTCGGAGGCTAAGTTACGAGGTGGGAAGGTGTTAGGCACCCAACTCGCCCTTTCGGTCTCAAAAATAGTTTTTGGCTAAAATATGCTTTTATTATATTTATTTAGCAGATGAAATAAAACATTTAAACAAATATATCTGTATCTACATCATTACAGACTTGCAACCGCTTCCTTCCAGTAATTACAAATACATTTATAAATATTTGGCCATAATAATGGCTCATTTTAGTGTTATTTTCTATGAAAATCCGGGAAGCATAACTGCTTATATTTTTTTACATCGGGTCAGCTGAAAATAACACTTTTTATAAAACCTCTTAAAGGCTTACCTTTAAGAGCGTAAGTTGTGCTCACTCTGTCCTTTAGGGAGAGGGGGTCTTTTGTTGTTATGGAGATTCGGGCAGAGTAACTGCTTTCGAAAGTTGCTTTGTGGTATCAGGAAGCGGGCAAAGCAACTACTTGTTTTTTTGCTGTTGTTTGCTTGTCTCTGGTAGAAATCTGGCAGAGCAACCGCTTGCTTCTGGCGGATTTGGCCTCTGGATTCGGGCAGAGTAACTGCTCTTTTTTGGATTTTTGGACCGGGAAAATAGGGTGGAATCCTAGCTGGGAGGCTAAATTTCACTTTGATCAGTTGGATTTAAGTTTGGAGGAGATTTGACGGAGCTTCGAGGCTTTTTGGAGGAGGGGAACTCTTTCTCTCTCTCTCTCTCAAGACGATTGCTCACTACGTACTTTGAAAGCAGTGTGTGAACTGTGTGTGTTCTGTCTCGTGAATGAGTGGTCTTAATTTTCACTACCGAAGGCCTTTATTTATAGGCTGAGGAAGGGACTTCGTCGTCATTAAATTTTCTTCTTTGTGCTTCATCAGCTTGTACCGTGTGCTTGAGAGATTGTACAAAATGTCAAAACGGAAAGTGTATGAACACTATTGGGCACCACCCATAATGGATCTAGGCGCCGCACCTGCTGTGGGTGTGGGTGGCGCTTGGGCCTCCTTTTAGGCTGTTGTTTGACACTTTAGCCCCCTGTATTTCACTGTTTTACGCATCCCGCTTTTCCTTTTGCATTTTTAAACTCTGTAACTTGACATTTGTTAAGTTTTAACAGGTCTTGATATTTCATGTCATGTCACATACCATGGGTACGAAATTGGGGTGTCTACAGAGCCCCTCAACGAGGTAGTTTACGGGTAGCCCGAAGCTTACCGAGTAAACGAACATCGTTGATAAGAAATAGACTCCCAAATTTCGTGAAAATTATAATGGGGAGTGATGCAACAGGTAGCAGTTATAATGCAGCAGTTTATAATGCATTTCAAATCTCACATATCCTAGACATATTTAGTCGGTTATAGCAGGTTATCGTAGTTTTTAAGCAGATATGCAAATTAAATGCTCTGATGGTCAGACCTATCGAAATAGGCTGCCTATGTATCCCTTAATAGAATGAATCAGACCAAACGTAGTTCGGCCTGATGCAAACAAACAATAGTTATACTGGTGGGATAGATGGAACCTAATCCTTTCCCTAAGTGACCCGGGGTATGCACCCCTTGCGGAAAGGATCCAACAACAACCGGTGAGATCATGAAACCGATCTTTTCCCTAAGTGACCGGGGTATGCACCCCTTGCGGAAAAGATCCAACAACCAGGTGGAACACATCATAAAACATTGCATCCTCAGGGATAGGCACCCTTCGTCGAATGCAATGGTGGGACCAATCTTTTCCCTAAGTGACTCGGGGTATGCACCCCTTGCGGAAAAGATCCAACAAACCAGGTGGAGCACATCATAAGACATTGAATCCTCAGGGATAGGCACCCTTTGTCGAATGCAATGGTGGGACCAATCTTTTCCCTAAATGACCTGGGGTATGCACCGCTTGCGGAAAAGATCCAACAAACCAGGTTGAGCACATCATACGACATTGCATCCTCAGGGATAGGCACCCTTCGTCGAATGCAATGGTGGGACCAATCTTTTACCTAAGTGAACCGGGGTACGTACCCCTTGCGTAAAATATCCAACAACCATCAGATAAGATGCATGCAGGTAAAATATTAATACTTTACCTTTCCTTACCTTTTCTTGCTTTTGTTGTGTTTTTCTTTCGCTTTGCTGCTTGTTGTTTTCTTGTACTGCTTTTTTTTCTTTTGCTTTCTTGATGCTAATTTTTCTTTTCTTGCTGCATAGTTTCTTTCTTTGTTGCGTTTCTTTCTTTCTTTTTGTATTTCTTTCTTTCTTGTTGTACTTCTTTCTTCCTTGCTGCACTTTTTTTCTTCCTTCTTTCTGTTGCATTTCTTTTTTTCTTTCTGCTGGGGATATGCCTTTGCCGTTGCTTTTTTTTTTGCTGCATTTCTTTTCTTTTTTCTTTCTCTTTTCTTCTGTCTTCTTTTTTTTTTTTTTTTTGTCTACTTTCTTTTTCCTTCTTTCTTTCTTTCTTGTGGCTATCCTGTTGGGGATATGAACTTTCTTTTGCTTTTTCATGGATGGCCGTCACTTTTTGTTAACAAAGCTAACTTTGTTAACCTTTCGATTAAGTTTTCAGGGCCCTTTTGCAATTTGGGCAAACTTGAGAGTTTGGATGCTGCACTTGAACTTTGGAGGGGGGAAAGTGAAAATTTCCCTTTTCTTCCTCATAAGTGACGGGGAGAAGGGGAAAGAGAAGCAACAGCTTCATCTTCTTTCCTTCGACATTTTCTTCCGCCTCCATTGTTGCCGACGAGATTTCTTCCTCATTTCTTCGCCTTTTCTCGATTTTCTTTCACCCAATTGATTGTTTTATTTGATAGATGGCTTCTTCCTCAAGATCTCGGAAGGGAAAGGCACCGATGTACCCGGATTCGGGCGGGGAAAGAAAAGAACTTCCTCCCTTGACCCGAAATCATGTCAAGTATCTCTTTTTGAAGGATGACTGGGGAAACATCCTTCGTGATTGACATACACACGTGTCTAATCTTCCGTTTCCCGCTGTAAGTTTCTTTTCACCAACCCATTTGGTTAATTTTTCAGATCTGCTGGAATTCTTTGTTGTTTTGGACTTTTGGAGCATACATGTTCTTGATTTTTATGCTTATGCATGCAATTTATGTGCTAAAATGATGCAATTTGACAATTATTCATAGCAAAAAATATGAAATCCGTGCTATTTATTTTTGCGATGCATACTTGAACAATTGACACTATTTGATTCTGTGATGCATATTTCATACAACTAATATACTTTGACTATATTATGCATGCTTGAGTTTCAAAATATTTTTAGTGATGCGTGCTTATGCAATAGACTTTTCGGATACATGATGCATTTTTTTCGGATATTTTTTTTGGACACATTTTTCGGATACATTTTTGGATGCATGTATGCACTGTAGAGATTTATGCCAAATTCAATAGAAATACTCTCCTTTTTTTATACTTGCAACATTTTTATTCAAGCAAATGTAACATGCAATTATTTGGAAAATGAATGCATATGTTAGACGGCTATGGCACGGATATATCATTTATCAAACTTTATGCATGTAAATGGAAATGCGCCGTATAAATATTTAAATACTTGCTAAAATGATGCATGAATATTTCTTTCTAAATGCAGTATGTATTTTCTTTTGAATGCACAAATGCAACGTTTTTTTTAATATGCAAGAATGAAATATATATTTTGAATGCAGGAATGCCATATATATATATATTGATTTATGAATGCAATATACCCTTTTTGTAAAAATGCAATACTCCTTTTTTTTTTTTTTTTGTAAAAATGCAACACATTTTTTTTATGAATGTAGGAATGCAATACATTTTTGTGTTTTTTTTTTTTTTTTTTGACATGCAAGAATGCAATATATATATTTTCTTTTGACATGGCATAATTTAATGGCATGCATAAGGGCTTTATAAAAGATAAGAAATTACCTTCTTCCCTTTTTTCTGATGCTAAGATGCTGCTGTTTTTTTTCTCTCTCTCTTTCTTTTCTTTTTTTTTTTAGGCGCACAGGGCTTTGGCCAGGATTCGGGCAAGCTGTGATAAGGTTTCGACCATTTATAATTCAATGCCTTCGCAGGCACAGATTTTGGTGGAGTCTTCTGGTTTCAGTGAGTTCTTGCGGGCCTTCCGTCCCTTCCGCAGCTACATACCCATTTTCGAGGTTTTGTGGGAGTACTGGTGGGACACCACCCACACCTTCCATTTCAGCTGGGGGGAGGCCACATTGACCCTGTGCGATTTTGCTGCAATCACATGTATCTCTACCGGCATCGGTAGAGCTTTGGAGCCAGATTACACCCTTCAACATCATCACGATGTGGTGGAGGATCTCTTGGGCTTTGAACCCGAATATAAGACTGCAGATGAGATCCACATTGGTAGTGTCAAGAGTTGCCTTTTAGCACACGCCAGGCAAGTTGATGAGAATGATAGTGAGGCCGTAGCCCGCGTTGCCAGGGCGTTTTTGTTCTTCTTTCTAGGGATGTCACTTTTTGCCAACTCATCCACCACTTTGAGGGTTTCCCTCCTGGGATGTCTGCGGGACTTGGACCGCGTTATCGAGTATGACTGGGGGCAAGCAGGCTTGGCCGAGCTTTATGCTTCCATGGATTGGGCAAGCCGCAATGATTCGCCGACCCTTAACGGCTTTGCTCCATCTTGGGAGGTATCTTTCTTTTTCCCTGCTTTTGATTTTTTTTTTCTTTCAACATTTTCTTTTCTTTTTGACTGATTCTCTTTTTTTTCTTTCAGGTCTGGGCCTATTCGGTCTTTCACTTTACTTCGGGCCCACTACGCAAACGCATTCACGAGCCACCATTTTTTACTGAATTTGTGAATGCCAATCGAGTAGAGCGGGATCGCGATGGCCACTGCTTGGATGCGATAATGATGCGAGACAGGATAGCCAGCTCGAGCTCGGGCACTGTACATTTATTTCCCTAAAAGGGTCGGGTGGGGCCATATATGATCTCCCTGGAGATGAGCTGTTGCCGGATACTAATGGTGTCCATTATGGTTGATTCATTGTATATGGGCGAACGGGTCAACCGTCAGCATTCTATGCTTCTGGCGTTTCCAGTGACACCTCCTGCACCTCCTCCATGGGTGACAGTCCCAGATTTCTTGCCGAACATGTATCTGTACCTGTCGAGATATCTCATGCCTCCGAGTGATTATCCTGTTATGGCATATGAGGAGTTCCCGAGGACAGTGCTCCATCCTGCCCCTACTGCAGCTAGGCGTGCATCTGACGTCTCTGATAAGCCGAGGCCTTCTTGTCTAGCTCCTGACGTGCAGTCAGACTTTTTTGTGCCTGTTGAGGATTTCTCCACCTTTCAGTATCGCCGTGATGGAAGACTTGTGAAGGAGGTTTTGCCTGATGTCGACATCCATGAGCGGTATCAAGTCCAAGAGCGAGCCCGCGTGGTATATATTTTTTCTTTTTCTTTTTTTCATACTTTTTTTCCTTTTTTTTCGAGGCTGACACATATTTTTTCTTCTTACACCTTTTCCCAGGCTGATGCGCCTTCGTACAAGAAACTGTTGAGGGGCTTTTTCAGCATCAACAAACTGTATCAGTGACTCCTGGACGAGTTCACTTGCCGGGGAAATGATGCTACGAGGCAGACTAGGCGCCGAGGCGAGGACGATGATGATGATGCCAGTGGATCGAGCCATACTCGGGCAAGGGGACGAGAGTACAGGATTGGCGGGACCGGCCCTCGAGGTATGGGTGGCAGCCTTGGTAGGAGCAGATCTTCTCGCGGTCATTAGCTCCGTTTACCTGCATTTTTTAGCTTTTCTTCTTTCTTTCTTTTTTTTACCAGACTCTGTACACATTTCTAAATGCAATGCAATATTATTTTACGATGCATGAATTAAATGCGAAGACACAATTATTCTAATAATAAAAGAAATCTAAACCATTATCTAGGGGTAACGGCACACTGCAATTTATGGATGTAGATTTAGAGGGGTACACCTTTAGATTTAAAACGGGCTTTTTTGAAACTTTGTGGGGAAGAAAAGGCAGTCGCCTCTTCCTGTGTTTGATATTTTCAATTTGGTAGATGAGGCTACGGCCTAACTTCCGCATTTTCTTCCATTTCTCGTGATCAAACAGAGTTGGTAGTGGAACGGTCAGAGCCCGAAACAAAGATACCAGACAGTATTGGGGAACAGTGGTGGGACTTCTGGGCGCCACCCATGGTGGTTATGGGCACCGCACCAGGTGTGGCTATGGGTGGCACCCCTGGCTTTTATTGTGTGCTCCTGTTTCAGCCACTGTTCATGTACCGTGCTCAGAATTCGTCCGCTTCTTCGTTTTTTAGTATAAAAGGAGGCCAAGGCAGCATCCATTTTCACCATTCGTTCATCCGGTCTTCTCTCTTTCCTCAAATTATCTGAGTTCCTTCCTTGCTCAATCTCCCTCTTCTAGTCAGATATAATTTTTTGTCCCTTTCCAGAGATGGCCGCACCAGTTCATACGGCTTTGGAGATAGAGATTTATGAGAATGCTCTGGACTTTTGGGTACTTTCTTTACGGGTAGAGGAGCGAGAGTGGTTTGAGCACATCTGTGGGTATTGGTGCCTGCTGTCATGGTGGACCCTGCACATTAACTGGGATATGCTGAGGGGAGCTTCCAGGTTCTAGTCAGTACCGAGCCACCTTTTTAACTTTTGCCTAAACAAGATGTGCCCCACCTTTGAGGAGTTTTGCGCTATGGTGGGGATGCCGGCAACTGGGCCTATTGATGTGCCTTCTGCGTGGAGGCGTCCTCTATGGCAATACGGGAGTTGTTCGACTCGACCCATGAAGCTACTCCGGGTTTTTACAACAGGGTCAACTTTAATTTGACCGTGCTTCCTGCTACTTATACTGAGTACAGGGAAGATGACCCAGTCTATTTGTGGCGTCGGCTAGCTGCTCTTTTTCTTTGCCTTATGGGACGGTATCTTTTGGTGGGCCGACCCGGATTTATAGATGTGTGGGTCGTGGACCTGGTGCTGCAGGCTCGGGACCACCGGGTAAACATTATCCCGATCATTTTGGCTGAAACCTTGTTTGGCCTGGATGCCTTTTCGTCCGGTGATGAAATGTTTCCCTCTGGTAGCCCTCTTTTGATTCATATGTGGCTGGAGGAGCATCTTAACTGGGTGATGGGCCCAGTGCTGATGGGAGGTTTGTATGATCCTAGGCTCTATGGTTCTCGCGGCCATTATCATCACACCAATTTTTCGGAGCATGATTGGATTGAGTACTTTTTGCGCATTGGATCCATGGAGATTATCTGGGTAGTCAGCCATTGGCGGATTCACAACTTCTTTATGTTTACCGGGGTTTATGCCTAGGTTATTCTGCCAGGTCTCGAGCAGACAACCTTTTATTTGGCGTACCGGGTCCTTCGCCAGTTTGGCAGGGAGTAGGTTATACCAGATGTGAGCCGTCCTCTGACTGAGGAGCTGGAGATGAATAGGGACGTAGGCAACCTTATCCACGTCAAGTGGCAGCTCGACTTTTCTTTGCACGAGGTAGCTTACGTCTTTTCTGAGTATATGCTTCTGTCCTATGGATATCTATCATGGGTGCTGGTGGCTGCTGAGGAACACTCTCGTGTCATCAGGCATATACTGAGGCGGATGCTGGGCCGGCGAGTGAGCAGTAGCATAGATGCTCGCTTAATGGAAATCGGCAAGGATCTGGTAAGCTCGGGGCTGGTAGTCCCTCAAGCTCTGCAGGAGGACTTTCAGCGAGTACATGGCCTTGGTGCCCGAATGGCTCCTGGTCCAAATGAGGCGGGTCCCAGTAATGCGCCTCCCCGATTGAGCAATGCAAGTAGGCGGAGCAATCCCCGGCAGGCAGATGAGGCTGATCCTCCTCAGGCTGGCAAGCGGAGTACTGCCCATAGAGGTGATGGCGCTGGCTCAAGTAGTCCTGCTGTCCAAGACAACGGCGACGCTGATGATGAAGAGGATGAGGACACCTCTGGAGGTTCTCATGCTGGTGAGACTGGAGCCTCTTCTGTGCCTCGCAGAAGTATATGGTCACGGCTGGGACGTCGCAGACGCTAATGGATCGTTTCGAGGCTGAGCTGCATAAAAGGATGGTTGAAGGATAGGGGATATAGGTAGCAGGTAGCATGTATATAGGCAAATGTACAGAAATAAATGCTAATATTAAATGTCTTAGACACTTATTCCTAAGTTGCACCTTATGGACTGTATTATGTAATATTTCGATGTTTTTTATGTGAGCTCTGTTGTGGTTTTTCTTTGGTCAGTCAAGACCACCCTTTCTAAATATGCCGAAGACTTTGGCAAGCCGGAAGTCAAATGCTGAGGATTTGGAAACTGCATTCCCTCTCCTTTTCTACTGGTTTCTCTCTTTTTTTTATATGCTCTAACTTTTGC
Organism: Codonopsis lanceolata; assembly: GCA_013146195.2. NCBI lineage: Eukaryota > Viridiplantae > Streptophyta > Magnoliopsida > Asterales > Campanulaceae > Codonopsis > Codonopsis lanceolata. The sequence goes on from CM028377.1 coordinate 169,557,462, forward strand.
CTAGGATGCCCTTTCGGGTTTTCAAACTAGCGAGCCCTTATTCCTCCTTTTGTTGTTTTATGTCTTTAACTTTTGCTTAGGCCGCCCTTTCGGGTTTTCAACCTATCGAGCAGGAGAGAGAAGCAATTGCATGATAATTTTCTAGATTTACGCATAATACCTCTTGAGCTTGTCGAGGTTGAAGGGCTGAACAAGATCTTCCCATTCTTGATTGATGAGGATCACCGCACCTCCTGACCGGATCTGTTTGACGATATACAGTCCCATCCAGGGAGACTTCCATTTTATAAATAAAAGAGGAAGAAACAAACTTGAGGGGGACAACCAGCCTTACCCTTATAAATGGGAGGACAGAGGAGCCTTACCTCGAAAAGGAAATACAAATCTATAAATATATTGAAAAGAACAATTAACTGCGACCATGCCAGAGAGAGTAGAACCCATAATTATCCAAAGCTAGCAGATGCTTGATTTCTCCAGGAATTGCCACCAAAGTCGAATATTTTTTGTACATCTTATGATTATGAGCAATACTTGCTAAACAATCTGCCACCTGGTTTTGTTCTCTGAACACGTGAGTAATTCTGTAATGTCGGGACAACTCACAACAATTACGGAGCTCATAAACATATTGCCAAGGGGCATGATGATTGTCACGACCCGACCCGGATTACAGCACGGAATCCCGAGGTCGTGCCGCTGGAACTACACAAGAGAGGACAAACACTTGCTAAAACAAAGTGCAAGTGGAACATTCGAGCTAACAAGCTCTAGACAGGAACAAGAAGCCATAGTAAAATACGTATTTCAAAATTTCGAAGATGCGGAAGCGTTAAAGAACAAGCCCTCGAGCTTAAGAGCTCGAGACTGAAACAAATGAAACCAAGAGAGGCCTTGCCTCACGAGGTATGAAAACGAAACTCGCGTGCCGCAACATTGCAGACACATAACTAACCATCGGCACTCCAGGCCGGCGTTTCATCAAAAACCAACCTGATATAACAATGACCCACGGCTAAAGCATATCGGGGTAACAACAACAACAACAACCAAAACAACAACTAGGATAACTAGAATAATGAAATCTTGAAGCTACTCTTGGGTACAACTGACAGATTACTATACTCTGGAGCACTCGTGCTCGACTACAAAACGGCTATAGGAATAATACAACAATACTAGAACAATCTACCCGACTGCAAAGTTTATATAACTTTACAAAAGAAATAATGTCCTCAACAAAGTAAAAGGACACAAAATATAAATACAGAAATAAGCGGACTAGGTTCCGCTAGCAAAAACTTGGGAGGAGATAACTACACGGATATAACGACCTCAACTCAACTATCGATACGTGGCTCTGCTACAGACGGGATCTACTCAGCCTCAACGCAGCTAGCGAACAACTGCACACTGGAAAGTAAAAGTACGGAGTGAGTCATAAAGACTCGGTACGCTACAACAAACAACATATCATAAATGAAACATTGTTATAATAAAACATGTCATCGCATTGTTACGACTAAAACCCACGAAGACGTGTCGTATACTCGACACTTCTCAAGATAACCTCTCTGCTCATGTACTAAACCGTCCAAACGACTAGGGTGAAATTCCCTGATCATAAATAAACCAAATAAGTCAGAAAACATTTCAGAAAGAATCAACATATATAAAGGAATGTATATCTATATATATACCCTTTATGTCATTCATGGAATTCTCAAGTATAAGTATGTATATCTACATAAATACATATCAAGTCTCGCATTAATTCGCAATCGATACAAACATGGTCATTTAGATTTCATGTCTCAGGTAACATTTTGTTATCACATAAGTGCTCATAGTCAGCCACATAAAGGTTTAAGAGAGAATACCGAATCAATGTCGTTATGTTGCTCCTGCAATCACAAATATTAATCATATCGTGCCAGTGATACTCGTGATCAGGTATCAAAGTACCGAGCTCCCTTCTCGGGTCCGAGCTCTCTACTCGGGAAAATAGCACTAGCCAATGCGCTCTTTTGGTTACGACAAATGGGGCTACTTCCCCACTGTAGCTAGCAGTGGAGGGGTGTGTGAACCGAATCTGGTGCGGCGATATATTGCAACCACGAATCCCATAATTCGTGAAGACAATGCATCGTCTCATCATCAACGTAAAAAACTCAAGTAATGCCAGCTGGACTTATATGCAATGCACAAGTAGATGTTTACTTGCCAATTCTCAAGTAGATATAATGATCTACTAAATTCATATGATTATGCACATTGTTACAATAATCACAAAATCACAACAGGAACTCATTTGAGTCTTAAAATCCCAAGTGTCAAGTTGTCCACTCTATCCAAGTCAAGGTCCAAAAGCTAGTAATCTAGTCAATGGATTCTAGGAGTCGTAGGGTCTCATTCTACGTTTTCATTTAAGGCATTGCTAGGTTCTCCTTCCATTTAGGAACCCTAGTTCACAAGTCACTAAGTCAAGTACGAGTTGGTAGCCTAAGTTGATTTCAAGTTCGTAGTTCCACTTGTTAATGGAATACAATTTAAATACAAGTCAAGAAATAAACACCAATAAAATCACCAAGTAATCAAAGGTAATACAAGCTTCATGAGTCATATTCTTAAACGCATACAAGATACAAATCTCAACAAAGGTAAGAATTATGCGTTTAGTCATAATCTAAATCAATCATAGAATTTCATATTCTAGTATACAACCAAGCTAAGTTATTTATTTAACCATTAACCCATCATATATTCACCAAGACTACTTTGTTAGTCTAGGGTACTTAATCAACAATGTTATACGCCTTACAATATTTCTAGAATTATAAATCATTCTATAGTCTCAACTCATTAAAATTCATTTTAATTCATAAACTCATTCTGCGCAGCCATTTTGTAAAATTGACAAATAACTCATCATAACTCTAAATTTCATGAATCTTACATATTCTGAAACTAGGCTCTTCAAACTATAACTTAGCCTTTTAAATCACTTCATTTGGATTTATATTCATCCGAATATAGTCACTTCAATTTCATGATAACAATCTGATTTGCTACTATTACACATTCTGCCCAGTCAACTTGTAAATTCAACCATTAATTCCTCACAACTCCAAATTTCATGAATTTTATATATTAAAAAACTAGACTCTTGAAACTATAATTTGGAACTTTAAAGAATCCCATTTGGACTTTTATTCATCAAAATACAGCCCCTCCAAGTTCATGTCAGAAATCTGTTTTTCTGTTATGGCCTGTACTGCATGTCTATAATTCAAATTTCACCAAATATTCCTCATTGATCCAAATGACACATATTTTACATTTCCAGAAACTAGACTCTTGAAGCTAGAGTTTTCCATTTTAAACACTCAAAAAGGACTTGTATTCATCAATTTATGATCACATTAAGATTATGATACTAACCAGTTTCCCCTATATCAGTCTCACAATTGAAGCAATGGTTCGTGATTTATTTTAAAATACATCCCGAATTCGAACGTTTATGAAAATTTACAGAGCATTTCTCAACATTCACACGTACACTATATAATATTTTTAGACAATTCCATATAGCCTATTAATACCAGTACTTTCGCGAATTTGGCTCAAAACTGAGATTTTTCTGGTTTCGAATGTCATGTTTCCAACATACCCAAATCAGATTCATGTATCATAATATGTCATGCTATAAGAAACATAACCCTTCCAATATTGTGAGCTAGAGCTCTTAGCTATGTTCTCAAGAACAGCATCATGTTATCCAACTAAAATCGAAAATCCCCAACAGAAATCCTCAAAACAGATTTCAGCTTATTCACACATCATTCTATAACATTCATGACATAGAAATCAAAGTAACCTCATCTATTTCGAGATGAAACACCCAATATAGATTGTGATTCGTTCATGTAACATGTTATAGCATTCAAGTCATAAAAATCACAGTAGCATTATGTATTTCGGTTTCTTCCAAGGAGTAGCATACTTATAAGTCTTAGAACCTAGCAAGGGGATTTAGTATACGTACCAAATCAGAATTAAACCAACCTACAAAAACTGAAAAATGGATAGAGGGGAAACGATCTCCTCGTCGAGAGCTTTCCAACGGTGGTCTCGACTCGTCGATTGGTTGGCCGGAGCTCCGGGAATCGCCGGAACACACACAAACACCAAGAACACACACTTGTTTCACTCTCTCTCTCTCGATGGACCGATGAAGATGAAGATGGAGATGATGACTGAAATGAAGGAAGGTTTGGGTTTCAAATACTTCAAAGCGAGTCCACAAGGAAGGGAGGAGGCCGAAATAGTCGATCAAGGCTCGAAACTATGGCGGACGCACCACCCGTATTCATGGTCGCTCTTCTCTTGTATCTCTCTACTCATACGACTGAAAAAAAGATAGGGAATGATGGAGACTCAACTTATCCAATTCAGCCCCAAGGAATAGTCAACAATAGCTACATGAGGTGAGTCATACCAAGCATGGGTTGTCAAAGTATTAAAAGAAAAACACTCTCCCTCTTGGCCGACACATGCTTGAGATGGAAATGGTATGAAAAAGAATATCAATATGAGACTAGTCACTTGGCTAAAGACAATATACTCCATGATAGTCAACTTTATCTACAATCAACTACAACCAATTCCACAATAACATATTACCATTACTGTGTCAAAATATATTTATGCAATTATTCTAATCTAACAATATGTTTAGTTATAGGATAAAGTAAGTGTAATTATATATGTTATCTAAGTAACATGAAAAAGTCAACAAAATATTTTTTGATCAAATATGTCAAGAGTGTTATCAAATTTATTTATTTATAAAAATCAAAATAGATAAAATATCGGGGTTTTACAATGATGATGCATAAGAACATTCACAACCACAAGAGAATCTGTCTCCACGTCTACGTTACCCAAACCCAAGGAATGACACAAATCCAGACCATCACGGAGGGCCCAAATATCTGCCTTCATATTGGAACCAAATTTATAATGATTAGAGAACACACAAATAAAAGAACCGTGCGCATCACGAATAACTCCGTCACCCGTACAAATACCATCCCTTGAAGAGCCGTCCGTATTAAGCTTAAATCGACCAGAATCAGGGGGAATCCATTTTACCCATCTGCCTTGCCGAACGCAAGGGCGCTACACATTAATAGAAACAGACATCATAGTCATGGCAGCGCGAATACTACTTAAAGCCTTTGGCGTATACATAAAAACCATATCACGAAGATCATCCAAAACACACTTGAAAATGCTCTCCATCTTCATAGGAGAACCCTAAAAAAGGCTGAACATCTGGCTTTCCAAATCTCCCAGCAAGTAAAAACAAAAACCCCTAGATGACATGCCATAATTTGCCGACGAAGAGAGCCCCTATACCAGATGGTGAATAGCTTATGTAAATTAGTAGCAACACGACCCAGATTGAAGATCGATGCAAGCTTATGCCACAAGGACTGCGCAACTTCGGACTGAATGAACAAATGCTGAACAGTTTCCTAACAAGGTAAATGATGGCAGCACACGCACTTTGAAACCACATGAATATTTTTAGAGTGAAGATTCGAATCAACCGGGATCGCATTATTAAGTAGTTTCCAAATAAAGCAGCTCACTTTAGGAGGAATCCAGGGCTGCCAAATCTTCTTAGCCCACCAAACTGAAGGGTGCTTGAGGCAAAAATGGTTCCAAAAAGCGGCAGTGCTGAAATCACCCGAAGTAGTGATGGTACACACCAATTTATCCGACAGGTCTACAACACACTTAACCCTTCTAATATTCTCATGATGGGCAGTATCAATCAGAGGAGCGAAGTCGTCAAAATTTTGAAGAGCATCGCAAACAGAGAGCGAACGATCTAAGGGAAGAGGGCCACCTAAACGAACGCCACACCAATTGGAATCCCAAAAAGACATATTACCTTGCCCGACAATCCATCGACTGCATTGCTGAACACGCCACATTTGCCCCATAATGGCGTTCCAAGGGAGAAAAGCGGCCCGAGAATCAAGGAAACTATTAGCACCTCCATATTTATCCCAACAGAATCTAGCCCAAAGGCTTTCACCTTGCATAGCACTCCATGCAAGCTTGGCATGTAAAGAGTCCATAACTTTCATTAAAGATCGAATACCCAAGCCACCTTCGTCCAAAGGCCTACAAATTTTGGTCCAAGCGATCCAGTGAACTCTGTGTTCCCCATTAGATCCCCAAAGGAAATCAGCCATCTTCATTTCGATACGGCGAAAGATATAGGATGGGAACGGAAGAGCCGTCATCGAATAAATCGGAATACTACAAAGAATGGATTTAATGAGAGTAATTTTTGCCCCGAACGATAAGATTTTAGCCCGCCAACCATTAATACGACTAGTCACCCGAAGTTCAAAATCCTCAAAGTAAATGCGTCTCGTGCGGCCCTTGAACACCAGATGCTTCATTGGCCAAAAACATTGGGTACAGCCAGACCATAGAGCAATTTGAGAAGCCTTATGCCCTGGGCAGTGCTTGGAAACATAAAAACCACTCTTTTGCAAATTAATAAGCTGTCCAGAGCTCTGTTCGTATGACGCCAACACTTTGCGCAAACCAAGAATAGAAGATTTCCCCGTGTTACAAAAAAAGAGCATATCGTCAGCATACAACAGGTGAGAAACCAGAAGACCCCCACGACCATGATCAAAATGTCGAATCTTGTCTTCTCCAATAGCCATTTTAATGTTATATGAAAGAATCTCCTAGGCTAAAATGAATAGCAAAGGAGACAACGGATCGCCCTGCCGCACACCACGAGATGATTTGAAAAAACCACACATTTCCCCATTGATACGTAAAGAACACCAAATATTATTTATAAGATTGTGGATTAGATCACAATTCTCTTTGCTGAAACCATGTGCAATCAAAGCCCGAAGAAGAAAGTTCCACTCAAGACGGTCATAAGCCTTAGACATATCCAACTTAAAAACCACATTACCTCCCCTGACCCTTTTGTCAATACGTTGAACCATTTCATGAGCCGAGAGAACGTTTTCCTTAATACTTCTGCCTTTCACAAAACCTGACTGCTCCATCGATACCAGACGAGGAAGAAACTGAGATATCCGGGAGGCCATAATCCGAGAAATTATCTTACACGAAAAGTTACATAAGCTGATGGGTCTTAAATCTCCAAAACCATCCGGGGCAGCAACTTTAGGAATCAAAACCAAGGTAGTAGATGACATTCCTCTATGCATCGGCCTACCAGAAAGGAAATCATGCACGCTAGCAATAACGTCGTACTGAATAATATCCCAACACCCCTGAAAAAACCAACCAGTAAAACCATAGGAGCCTGGGGTACTGTCAGGATTAAGGTCCTTAATCGCAGCCCAAATCTCCTCAATCGTAGGAATCGAATGAAGAAGGGAGTTATTCGCATCCGTAACTAATTTTGGGAAATTGCGAAAAAGATCCTCATCAAGCACCGCATTTGAAGACGAGAATAAATTGGAGAAATATTCTACTGCTAAAGAACCAATACTCTTGGGATCACTGCTGGTAGACCCATCTGCCATGTGAATATTAACCCGATTGTGGCTGACCTTATCCTTAATACTAGTATGAAAATAGGCAGAATTCCTATCCCCCTCCTTAAGCCACTGATGCCTAGCTTTAGTAGCAGCCAATTCATCTGCCCATTTGAGCAACTGAGAGAGCTGCCTTCGAGAAGTAGCTAAAGAATCTGCCACCGTATGATCTCCACCCTGTTGCATCTCAAAATCTAGTCTAAGGATATCATCTTGAACCTTCTCAATGTTACGTTGAATATGCCCAAAGACATTCCAGTTCCAAGCCTTGAGAGCCCGACGAAGGATTTGCAGCTTCCGAAAGAGAACATCCATAGGCGGACCATTAATAGGAACTTGCCACTAATTTGAAACAAAAGTTTAGAAGTCAGGATGATCCAACCACATACGTTGAAATCTGAAACCACCTACCGGCTTACGATCAGCCTGCAAGTCAATAAGCAAAGGAGCATGATCAGAATCTGACATTACCAAATGCTGCACCCAAAGACGAGGATACAAAATTTTAAACGAACTATTAAGCAGAATCCTATCCAGACGTTTCCAAATTCTGTGACCACCTTCCTGATTATTACACCAAGTGAAACGACTTCCTTCAAAACCAGCATCTTCGAGACCCGCCTGTAAAATGAAATCATTAAACTCATCCATTTCCGAAAAACTACAAGGTGCACCACAAAGTTTCTCGTTAGACTGAGCAATAACATTAAAGTCGCCTCCTACAACCCATGGCTCGCTACATCTGATAGAAAAGGCCTCTAAATCTGCCCATAAAATCCTTCTTTCCTCTTAGAACATTTAGCAGAAATAATAGTGGCCGTAGACCTGAAATTACTACCCATTTGAACCGAAACAGTGATGTATTGGTTTGAGCTGTCCACCAGATCAACAACGACATTATTACTCCAAAAAAACCATATATGAGTATTAACAGGTCAAACAATGATGCTCGAGCTATTCGCTTTTGATACGCCCGAGTATGTTCCAGGGCTAGCAGCCGTCGTTCGTCTATCAAGGCTAACTCTTCATAGCGCTGTTTGACCCAGTCGACTTCAGCTACGTCTGATTCCATCATCACCCTCAATGATGGGATTTCAACTTCAATGGGCAGCACAGCCTCCATGCCATAGGCTAGAGAATAGGGAGTAGCCCCAGTAGGTGTTCAGATCGAAGTGCGATAGCCCCAAAGGGCTAGCGGCAATTTTTCTGGCCAGTCTCTTCCTGTGTCAGCCATTTTTCTGATGATATTTTCCAGTGTTTTGTTGGTTGGTTCAACAACACCATTTGCTTGTGGCCGATATGGGGATGATTTATGCCTTTGGATTTTGAACTCGTCGAACAAACGGTTCACGTCCCCTTCGAAGTGTATGTTGTTATCGAAGATGATTTCGAAAGGTACCCCGTAGCGATATATGATGTTGGTCCTGATGAATTCGGACACCTTTCGCGCATTCAGTACTTTGTAGGAAGAGGCTTCCACCCACTTTGTGAAGTAGTCGACAGCTACCAAGACATATTCATGGCCATTAGATCCTTTTGGGTGGATTTGACCTATGACGTCAATCCCCCATGTTGAGAAGGGCCAAGGGGCTGTGGAGTTATATAATAGATACGGGGGCACGTGCTGTAGATTTACAAAGCACTGGCATTTGTCGCAGTGACGTACCCACTGGATACAATCAGTTTCCAATGTACTCCAATAGTACCCTTATCGGATGACTTTCTTTGCTAGCATATGCCCGTTCATGTGTGGCCCATAAGTACCACCATGAAGTTGGTCCATGACTTGCTTAACTTTGGCCTGATCAACACATAATAAGTTTAGACCCTGGTAGTGCCTTTTGTATAGGCTACCTCCGCGGATTACAAATTGCGATGCCCATCTCCGTAGGGAGATTTTCTCCTTTTTATCTAGGCTGGGAGGATAGACTCCTTTCTGAAGCAGATTCATGATGTCTGAATACCAGGGCCCGTTGTCCTTTTCAGGAGCAGCATCGATTCTGAAGCAGCAGGCCAGAGTGACCTTTTTCCCAACTATAAATAGTTGGACATTGATTTCTGTGGGAATTTGAACCAATGATGCTAGAGTGGCCAAGGCATCGGCGAATTGATTTCTATCTCGTGGCAAGTAATGGAACGAGATATCATCAAATTCGCTTGCCAATGCTGTCAGTTTGGCATGATAGAGCTGCAACTGGGGATCCTGGGTTTTCCACTTCCCTTCGACTTGGTTTATGATTAAAGCGGAGTCACCATAAACTTTCAAGTATTTGGCTCTTTTTCGAAGAGCCTCTTCTAGACCAGCAATACATGCCTCGTATTCAGCAGTGTTGTTTGAGCATTCGAACTCCAACCTTATGGCCAGCGGAGTGTGGGAATCTGCTAGATCAATTAGCAGGATTCCTATGCCAAAGCCACTTTTGTTGGCGGCTCCGTCGAAGAACATTTGCCATTTTGTGTCATGATCGGCAATTTCCAGGACACCTTCGTTTGGGAAGCTGGGCTCAAATGCATCTTCTGCTTCTATAGGTAGATCAGCTAAATGGTCTGCAATCACGCTGCCTTTAATGGATTTGAGTGTGACATAGGTGATGTCAAACTCGTTGAGGAGGAATGACCATTTGGCTAGTCGACTGGAAAGCGATGGCTTGCCGAAGATGTATTTTATAGGATCCATTCTGGAGATGAGCCTGATGGATCAAGCTTGTAGATAGGTTTTGAGCCTTTGGGTTGCCCAGACTAGACCAGTGCAACTTTTCTCCAATGCTGAGTAATTAAGCTCGCTTCCTTGCAACTTCCTACTTATGAAGTAAATGGCATTTTCAATGTAGGAATTTTCTTTTTCTTGGGCGAGCATAGCCCCTAGGCCCCCTACTACTGTATTTGTGACGGTTAAATATAGGAGGTGAGGTTTATGTGTATGGGGGAGAGCTAGCACTGGTGGGTTGGCAAGGTAAGCTTTTATTTTTTCGAAGGCTAGCTGGCATTTTTCGTCTCAAATTTAGTCAGTATTTTTCTTTAGGAGTTTGAATAGGGGCTCATATATGGAGGTGAGCTGTCTGATGAAACGACTGATATATTGCAATCGGTCCAGGAAGCCTTTGACTTCTGTTGGAGTTCTTGGCTGCAGCATATTTATGATAGCTTTGATTTTGGCTGGCTCAATCTCGATGTCTTGCTCGGTCACCATGAATCCTAGGACCTTGCCCTTGGTAACCCCGAATGTGCATTTGGTGGGGTTAAGCTTCATCTGATGTTTTCTTAATTTTTCGAAGAATATTCGAAGGTCTTTGATATGGGCACCGTCGGCGTCACTAGAGTGCACGATCATGTCGTCTACATACACTTCGACCTCTTTATGGATCATATCATGGAAGAGAGTGGTGGCAGCTCTTTGATATGTAGCCCCAGCATTTTTTAGCCCAAATGGCAAAACAGTGTAGCAATAAGTTCCCCAGGGGGTGGTGAATGATGTTTTTTCCTGGTCCTTTGCTGCCATTTTGATTTGGTTGTAGCCAAGCATGCCATCCACAAAGGATCTTATTTTGTGAGAGGCCACAGCGTCTATCACAATATCGATGTTGGGTAGAGGGAAGTCGTCTTTGGGCGACGCCTTGTTGAGATCGCGGAAATCCACACAGATTCGAACCTTTCCGTTGGGCTTTAGAACGGTTACTATGTTTGACAGGAAGATCGGGTATTCAACCACCCTAATAAATTTGATGCGTAGCTGCTTCATGATTTCTTCTTTTACTTGCAGTGACTATTTCGGTTTGATTCGGTGGAGTTTCTGCTTGATTTGTCGAGCATCCGGATAAGTAGGGATCCGATGTTCAACAATGACTGGATCCAGCCCAGGCATATCTTCGTAGGACCATACAAAGATGTCTACGAATTCTTTGAGGAGATTGATCAGTGCTGCCCTTTTAGATCCTTGCAAGTAGCTGCCGATCTTGACTTCTTTAATTTCATTGTTCAGCCCCAGATTGATGGTGGACAAGTCTTCATCTACTATTGTTGATCGATGATTTTCCTGGTGCTTGACTGACTTTACGAGCTCAAGCAAGTAACTTTTATCTTTTGAATCCATTTCATTAAATGACTCATTATCAAAGTTAATTAATGTGTCTTTTAATGAAGGTGCAACTAAGGAATACGCGAAGACATCTAGATTATCATTATTAGCAAACTATACAGCGTTAGATACATTATTGAGGATCTGGGGTTTGAGATCCTCAATTTTAGGGAGCGGATCGGTAGATGACCAATCCATAAGGCTAAAAGAAGGAAGGGGAATAGTATATCCGAAACGGTCCACCAGATCTGCGGGTGTTAAAAGCGGGCCGGTCGTAGTATACCAATTCTGCAGAGGCTTATCAACAATAGACTCAAACTCAGCGGGGAGATTTTCATAGCTAGTGCCTCCATCTATCATCCCCAGAAAACTATCTACCAGAGATTCATCATCTAGCAGGGCCAGAGCATAGTCATCTTGGTCTATAGACCAAGTGTTTTCAACCGTGACAGCTTTATATATAGGGCTACAAGGCTCCAGGGTAACCTGTTCCATTTCATTAGTGGCGAGACTAACATTTTCGAAGATTTCCCAACCAGGGTGTCTTTTCCCATTTTGGTCTAGTCAAGGTTCGAGAAACATGAGATAGGCATCCGTCTCTCCTTTCCTTACAAAGTAACCATTTAAGGTTTTTCTATATGGTTGGAGAGGGGGATATATGTAAGGACACTTTTCTCGTTCGGCCTTGCTTTTCTCACGTTTCTGTTTCATGACTGCAGCTATTTCAGCTGGAGTAGGATTGTATCTTAGACCGAAAGGAGGGATACATTCCTTAAGTTCATCTTGGACCAGATTGACAAGTCCCTACTGATTTCTACCGAGACCCAAACGAGGCACATAATTCATTTTTCGAAACATGTTTAAAGGGACCATGTTTCCTAGAGATGTAGTTTTCTTTATGGTGATGTCAGTTTCTCACCCACATTCAATGGCGTTAACTCTAGCTTGGGGAATAACCTCGAAGTCATAGAGGAAAATACCCATGTCATCGTATTCTATTTCGAGGATTGGGATATCCCCGTTTTCCTTGTTTTCCACGATTTTATCGGCAAGAATGATCACTATATGGTTATCGTGGATGAATTCGACACGTTGATGCAGTTAGGAGGCTATCCCTTTTACCCTGGATCAAGCAGGCCCCAAAGAACAGTCGAAAGTGGTACGGTATGCCCAAGACTTGGAATTCTATTGGCATGGTTAACGGCCCAATAGTCATTACCAAGGTGACCACCCCTAGGACACATCGACTAGTGTTGTCGTATGCCCTTACATTTTGTTCCCAATTTGGCTAGCGTGCTTATGAGACATACATTCAAAGAAGAACCGTTATCTATCAGAACTCGGGGGACCCTTTTTTCCATGACCCCCACAGTGATATGGAGAACATTAATGTGGTTGGTTCCTTACCTTGGCAGATCAAGATCAGTGAACATAGTCACGTTTTCAAAGTGTATGTTTCCGATCATTTGGGTGAGCTCGTTTGGGGAGGTTTCAATAGGAATGACTGCCTGACTCAGGGATTTAGCCAGAATATCACGGTGGGTTTTGGAAGCACATAGCAAGCCCCATATAGATATGTTGGCTTGGGTTTTCTTCATCTGAGCTAGCAGAGTATCTTCCATTTTTCGAGCCCCAGTATCTGTTTCTTGATTTTTGCCGGAGTGGTCACCTCTTTCTTGGTTCGGTTGGTAGGCTCGACCAGATCTATTAAGGTGGCTGACATCCCCACCGACCTAAGTGACTTTTTCAGTGCTACAGGTATTTTGGCTACCCAGGATGGTGTCCCAAGAAAGCATATTGCAGCTAGGCTCTTTTATGGGTGGAAAGAAAGGAATAATGATATATAGCAATGGGTGTTTATTTCTTTCAAACTTGGGTACACATTTTTCTTCACCGGCTTCAATCATATTGATTTGAGGTAGGGGGTTATTGACTACATTTGGTATAGGAGGAGGTTTCTCAATAACCTTATCATCTATTAGGTCATGGATTGCGTTTTTGAGCACATAACACTTGTCGGTGAGGTGACCACTTCAGCGATCGTATTCACAGTACTTGGCATGGTTCCATGAGTTGGGCAGAGGATTCGGTGGCCTATAATTTTCCAAAGGCTTTAGCACTCCCTGTGCCATTAGCCCTTGCAGTATTACAGACTATGGAGCTTGCAATTCATCGTAGTACCTATTTCCTCTGTTCTGACCTCTGAAATTCTTGTTCGGACCATTGCTTCCACCCACTGTATTGACAAACCTATCTGCTCCGTAGGACCATGGAACAGTGTTATAGTTCTAGGTAGGAATGTTGGCGGATGCATTTCCTACCATATTAATAGTTGATCCTGATGCGGCTGCCTTTCCTTTTGAGTAGCGGAAAGAGTTGGAGGGCGTATTGACTTTTAAATGCCCAGTCTGTATATCTTCATCAATACAGACTCCTATCTCCACTATTTCTTTGAAATTGCTATAGGGGAGATACTGCATGTGCTCTAGGTAAATAGGTTGGAAGTTTTTGATGAACATCCTGGATGACTCAGCCGGATTAGGCCTGTCGAGTGTTTGAGCTATTTTTCTTTTCCACCTGGCCGTAAACTCAGCACAGGTTTCTTTTTCTCTTTGGGTGCACGACTCAAGATCTCTTTTGTTTTCGGAGGTAGTATTGTATTTGTACCTCTCTAGAAACCCTTCAGCTATTTGGTCCCAAGTGCCCATGGTGCTATTGTCTGCTAGAATTAACCATTGCTTGGCAGCCCCTATTAAGGTAAGATGGAAATTTGAGGCCATAGCTTCAAAGCTAGCCCCTCTTGACTGCATGCCGATAAAATAGGATTTTAAGTGAGAGATAGGGCATCCAGTCCCATCGAATTTTTCTATGTCGGGCATTTTGAATTTTGAAGGTAGTATTGCTGAAGGTTGCAATGCTAATGCCCACGTAGAAAATTCTCCTTTGTTCAGAACTTTGAGCATCATATTTTTCAAATTTTCCATGTCAGCCGCCATTTTGGTGGGAGGGGGAGTTGGGTTTTGGTATATACTGGTAGGATTAGGAAAATTTGGGTTTATTTCTGGCTGTAGTATTTGGTAAGGATTTTGGGGAGGCATTTGGTAAGGGTTTTGGTAAAGATTTTGGAGAGGTGGGTTATTGGCGGCTTCCGTTTAGTGACCAGGATCATTGAAAGGTAAATAGGTCGTTACTTGGCCTGGTTGGTTATAACTTCTGGGGTCCATATGTGGGCTATTTTGGAGTGGGTTGGTGATAGGAAAAGGGAGGTCATTTGGATTCTAGGGGATATTGGTGCTTGGGAAAGGATATGGAGGGTATGGTGAGATAGGGTTAATGTTTAGGTAATAAGGGTTAGGTAGGGGATTTGGGTTTGGGGTACTGGCGGTATTTGGTGGGTTGGTGTTTGGCTGAGGATTTGGGTTTAGAGGAACATGGGAAGTTGATGCTTCTTAAGGGGCTGCAGGGAAAGAGGTTCCCTCACCACTGGGTTTTAAACCTTGTACAAGATTTGCCATCTGGCTCATTATGCGATCAGCCTGTGCACCCAAATTTTGATCTAGCCACTGTTGCATAGCCGGAGTCGGAGCGTACCCTGGAGCCCCTATATCTGTACCCACTGTAGACTGCTCATTTTTAGCTACCATTCTGCTCAAATCTATATCCTTCGTACTAATTCTGCCCTTTTCTGATCTGACCCCAATATTTTCTGATCTGATTTCTGTGCATGTATACCGTATCAACCGACCAGTACTATCTCTGTCTTTCCAAAATCGGGCCAGGTTTCTGAGGAAAAGGGGTTTGAAGGCATCAGAAAGGGTTGGCTGAAGGCTCTCTGGGTTTGGAGTACAGTGTGCCTTTATTAATATTTTTTTATTATTTTTTATTTTCCCTACGATTGATTGGACAAGCACCTGCTTTGTTTTGACAGTCTCATGATTATTCCTGGAATAGTGAATTCTTTCTCCAGAGTATAGGAACCTCGTATTCCACCTGCCTTTCGACTCCCCAAGATTGAACTGATCTCAGGCGAATGGCATATACTCTTTCCGGGATCCACCATTCAAAATGGTCTAGATCGAATATCAGAAAATTATTGGTCAGCCCCTGTGCATATTTTATTCATATCACTTTCTTTCTTTTTTTTTTTTTGCTTCTTTTTTTTTTTTTTTTTTTGCTTCTCTTTTCATTTTTTTGCACAGGGACTGGTCAATAATTTAGAGACATAAAAACCGATTGGTCCATGAAGTGTCCTGAGAATATATATGCAATTTAACGTTGACTGATGCAGGGGGTAGGCTGGTCATGGTGTAAGGTAGCAGTTCGGAATATTTCTACGTACGTGTGCGTGTGTGTGGTATCTAGAAAGTAGTAAAATTTTTTTTTAAGATATAAAGCAGTAAATAAAACAAATATGGTCTGTCTGGCTGTTCTTTGTGGATTTTTCTCGACTTTTTTAGTTTGAACGTGAGCAAGCAACCATTCAGATCAAGAAATAGAAAGAAAAGTGAGGAATCTATCTATTCATATTAATTACATATTGGTCTTATTCCCCAAAATAAAATAACAGAATGAAATAATATTTACATATTTTGCGTGATAAAAATAAAACAACCAGAATAATAATATAAAGCAGAAATAAAGCAATAATAAAATAAAGCCCCAGCCCTTTTGTTTTACTAACCGGTAATCTATATTTTTATGTTGTTGTTTATATATATATATATATATATATATATATATATATATATATATATATATATATATATATATATATTCGTAACGGTACCTGGAACGAAACTGCGGCAAATGAATGGTTGTGCACAAATATGTATACATATATATAAAAATGCAATATTTAAAATGCCAAAGAAATATAATAAGCATATTTTAGTCAGAAACTAAAGAAAACTGATTTTTTTCTTTTCTCATGAAAACTGAGTCTAGCCCTCCATTTTTATTTTCTTTAAAATAAAAACGACGTTCCCAGCAGAGTCGCCACTATGAGTACCTCGGAGATTCCCCCGGATCGCGCGCTCCCTTATTTTAGGGGAACACGCGACTCGGGGAAGACATCACTCTTTTCATTTCATTTTCCCTTGTTTAGGGGAAAACGAAATTAAAAGTGCAAAAGGAGTGTTGTCAAAAAGCGCGTTGAATACGCCTCGGTCACTACGTGTACTTTAGTCCAATATGAGTGCTTTTGATTTTTCCATATCTCATCCTCCCTTGTTTAGAGGAAAACAAGATACAGAAAACGCATCACCCTTTTCATTCACATCTTCCATTGTTTAGAGGAAAACGGAAAAGTGCAAAAAAAAAGGATGTTGCGAAGGCGCGTGGGAACACGTCCTGCCTCACTATGGACTTGGGTTCATTCTGGGTCACTATGAGTGCTTTGGATTTCTTCGTATCTCATCCTCCCTTGTTTAGGAGAAAACAAGATACAGAAAATGCATCACTCTTTTCATTCTCATCTTCCCTTGTTTAGGGGAAAACGAAAAAGTGCAAAAAAAAGGATGTTGCGGGCCTTACTGTGATCCAAAATGTTGTAACAGAGTCGCCATCTTTATTTTAAGGAGAAATAAAGAAAAACCAAAAATAACCAGAGTTTGTAAAAAAAGGGTTCGGAGGCTAAGTTACAAGGTGGGAATTTGTTAGACACCCAACTCACCCTTTCGGTCTCAAAAATAGTTTTTTGGCTAAAATATGCTTTTATTATATTTATTTAGCAGATGAAATAAAGCATTTAAATAAATATATCTGTATCTACATTATTACAGACTTGCAGCCGCTTCCTTCCAGTAATTACAAATACATTTATAAATATTTGGCCATAACAATGGCTCATTTTAGTGCTATTTTCTATGGAAATCCGGGCAGCATAACTGCTTATATTTTTTTTACATCGGGCCGGCTGAAAATAACACTTTTTTATAAAACCTTTTAAAGGCTTACCATTAAGAGTGTAGGTTGTGCTCGCTCTGTTTTTCCAGGAGAGGGAGTCTTTTGTTGTTGTGGAGATTCGGGCAGAGTAACTGCTTTCGAAAGTTGCTCTCTGGCACCAGGAAACGGGCGGAGCAACTGCTTGTTTTTTTGCTGTTGTTTGCTTGCTTCTGGCGAAAATCGGGCAGAGCAACTGTTTGCTTCTAGCGTATTTAGCCTCTGGATTCGGGCAGAGTAACTGCTCTTTTTTGGATTTTTGGACCGGGAAAATAGGGTGGAATCCTAGCTGGGAGGCTAAGGTTCACTTTGACCGGTTGGATTTAAGTTTGGAGGAGATTTGACGGAGCTTCGAAGCTTTTTGGAGGAGGGGAACTCTCTCTCTCAAGACGATCGCTCACTGCGTACTTTGAAAGCGGGATATGAACTGTGTGTGTTATGTCTCGTGAGTGAGTGGTCTTAATTTTCACTACCGAAGGCCTCTATTTATAGGCTGAGGAAGGGACTTCGTCGTCATTAAATTTTCTTCTTTGTGCTTCACCAGCTTGTACCGCGTGCTTGATAGATTGTACAAAATGTCAAAACGGAGAGTGTATAAATACTATTGGGGACCACCCACAATGGATCTGGGCGCTGCGCCTGCTGTGGGTGTGAGTGGCGCCTGGGACTCTTTTTAGGCTGCTTTTTGACACTTTGGCCCCCTGCATTTCACTATTTTACGCATCCTGCTTTTCCTTTTGCATTTCTAAACCCTGTAACTTGACATTTGTTAAGTTGTAACAGGTCTTGATATTTCATGTCATGTCACATACTAGGGGTACGAAATTGAGGTGTCTACACTACCCATTCCTCAATTTCCGCCTTGATTGCTCTGGCCTCAACCCCGGAGATCCCCCCGTCTACCGAGGGTACTGACGATAATGATTGCATTCTCGGGCATCTCTGTAAGTTGGCCAATCCATTCCCTCACTCATTTGTTGGTTATGGTCGAAGGCTGATGGCACAGAGTGTCCCCACCGAGTCCGTGGAAACACTTGTTCCACTTAAGGAGTTCCAGGCTGTCGAGTATGTGTCTGCCTTAGAGCGGGATTTAACGTGTATGAGAGGGGAGCTTTCGTCCTCGGCCCAGAAGATAGTGTCCCTCGAAGGCAAGCTGTCGAACAAGAAGGAAGAGCTTTCGAACCTTCAGCTTGAGAAGACAGCCTGGTTGGGGAGGAAGAAGGTGTTGCAGGAAAGGGCCGACGAATGAGATCATCTGAAGAAAGTGGTCGCTGATCTTGAGGCCAAACTGGTGGGCTTATCCAATGAGAATGTCCGTTTAAAAGACGAACTGGCTTCAAAGCCTAGTATGGAGCAGGTCTTGGATAGGTACTAAGGCTCGCTGGCCTATAAGAAGGAGGCTCTGGATTACATGGAAATGAGTCAAATCCAGACGTTCAGGGCTGCAGTTGCGAACAGCGTCCCTCTGCCCGAGGTTGTAAAGATAATGGATCTTGCTTCTTATGGTCCGAAGTGTCGAGGTGCCTCCTCCCTTGTTCCTTTTGATGAGAATGAGTTGAGTTAGATAAGGGAGTCAGACATCAAGGCTCAGGTTCCCGATTGTTTCCTACTTCTACCAATGCTGAGAATTGTTCGCCCAGATGGCTCAGAGAAAGGTCTCGTTTAAAGAGAGCTATCTTTCATATGCAGTTTCGGGGGCTGTTTCCTCGTCCTCTCAGGCTGGGTACGTCGGGGAACGACTTATGAAGGAGCTAGAGGGTGAGAAGACCAATTGAGATGAGTTATCAACGCGGTAGTGGGAATCCGAGCGGGTGGCGGCTCGTGAAGAGGAAATGAGAGAGTAGTAGTTGGGTAGGGCTTTCAAACAATATACAATTTATGTTTAGTAAATTTGTGATTAATTTGGTTTTGATGTGGGGTATTTGTTTTCCATTTTATGTTTGTGTAATTGTGTTTGAAGTGCTTCCAATTGTTCCATTTGTTTTTTAAGGCAGTAGAGCCTGGCCTCTCATCGGCTAGGCGAGGAGGTTTTGTAGGCATTAGAGCCTGGCCACTCCTCGGCTAAGCGATGAGGTTTTTGAAGGCATTAGAGTCTGACCTCTCCTCGGCTAGGCGAAGAGGTTTTTAAGGCATTAGAGCATGGCCTCTCCTCGGCTAGGTGAGGAGGTTTTTGAAGGCATTAGAGCCTGGCCTCTTCTCGGCTAGGCAAGGAGGTTTTGAAGGCATTAGAGTCTGGCCTCTCCTCGGCTAGGCGAGGAGGTTTTGAAGGCATAAGAGCCTAGCCTTTCTTCGGCTAGGTGAGGAGGTTTTGAAGGGTACAATATAAAGTAAACAAAAGTGGACTTTTTACTAAGACTTTTTTTCTCAAATAGTAAAAGTAGACTATGGATAGTACATTTTCAAGTGGTCTGAATGCCATGTATTTTTTAGTGGGGTTCTGTCTGGTTTGGCGAGTTTGTAGGTTCCAGCCCGGATGATGCCCGTGACCTGAAATGGTCCTTCCTAATTGGGAGAAAGCTTGTTTCTTCCAGGTTTGTTTCCAGTGACCTCAATTTTTCTTAGCACTAGGTCCCCGACTGAAAATGTGCGAGGATTCATTCTTTTGTCATGGTGAGCTTTGGCGAGCTTCTTGTAGTTGATGGCCTTCAACCTTGCTTCCAACATTTTTTCTTCAAGGTAATCAAGGTCTAGCTTTCTTGATTCCTGGTTTGCTTCTTCATCAAAGTGGATGACTCTTTCCGTAGGTAGGGCCATTTATACCAGGGACATGGCCTCAATCCCATAGGTCAAGAAAAACAGTATTTCTCCTGTTGAGCCTCGGTTGGAGGTTCTGATAGCCCATAAAATGACGGGAAGCTCCTCGAGTCAAGCACCTTTCTTCTCGTCTAGCCTTCTTTTCAAGGCATGGAGGATTTGTTTGTTTCCGGCCTCAGCTTGGCCATTTCTTTGTGGGTTCACTACTGAGGACTTCCAATGGCGGACCCCTCTCTCCTCGCAACTTGCTGTGAATCTGCTCGAGAATTATGTGCCATGATCTGACACGATTGCCCTTGGTATTCCGTATATGTACCAGATGTTATCTCGAATGAAGTCGATGGCCATTTGTTCGGTGATGCTCGCGAGAGGCCTTGCTTCGATCCACTTCGTAAAGTAGTCTACTGATACTATTACGAATTTGTTCTTGCCCTTTGCTAGGGGAAATGGCCCAATCAGATCTAGGCCCCACATGTCGAACGGCCATGGTGCTACTATGGGGGTTTGGGGTGCCAAAGGTAGCCTGGGGATGTCTGCGAATCTTTGACATTTGTCGCATTTTTGAGCATATACCTTGGTGTCCTTTCTCAATGTGAGCCAATAATACCCATGAAAGATGATTTTGTCAGCCAGTGTTCGCGCTCCTAGCTGGGTGACTTCCACATACCCCTCCGTGTACCCCGGCCAGTAGCCCTTATGTGATTTCTGGGCGAACACACCTGAGGAGAGGTTTTGAAAAAGATCTTTTGTACAATATACCTCCAATTACTGTGTACCTGGCTAATCTTCTCATCATGGCCCATGTTTGCTCTCTGTCATCAGGTAACGTCCCTTGATCGATAGATCTTTTGATGTCATCGATCCAGCATTCTGTGGCTTGTTCTACCGTCATTATTTTTTCTTTATCAATGGTTGGGGTGTTTAGGATCTCGATCCATGTTTCGGGAAGAAGCTCGCCGAGTTCGCTTGTGGCTATTTTGGAGAGATAATCAGCTTTTCCATTCTCGGCCCTTCCTATTTGTTCCAGTTCCCAGTATTTGAATTGGGTGAGGATGCTTAGGGCGAGCTCCTTGTATTTGTCCACCGTTGGATGATTAACCTCATACTCCCCCAAAATCTGTTTCACGACGAGCTGGGAGTCGCTGGAAATTAAGATTTGGGTTGCTCCCATTTCGACGGCTAACTCGACACCTGCTATTAGTGCTTCGTACTTGGCAACATTATTTGATGCTGGAAAGTTTAGTTTGAGTGCTTTACTAATCTTGGTCCCCTCTAGTGTCGTGAGTAAGATGTTTGTTCCATTTTCATTTTTGCTTGATGACCCATCTACGAACAATGTCCAGGGCCGAGCTGGTCTTTTTTGACCAACCAACTCTTGCCTGGGTACTTGTTCGATCATTGAGGGCTCAGAGTTTGGTGAGGGACCTTTCTCTTCTATCGAGTTAAAGGAGGTTTCTGCGATGAAGTCTACTATGATTTCAGTTTTGATTGCTTTTCTCAGAAGGTAGATGATTGCATACTCTGTTAATTCGACGGCCCATCTCATCATCCTCCCTGCAACATCTGGTTTGTGCAGGATCCTTCGTAACGGTAGGTCAGTGTATACCTCGATCTCGTGTGCTTTGAAGTATGGCCTCAGTTTTCTTGCCGTCATGATTAAAGCGAGTATCACTTTCTCTACTTTCATATACCTCGTCTCGACCCCTGTGAGTGCATGGGACACATAGTAGATAGGTCTTTGATGTGTCCTTTCTTCTCTTAATAAGACTGATTCTATAGTTGTGTCTGTAGCCGAGAGATAAATATAGAGTCTTTCTCCAGGTACGGGGCTATGAGCAGGGGTAGGACGCCGAGGTATTTTTTGAGCTCGATAAAGGCGAGGTCGCATTCCTCGCTTCATGTAAACTTCTTCACACCTCTTAAAATCTTGAAGAAGGGGAGACTTTTTTCTGCCAATCTTGAGATGAACCTTCCTAGGGCCACGATTCTCCCATTTAACTGTTGTACTTGTTTGATGCACGTTGGCACTGTCATTTCGGCCAATGCTTTGATCTTTTCGGGGTTTGCTTCTATTCCTCGTTCGTTCACCATCTACCCCAGAAACTTTCCCGTTGTTACGCTGAAGACGCATTTGGCGGGGTTCAGCTTCATTTTGTTTTTTCTGAGGTTTGTGAATGTTTCTCCGAGGTCATCGATGTGGCTGGATTCCTTTATTTTGATCACCATATCATCTATGTAGGCTTCGACGTTTCTCCCCAATTGATTTCCAAAAACCTTGTTCATCATTCGCTGGTAGGTGGCACCTGCATTCTTTAGGCCGAACGATATCATATTGTAGCAGTAGAAGGCACCTGCTGCTCGAAAGGCCGTGTTTCCTTGGTCATCTTTCCATATCCTAATCTGATGGTACCCTGAATAGGCGTCCACAAAGCTCAAGATTTTATAACCCGAGATGGAATCAATGATTTTGGCTCATATCCTATCCTAATCTTATGATTTTGGCTCGTAATAGCTTGGCTATCTCTTCCTTGATTGCTTCTTACTTTTCGGGGGAGATTTACCTCGGTCTTTACTGGAAGGGTGCAAATTTTGGGTCAATGCTTAGTCGATGGACCGCTACTTCCTCAGTTATGCCTTCCATGCCCTCCGTTTTCCATGCGAATATGTTCGTGTTGTTTCTCGAGAATTATATTATCGCTATTCGCTCCTCGGCTGCTACCTTCATTCCCACCTTGATCTTTTGGTCGGGGTAGTTGAAGTTGATGATGACTTCCTCAACATCCTCCAAAGGCTGTAATATTGGGTGATCTCTTATATCGAGGCTGTTGATTTTTGTTTTTTCACCATCGATAGTAGGAGATCCCTTTGGGTGGTGCAGGCTGGTCTCTCCGGCCCACCTTGATTGCTATTGGGTGGAGCTTTCCCTGCCGAGTCCTCGAGCTCGCTTGAATGAATGCTCGTCTTCTTTTCCTTCGTCCTCTTCTAGTCTCTTCATTCTTTTTTTCATCTCTCTTTTCTCATTTATAAGGTACTCCAACGTTGTTCTTACATCATTTTTAGGACTCCTACTCCACTCGAGGTCATGTATTTGACCCTTTGGTATGCCATGGAGGTAACCATTCGGAACTTTGCCTCGGACGGTGTGCCGAGGATGGCGTTATATGGTGATGGGAGGTCAAAGACTAGGAAGGTGATTTCTTCGCTTCTTGTAGTGTCTCCTTCGCCTAGGTCAACTTTGAGAGCCATGGTGCCTTTTGCCAACACTTTATGACCCGTGAATCCTTCCAATTGGATTCGACTTCGGGTGAGATAAGAATCGCTGAGCCCTAATGCTCGAAAACATTTGTAGTGCATCACGTCTCTTCCTGTAGCCGTGTCCACCAACACTCTTTTGACGAGGCTGTTGTGGATCCCAATATGTAAGGTTAATGGCTGCTACTGAGCTATTGTATTAACGGCCAGTTCGACATCTCTGAACACTATTTCATGCTCAATGATCCCTTCCATCATGCTGTCGACTGAGTAGTTCAAGTTATTGATCGTGTTTTTTAATTGCGCAATATTTTGAGCCTCTTCTCGAATGGTGTTGACTCACTGTCTGTCATTTGGCTAACGATTGTCGCCCCCCGAGCCCTCGGTCCTGGGGCGCGATTGTTTTGTTCTCTTGCCTTGAATCTTCGATCTCCCTCATTGATGACCCGTTGTATAGCTCTTTTAAGCTGGATGCATTCCTCCCTTGAGTGGTCGACCTCATTATGGAAGACGCATCTTTTTCTTGGATTTCGGGTTTCGAGGGGTGACTTCATGGAGTAAGGTGGCAACTATTTTGTTTTCCGATAGGAGAACATTCATGATTTGTTCTCTTGATGCGTTGAGAGAGGTAAAGTCTTCCAACTCATTGTCTCGCCTTGGGACCCTTATTTCGCCGGTGAATTTTCCACCTCGTTCTTCTTCCTTTTTCCTTGCAGGGTGGATCTCGCCTGCCGAGCCCTTCCATTGGTCTTTGCCTTTGTGACCTTTGTTTGTTGTGGATGGCTGCTCGGCGGCATTAGTTACGCCTGAAGATGACGTGGCTGGACGAGGGTTTGTTGCGGTCACGGGTTACTTGCCATCCAATAAGGCCACTCTTTGGGCTGCTAGGAACATCTCCCCGATTGTGTCCCGATGTCTCATTAGTAGCTTGGTCCTGCAATTTCCTCGTAGCAAACCTGCTCCGAAACACATTCTTACCGAGGTATCAGGGATATCTTGTATTTGGTCTAGGACTTCCTTGAATCTGGACATGTATGAGAATATTGATTCTCCGGGCTCTTGCTTCACGATGCACATGTATGTTTCGCTTTTGGGGACCCGCCGAGGTGAACTTCTTCAAGAAGGCCCCTTTAAAGTCATCCCAACAGGTGATGGAATCATGGGCTAACCCATTGTACCACTGTTGGGCCTACTTTTTTAGGGTCCCTATAAAGACTAAGCACCATATGCCATCGAGCCTTGTTGTGATGATCATTTTTAGCTCGAACCCTAACACGTGATCTAGGTCAGTCGTGGTCCCATTGTAATCTTCAAAGTATGTGATTTTTACTTTTGAAGGTACTGTCACCTCCTTGTTTTGCTTTATGAAAGGTCCTCTGATATTTTTGGTGCATGTGTTTGTTCTAGTTGCTTTGACGAGCTTCCAATTTTTCCATCCACGCCCTTATCTCAGCATCTGTCATGGGCTTATTACCTTGTGTTGAGCCTATTGCTGGTGAGGGTGTCCCGTTTGCCCATATGTTGACTTGAGCATCCTCGAACTCTTCTTCGGCTGGATCTTTTACTGGGGATTCTAGGCGGGGCTCCTTTACAAGTTGACGGGAAGGGTGTGGTGATTTAGAGGGACCTTTATTAGTCGACGCATGTGCCCACGGCTGAGATTCTCCTTCCTCACTGCGAGCTGGTTGATTTTTCGTCTCGGGGGGAACCTTAGACGAGAATGGATGCTCATTCTCGAACCCTCGGCAGCAACCCTTTTGCCAAACCTCGACTTGATGTTGGTGGTAAACCTTGCCTTCTTCGATTTCGTTGTTCCCACCCTTTAGCCAAACTGAGTAGGAGCGGGCTTGTGTGCTATGAACATTGATTACGGGTTCTGGATCAGGGACTCGGGTCACTTGTCGTAGCTCGTGTATTCCTAGCCTCGGCCTCCTATATTTTGGTGAAAAGGGTTCACTGGTGTACCCAATATGTGTACTATTTGTCTATTTGTTCTTGAGTCATAGGGTTTTTTGATTTAGTAGGGGTTGTTCCTCCTCCCCATTGGCTTTTGAGGACTCGATGTCAATAAAGTGACCATCCCTGAGGTCGCCATCTTGTACTTTGTTCTTGACGTTCGAGATTCGTCTCGCCATTGCGAATCTCCTTTGAGCCTTTGCCGACATTTCGGGTATCGAGAGGTCAGAGTCTTGCCTCATAGAGAGAGCATGGCACTTATCGCCTCTTCCCTCGTTGTGCCCCGCGGGCTCTTTTTCCTGGATGATTTGACGCAACAGGCGTGACATTTTTAGAGGCATGTTTCTTGGATTTCACCATCTTTGCTTGTTCAAGGACAGAGTGTAGCTGAGAAACTTGCGTTTCCCGACAACAAAACCAAACTGATCATGCAAAAACCGTGGTGACCTTGTCTTTTTGTCCAAGTAAGAAACAAAGTTGATGATGTTGTCCTTTCGGCTGGGATTATGGTTGTTAACCTGGATAAGACAAAACAAACGCCGTTAAGAAGTCGGGATTGTCCCGACTAGAATCCTCCATCGTGAAAGTAAGATTTCTATGTGGTGTGCAATAACTGAGTAATAATTGTGATAGTTTATCTTGGATCCAAATGGATAAATGTGATAAGCATAATAGGATATCTGAAAATGGCTTACCCTAAAACAGTGGAGAAGGTCTCCTATTTATGCCTGAAGGGTCGTGTGAGGTAGCATCCTTTTACTGGGGAACACATTGCGGCTGATAATAAATGCTTTGATGTTGTATCATGAATGAGTTAGACTGCACATTCTCGGGGAGTGGTTGGTTGAGTATGTCAATCTGTCTGGCCAGTGGAAGAGTTTTCGTCAGGACCGTCATTTGTTGATTTTTGCCAAGGCCAGGCTGGTTAAGATCAAGGGTTGTGACTTCTAATTTTACTCTTGTTCGGTTTTGTCATTCAATTTTGCGAATGGGTGTGTACATGTCGAGATCTTTCTTCCTCGGCTATTGGCTTGCTTTTACTTCGGAAGGACTCGGTGTGTGAGGATCCTATTTCGTGAGCCGAGGGATGCCTCGGCTTGCATCCTTTCACTATGCATGATTTATGATTACTTATGATTTAAGCATATAATTGTAAACTCTAGAGTCTTGATCTCCAATCTTCCTTACTTATGAGATCGAACTATCATCTGAATTTTCCATGTTATTTAGATTATATTTTCATGTTGTATGTCTAGTTTCAAGATTTCAAGAATCACTTGATTTCTTCATTTTTTTTACATAATTATGATTTTAATCTATGTATATTTATGTTATAGCTTAATTTTAGCATGTATGGGCAAAATGGACCATGGCCCTTGCTACATTTAATTAAAATAATATTGTTACTGTGATGTACTTGTGAATTATTGAATTTGATTATTTTTTGGAAAAATAATGTATTATGGGCCCCCCTAGAATTTTTAAAGTCAAAATTCTTATATAGTTTATTTTTTTCATGCTTGGTAAAAGGAAATAAAAGTTGACATAGTTGAATATTACTAGTTTATTAGTAATAGCAACTAAGCATAAATAAAGAAAATCATATTTTATTATTATGGGTATGCTAGTCTAAAGAAATATACAAGTAAATAAATGGAAGAAATTTAGACTGGTCCACTTTACACAATATTTAACTTTCAAAAGTCTTATATCTTTTTATTTAGTCACTAAAGAACATTTTTGACAAAAAAAAGAAGAATATACTATTAATAAAAGGAAACATGCGTCGTATCTCATTCTTTTCTCTCTTCTATTCCTCTCTCTCACTCTCACTCTTTTTCTATCTATAGTACACCAAAAGCTACAAATTTGATATTTATGGTTTCACAAGCTTCATCTCCTTCACCATCATTAGAGGTTTCTGAGGAACTATCCTCATTCTTCCCTTACTACTAGATTTCATGAATTATGATAAAATCTCAAACTAATTGAGAAAGAGATTTATTTCTTTATTATTGATCTTAATAATAAAATACATACAAAGCAAGGATATTTATATCCAAAATAGATCACAACGGCTAACTGGTTAACAAACTGAAAACAAGGGAGAAAATACTAACTTACCCTTAATGACTAAATAACAAACCTAACACAAAAAAGAAAGTATACACACGACACCCCTGAAGTCAAGATAACTTCTGAATAAAGGCACACTTACATTTGTTATCTTCAGTAACCTCAATGTTATCCTTCATTTTAACATCCCCTCTCAAGTTGTAAGGGGAGAATAGATTCTTGACTTGCAACTTGTTAAGTAACTCAGTGAACTGATAGCTGGGAAGGGCCTTAGTTAGGAGATCTACAAGTTGAAACTAAGAAGCAATATGCTTAGTGGAAATAAGATTTTCTGAAGCATATTCCTAACAATATGACAATCTATCTCAATATGCTTGGTTCTTTCATGAAACACAAGGTTGGCTACAATGTATAGGGTTGATTTGTTGTCACAATGCAGAGCCACAGGATTATCAATCATACTCTGGAAATCTTTGAGCAAGGCCATGATCTAAGTTAACTCACAGCATGTATTGGCCATGCTTCTGTATTCTACTTCTGAAGATGACCTGCTCACTGTATTTTTGCTTATTACTCTTCCAAGAAATAAGAGCATCTCCAAGAAATATACAGAAACATGTGACAAATTTTATAGTAATTGGACAAGATGCCCAATCTGAATCACATAAGGCTGAGAGATTTAAGGAATTGTTTGAAGGATAAAAAATTCCTTGACATGAGCTACCTTTTAGATACTTCACGCCTCAGTGCACCTTTTCATTGATCAACATTGGGATTGGCCATGAACTGGCTTAGTATATGAACTCCATTTGAAATGGTTGGCTTAATAATGGTCAAATAGATCAATCTTCCTATCAACCTTCTGTAAGATGTAGGATTGGTTAGCTGAGAGGCATTAGAAGAAGCAAGTTTGTGATGTTGCTTGATAGGGGTTGCCTTAGGTTTAGCATTTAATAGACCCCAGTCTGAGATGATGTCCACGATATACTTCCTTAGGTGAAGACAGATCCCTGAAGGATTTCTTGCAACTTCAAGGCCAAGAAAATATTTGAGTTCACCTAGATCTTTGACAGGGAATTTATCATGAAGATGTTCTTTAACTTTGATGATCAAATCCTTATTTGTACCAGTTATGAGAAGATCATCAACATAGAACAAGACACTTACGAAGTTGTCATCATACTTAATAGTAAATAGAGAATGATCATTGGAAGACTGGATAAAACCAAATTGAGTAAGAGTGCAGAGAATTTCTCAAACCAATGTCTTGGTGCTTGCTTTAGACCATGAAGGGACTTGTGAAGCTTACATACAATAACCAGGTGGTAGATCCATGTAGAATTCTTATTTTAGGTCCCTATGTAGAAAGACATTTGAAACATCCATATGAGTTATCTCCCAATTCTTTGAGTCAGCAAAGATTTGGAACAGGATTCAGGATCAAGGAAGGAACCACATTAGCTCTGAGACCATGATAAAATCTCAAACTAATTGAGAAAGAGATTTATTTCTTTATTATTGATCTTGATGATAAAATACATACAAAGCAAGGATATTTATATCCAAAATAGATCACAACGGCTAACTGGCTAACAAACTGAAAAACAAGGGAGAAAATACTAACTTACCCTTAATGACTAACTAACAAACCTAACACATAAAATAAAGTATACACGACACCCCTAAATTCAAGATAATTTATAAATAAAGGCACACTAGTCCCTGCATTTGTTATCTTTAGTAACCTCAATGTTATCCTTCATTTTAACAAATTACCAATCCAGCACTACTATTTTGTTTCCTGCTCTCGTAATCCTTGTCATCGTTGGGAGCTCGTACCGGCAAAGATGCCACGAGTTTCGAGCACTTAACCAAGGTAAAATACATGTTGGGTGATAAGAGATGGAAACAAGGAAGTTGATTCACAACAGTGCCAACTGAAAGGGACTCGTTACTGATGGCACAACCAAATCATCCTGCTTCTCATGTTCCTCGTTAATGAGTAATGACCACATGATCAAGACTCTTAACAAAAGACTTAGCTCCAGGAGGCGCTCCCCATCTCGAGTTGTCAGTCTCAGCAAAGACCCTTGAGTAGTTCCTCGAAAGCCTTTAGCATGAAGATAGTCGCCAGAATTTCCAACGTAAGGCACAATTTGACATTCGATGCACGCATCGGTAGTCCCCTAGGTCAAAATTTGACATTTGATGCACGCATCAGATTTTGCGATGCACGCATCGGTAGTCCCCCTAGTCGAATCTATGGTGCCTCGTTCTATTTTCAAACTTTTATGTCTGGCAGTGTCGAAAGTGAATGTTGAAAGTAAAATTGGAATAACTTCAAATACTGGAACCGCTAGAAGACGGAATTCTCACAAATCTCTCTTTTCTCGTAATCAAAAGTCTCATTTCCATAAAAAATTTTTTTCTTAGCTCTTAATTGTCATCGTGGAATTGTAAATGCTTTGCCCAATTTAGCAGCTGAACAAATTGATCAAAGGCATGTATGCTCTATTTCTCTCTTGTACTTAAAAGAAATTCTTTCAATGACTCCTTTGTATATGAAATCTCCTTTTTCTACTTTGACTTTGGATCCTTCTACGCAAAGCTAGTCGGGTCGAAAAGAAGAGGCAGCAGAGACTGCAATTAGGTCGAAATCTCATCTTCCATTCTCTATTTCTTACTACGGATTATTGTACCAACTTAGATTGGAGAAGTATCACTCAATGAATCGGGTACTTTCCCAACTCATGTCTAATCGGTTGGAAATAAAGTAGGTAGTCTCACCTCCACGTATAAGAAGGTAGGGGAGAGGGGAGGTAAGTGTGGGCATTTTAAGAAGAAATTAACAAGGGTGAAGATAACAACACCCCAATTCCCTATTTCAACACCCTATTTATCTCAACACCCCACTTCTTTCCCACATCTCACTCTACACCCCCACCTAACTACCAATTTTACCCTTCCCACATCTCTCTACACCGTCTTCCTCCCTCAGTCCGACAACACCTCCGTCTTCCTCGCGTCTCTCGCGTTCATCTTCCTCCCTCCTATCTGTGTCCCTCGACTTCTCACCTCATTCGTCTTCCTCCCTCCGTTCTACATCCTTCGCCTTCCCACCTCCGTTCTGCGTTCCTTCAGTCCAATCGTCTTCTTCGTCACCGACCACCTGCAAATCCCATCTTCGATGCTGCGGCATCTCACACTGGTCAAACACAAATAAGAGTGTTCGACTCATGGTGGTCAAACCAACCTCAACCATTTCGACTCATGGTGGTCGAACCAATCTCGGCCATTTCATTACTCCATGACCGAACAATATCAGAGCGTAGGAAGTCGGTTTTTACGTCTTTTCACTCGATGGCATTTGTGTAATATTTTCAAGTGGTTATAGAAATAGGATTTTGGGGTGTGGTTATCCCCACCCAATTAACAAAAGTGGACTTTAGAGGTTAAAAAAATAAAGGACTAAAGAGGTTGAAAATCTTGGAAAGTGGACCGACCTACAATTATCTCTAAATAAATTACTGGTGAAAAATTGTTAATCACTTACAATAATATGATTCAAGTACATACGGCCCCCCTCAGAGACAAAACTCTTGCTTCTAATGTTTAGCAGAGATAACATGATGACAAAAACTTACGAATGACGGTCTCTTTCACCCGACCCACAGTATTATGGTAGATTGAGCTGTAAGAGAGTAAGGCTCGTGACGGCAACTAACCACCACGTCTGTTTTTTTTATGATCCACGGGGACTTGTGAAGTTGTTTTAAACGCCCCCGGAAAGCTTCCACCAGAGATACTCACCTAAAAGATTCTACCTAAGACGCAGCCTCGAGAAGGCATTCAATGGGTTTCAGAGATGTACAGATACTTTGAGAGAGCACAACATTGGTATCCATCGACGTTTTTGATTGACAACTGATCAGGAGTACATCACTGTGACCATTGTCGAGGACATGCATAGACCTTTGCTTGGACTGGAAAGAGAGCTTAAAGCCAGGAACCATTTTTTGGGAGTCTTGTGTGATCATCAGATCATTCATAACAACAATATTCATTGCAAGCCTGATTGATTGCAATCGAGTATAACAGACCCTCTTGGTGTTGCTTCTCTCTGGGCATTGCTACTTTCTGACATGAAAATTTCCGAACTACTAATATTAATTGACAAGAGTAGCCACATCTTTGCAGCTCCATATGTTCAGTAAACTACAGGACCATAATGTTTCTAGTTCTTCATAATGATGGAGTTCAGATACGATTCATTCTGAAAACTCTGTTGTACCAAACAGAATGAAGGATCATATGAAACAAATCATACTTTACAGGCTCAGCATGCCATAGAAAATGTTTTCTTACCATTTTAATTCTCTTGTGCATCTCCAGATACTTATCCTCAGAGATAGAAAGTAAGATGTTCTTCAAATTTGGGATATCCTTCTCCAACACAAAAACAGAAAATGATTCCCAGTTCAAAACTTCAAAGAATGGAGGGACATAATTGTCAGATATAATAACCGGAATGCATTCATAAAAAATGGACTCCACAACTCTCGGGCTGTGGACTGCAAAACCTCGTGCGCAAATGCAGTACTTGCTTGTCTTCATGTGCTGGATGTAGTTCTTGTTACCCTTGACATGAGGCATTCTGCTGAAGATCCTCATATCGGTATCGTTTCCCCAGTATTCTAACAAGATTGGTCGGACATAACCATGCATGTATCCAGCAAAAAAAGCAAGAATTGGCCTTTGAGAAGGAGGCTCGCCTCCAATATCTTTAAGAGGATCTTTCGCTGAGCGTACATAGATTGTTGGAATAGAAACATCCTTGCCTAAGTTGAAACCTGCTTGTACATCAGCATTGCACAGGGCTCTGATGGAATTAACCATCCGTCCTCTTGTTTCAGCAGGAGCCTGAGGAAACCATTTCCGTTGGAAACTTTTATAACGACCAAAAATGGAGGAAAAAGAAGTTAAACAAACGTTAGATGGAAAAAGAACAGTATACCCAGTCATGGCAAGCAGCCAGGAAATGATCCACTCCATTAGTTCTGTTCCAGAAAGGATACTTGGATATAAGTGTTTCCAAGTAGTTCTTCATATACTGAATTAGGTTATCGCGACTGTGTGAATTACGAACATAAAGTGTTAACTGGAGCAATCGGGAACTAAAAGGTAAGTAAAACAAATGAGCTTCTTTGGGGTCTTCAGTAACAAATTGTTTGTTAGCTTCTAGTAGCTTCAAGAACCAACCCTCACATGCGTATATTCCCTCAAGTATTGACTCGTGGAAAATTGGTTTTTCTCCTTCCTTGTAGATATAGACTTTGAGCATGATATCCATTATTTCATAGCTCCTGCACATTTGAAGGTAAGAATTTTTACAAATGAGAGTATAGCATTTAGGACTATAGGAATGCTGCCGTCAACCATTATTGGAAGAGTTGAGAACAATTAATCCACAGTCGGTGAAGGCTTATTAACAAGTGCTTCTCTGTGCCAGAAAAAAATCGAAGGTCAACAGACATGTAAATTGGAAAAAGAGTACCTTTTGAACATTGAAACATTCCGATAAATAGGTGCATAGAGCCCCATATCATTCTTTATGCTTGGGGCATTCTCAATCTGTGATTTTGCTTCCACCAGTTGCTGGTCAACTCTTGACAACAATTGAGGTGGCTGCCAAAGAAAAAATTACCTAAGATAAGAAAATGGATGGGAAAAATTGAAACATATTTTCATGTTAATTCAATTAAACTGACCAATTTATGATACAAGGTCATATACATACACCTGCATGAGCTGAGGTGCGACTCTGGCGCAACAACTCGTTCATCTTGAAAATTGACATCACTGGCACTGCTGCCATTGCATACGTTTTATTGTTCCCAGAAAGATCAACAGATCTATCGTTCTGCGGTGATGATCTTCCCGGGACATTCTTTGGGGAAATGGTGTGCTCAGTATCTCTGGTTTTATTTCCTCCGCCGTTATGATAATCTGTTTCATTCATCAAAGGGGGGCCACTATTGTTTGTGTAAGCAGAGTTTAACTCATTTGACACCATAGTAAACGAACCTCCAGTTGGATAGTAGATTTTCCCTAGGTATGAGACTTTGCCAGCAGAAAGTAGTGATGAAATTATACTGCCAAATGGTAGTTCAACATATTGAATAGCCATAAGTAGAGCGAATGCAATTGCGAATAGCCAAATCAATTTCTTGGTTTGCACTAGACATACATATCGAAATCCATGATCCATATTAAGGCCAAATATTCAAACTCAGAAATATCATTCACAAAGATTGAAAAACTTTATCAACCCTGCCTAATTTCCCAAACCATGAATCAAGTCGGACTCAACGCAGACGCCACTTTGACTCTTGATACAATCATGATCTTATTAAGTCTTCCTGAAGCTTCATTCATGTGTAAATGGGAAAAAGACTGCATGAAGAATTTTAATAATATATATATTAGGAGAACATTAACAAAAAAAAAAGGTATAACATGAGTAGAACTGATAAAGATATACTCCATCCATCCCAGATAAATGTTTCTACTTTCTATTTTGGGATGTCCCAACTAATATTCCTAAAATCTTTTGGTGTACAAAATTTCTACCATTTTTCATAATATATCCATCCATTTAATACTCATTATTGAACATCCTAGAGAGAGTGTGTAATGGGTATTATTATCAATTTATCACAACATATTTTACAACTCGTCATTAATTATATTTATTAACCCATCATTAATTCTATTTCTTGATCCTTCTTCTTTGTCCACTACCAACATCTATCCGGAACAGAGGGAGTATATACTAGTTTTTCATAAGAAAAACACTTCAATTTCTCAAGATTTCATTCACCAATCACAATAAGGTATTCTACTATACGAAAAGCAAAAGTTTAGTCGACTTAACAATTCTCTTATAAAGGGACATAGATAGTTGTTTGGTTACGAACTTACGATCAAAGAATCCACGTTTGAGTAACACGACTGTGTGTTTCTTTTTCATTTCCTATATTACTAGTGTATACTATAATGTTCATTTATTAGAATCTAGGCAAGAACGATATGATTCTATAAATGTTGTTTGGAGATCCAATTTCTTGGTTGCCAAACAGCCCTGCAAGAAAATAATGATTTTTGACAGAAATGGAAGGAAAATCAGACAGTGTAAAAAACAAATATGTAACTAAAGGAAACCCAGAACAGTTGTATTATACAAATTTCATTTCCCTTAAAATTAAATGTATCGATCCGAGAGAGAGAATGACTTACTAGGTTATTCATTAATCAAACCCTTTAAGCGTCTGTAGGGTGAACTGTGATTAGATGATCTTAGGTTAAGCTTGCTTGGGCGATGAGAAAGCTTGGGGAGACAAAGGTCGAGGTAGATCTGGTTAAGCTTGTTTGCAGTGAAACTCTGTCAAATTAACCCCCAACTATAATTTATAAGTGCCCCAGAAAATGACTAATTGCAATTTAGCTCCATAAAGTTTAGCCGATAGTGTGAGTTGGAGTAATGATCCATGATGCATCCGGCCCAAATCCGGTCATGTAAAATGCACGTGCGAACATCACATGTCAATTACGAGCTCAGAAACAGGACCTTCGCGAGCAGTGAGCACACCGGGCAAAAGATCTGATGAACAACCACAACAAATCTCAACCAAGTCTGCCCGAACAAAGGCTTTGCATGTCCGGCCAGGGGGCCGGGCATACCCAAGGAACATAGATTTGCTTGTACAAGCAAGTATAGCCTGTCCAGACAAGACCATGCTCACTCGGGCAAACATAATAGCCAATTAGCCACCTAGCAACTAAGCCTCGAGGGCAGTTTATGAGGTTTCTTTATATCAAAGGAACCCTTTCCTTAACCACTCTGGAAATCAAGCAGAATCCCGCCAATTATACCTACAATTTAGGGATGGTTTCCTAATCTTAAAGACTGTGATTAATTCTAATTATACATGGATTCTACCGCTTGAGGGCCTATAAATACCCCTCCTAAACACTAAATAAGCTACACGCATTATTCTATCTTGAAACTCTATGGTTGTGGAGAAGATAATTTTAAAAAAAAAAACATAACAAAGGGATTATTACATATTTATTGGTTATGGAGGGGGATAATTCAAACAAAACTCTTAATTGGGGAGTTTACATATAACTCACATATTTATGAATCAATCTGAACCACCAGTTGTGTTTTAGACAGTTCGATCTAGACCACCAGTTAATCCCCGAGCTCTATTGTATGATACTAGTCTTTGTGCCCGTGCCCATGACACGGTACGAGTAGGGAAGGATGTTAGTATTGGAGGGTGTCAATATTTAAATAAATCAATATATATTTTAATCATATTTTAAAAAGAGTCTAAAATAACAAATTGAAAATGAAAACCTCTCGGTAATCAATTAAAACATTATGATCATTCAACGGTGGAGAAAAAAAATAAAACTTTTATTTATAATTTTTTTAAGGAAACAGGGACGGTACCTTATTAGATTTTATTAATAGAAATAAAATTACAAATTTGAGGGGGACAACCATCCTTGCCCTTATACAATTAATAATCTTTCGTTAAAATACAAACTTTTTTTAACACAGACACCAAGGGTATTCATGTGTAAAAATGACCTAAAGGTCAACTTCCTCTGTCTTTGCAAAAACTAAAAAAAGACACTCATATTGAGACTGAGGGAGTTTACTTTAATTAATAACTCAAAAAGTACCTTGATCAAAAAACAATGAAACTTATTCATTCGAAAATATTATGCTTAATTTGTCCAAGATTGTCAATTTAATATATAATCTGTATTATGACTAATTAATATTAAAATAGAGGAAGGTTGTAGTAGTGAATTGTTTTACAATATCCAAACAGAACAAAACTGCCCTAAGATTCCTTTCTACAAAACCTCAAAAACTTAAAACTAAATAATTATAAACTCAATTTTTCGAGCATAGACTATTCCGATTGAACCGATTGAAATTATAAACTTACTTTTGGGTTATAATGGGTTGCGATCCGACCCAATTTTTTGGAAGCAATGAATACAAAACAACCCAATTTGTGTTTTTTATTTCTTCTACCGTTCATTCTAGAAAATTATGTGATTTTTCCAAATAATCACAGAAATTTCAAAATTTATTTTTTTCTGTGATTAAGAAAAAAATAAAGTTGAAAATTTATTCTTCGATTGAACTGATTGAAATTATAAACTTACATTTGGGTTATAACGGTTGCGACCCAACCCAATTTTTTGGAAGCAATGAATACAAAACAACTCAATTGGTGTTTCTTATTTCTTCTGAAATTATGTGACTTCTCCAAATAATCACAGAAAACAAAATTCAAAATTTATTTTTTTTTGTGGTTATGAAAAAAAATAAAGTTGAAATTTTTTCTCCAAATATCTATAATATATATATATATATACATAAAATTTATCCTTCATTGTTGAAAATTCCCAATCACTGTTCATTCTCCAAATAATCACAGAATGTGAACTCAGTAAGCAATATAAGTAATTGTCTAGATTAGTATGCTCTGAGACATTAACTTCAAATTATAATCCATAATTAAGTAAGATGGAAAAACATCATACGTAAAAAATTACAATCCTTAATTAAGTAAGATGGAAAAACATCATACGTGAAAAATTACAATCCTTAATTAAGCAAGATGGAAAAACATCAAATGGCATCTTTGAAATACAGTTATTGCCAACTCATTTGCTGATTTCTGACATGTCAAAAATCAATTATAAAAACCAAACAAAAAACAAAAATCAATTATAAAAACCAAAACGAAAAAAAAAACGTGGATACAGATGTTTACGAACACATCCACGTTTGGATGGAAGCAACCAATCTTGAATTTCACCTTTGGGGACTTGAATGGGTAGTCAGTATGGAAGGAAAGGGATAGCTTATATTATGTTCCTTCACATACTGTATCTTTGCTAAATTGTTCCTTTCCAGCAGAATATGTTGTCTTCTTCAGGAAAAGCCGATATCCCCGAATCTCCACTCATCTATGCAGTAAAAAGAAAACCCCACATCAATATAGTTAACAAAAACATGAAAATTCTCAAATAAAACCGTTATGAAAAACTCATCAAAAATAGAAGGAACAAATTGAAATTTTGGTTCTCACCATTAAAGCCATCAATTCAGTGTGTTGTAAAATCGAAAAAAAACTGGAAAAGGTAAAGCCAGAATTAGAAACCAAGAATACAAAGAACAAATCAATAATAATTAATGGTAAGTTGGTATCCCAAAAGGGGGATATCAGATAGGGGTGTGCAAAAAATTTTCGGAGCTGGGCCAGGACCAGGTCGAAAATAGCCAGCAAATCTTTGGATTGGTCGCGGATCTGAATTTTGAGCAGGAGGAATTGGGTTGGTCAGTTAGAAACCAAAAAAAGCCAGGCCAGGCAAACCGTGTGTATTTATTATTATTTTATTATATATAATATAGCATAATATATATATTAATATATATATATATGTATGTATGTATGTAGTTATTTTTTTCTCTATTTCGTTTGTACTATGTTTTTATTTTGTTTCCACCGATTTGTTATGTTTATAAGTTGATGATTTCGACATTTTTAATTGTTGAATGTAATTTTATGGAAGGTTTTTTAATCTATTTACAAAGTTTAAATATTTTAGATTTTATTATGTATTTGTATTAAACAGGTAAAAAATAAATAACCATCGTATTGGTCAGGTCACGGTTCTCGTCGTCTTGATTGGTTTGGACCGAACCAATATATTGGTTCTCAAACATATTGGGTTGGTCCTGGTTGTATAATTTTTGAAAATTAGACTATTGATGCAGTGCGGTTTTACCGATTTTAAAAAATAGTCGAGCCAGGAAATTTCCTAATAAGGTCTTATCAAAACAACACATTGGATGGAACCCAATTTTTTTTATCAATTAATGGGTTCACTCAAAAGCGGTTATTTATCAGAAATCTAAGAAACTCAATTGAATAAAATTTCAAAATCCTAAATAATAAGCCAATTTCAATTGAAATCTAGATCCATTGACAACGATTTAATTTTATCATGGAAGAAGATTACTGAAATTAAGAAGCAAATAAAACTCAATTCAAATTCACCTCTTAAGAACAGATTGTGTATCGACACTCTTTACAACATGGAGGGGTTGCTTGGAGGCATTAACTGACGCTGTTTGAGTGGTCGGATTGGCAGCAAAAGGGGGACTAATTTTAGGGGGAAAGAATTCAAACGAAAAAAGAGAAAAAGAAAAGACACCGACTGTTGCCGGCACTAATACCGTGATGCCGTTGGAGGAAGAAAAAAACAGAGGGGGAAGGGGAGGCGTCAGGAATAAGGAGAATTTTTTTAAAAAACATTTTGAAGGTGGAACATGGGAGGGGTGCAGCTGGAAGCAGAGGACCCAAAATAATTCAAGCTTGCAAGAGAGAGAAAAAAATGTAGATACAAACGGTTGAGGAAGCGAGAAAAAGAGGGATAGATAAAACGTGGATAAAACGGTTGATATATGTGAAATTAAATTCTTACCGGTGATTGTGTTTGGTAAAAATAAATTCTGGCCGATAAATAGCTTTTGATAACCGACTGATCTGTTTTATATATTCCCTCCATCCCTAAATTATCGTCCTCCTTTCTTTTTTCGTCCGTCCCGAAATAATTGTTCACTTTGAAATTTACCTTTTTAGAACATCACTTTTACCACTTTATCCTTACTTTTTACTCTACTTTAATTATGGACCTCATACACATGGAAATTAAAGAAAACTACACATTAAATCAATATAAATAATCAAATCAATTGTTTTTTCTTAAACTGTGCGCTGGATGAACTAGGACGATTATTTTGGGACGGAGGGAGTAATAGATATACTGTATTTCTTTTTGTTACTTTGGCGGTTGTGTGGCGCCAATCCAGCCACGTCATATGACGAATTGACGATGGTTAAAATAGAAAGAGAGAACATCATGTTCATGTACTATAAAGAGTAGTAATAACTTCGCAGTTCATCAAAATACATCTTACAAAGTTAGACAAGGAAAAAGATTGAGAGAGAACAAGAATACAATCTAAATTCTAAAACCACTAACCACCTTTTGATACTAAGGAAACAACTAATTCAGCTGAGCTGACTAAAGACTAAACTGCCGTTACATAACGAAGTTACTCACTCTACACTTCAACACCTCCTTGTTCTTGTTCTGCACATTGTCGAGATTGTGAAACTCTGCCCCAATTTACCAATTGCCATGCATGGCTGACCATTATTTCCAACAGATATATTCACACCAACAAACAGATTCTGATATATCTATCTGCCTCGTAACTATGTGCAGTAAAACTTCTAAGATGCCGCCTGTTTACAACAATTCACCCTCAACTCTTAACTCTACTTCTTGCCAAATACTGAAACAGCTTGCTTATGTGTAA
Organism: Codonopsis lanceolata; assembly: GCA_013146195.2. Classification (NCBI taxonomy): domain Eukaryota; kingdom Viridiplantae; phylum Streptophyta; class Magnoliopsida; order Asterales; family Campanulaceae; genus Codonopsis; species Codonopsis lanceolata. The sequence goes on from CM028377.1 coordinate 169,597,609, forward strand.
ATTTCCTGTAATCAACCAAACCTATCACCTGGGCGTTATTTGGAAAACTCTGTTGTACCATATTGAATGCAGAATCATATGGAAGATATCGTACTTCACAGGCTTAGCATGCCAAAGGAAATGTTGCTGTACTTGCTTAACCCGTTGCTGCATCAACAGATACCTTCTCTCTGATATCGACAGAAGAATATTTTTCAAATTTGGGATATCCTTCTCTTGAACAAAAACAGCAAAAGATTCCCAGTTCAAGACCTCGAAAAAGGGGGGCACAAAGTTGTCTGATATAATCACCGGTACACATTCATAGAAAATAGCCTCCACCACTCGTGGACTATTGACTTCGTAACCTTTCGCACATATACAGTACTTGCTGCTCTTCATGTACTGAACATAGTTTCGATTATTCTTGGACTTTGGCAACTTGCCGAAGATGTCCATGTCCGGGTCCTTGTTTTGCCAGTGCCGTAAAAGAATTGGCCGGAGATAACCATGCATACTACCTGCAAAGAACGCAAGGACTGAACGCTCGGAAGGAGGTTTTCCTCCAAGTTGTCTTAAGGGGTTCATAGCTGACCGCACCATAGTTTCTGGTAGAGACACATCCTTGCCCAATTTGAATCCTTCTTTGACATCAGCATTGCAAAGAGCTCTTATGCAATTACCCATGTATTCTTTTGTTTCAGCTGGGGCCTGAAAAAGTGGTATTTGCATTGGTTACGAATCTTTCATTGGTTAGCCCAACAATTAATGGATTGTCGAAAAGAAAAAGTAGTATTGATAATGGAACATAAATTAAAGGAAGGGATATAGGGTGTACCCAGTCATGACAAGCAACAAGAAAATGATCAGCACCACCAGTTCTGTTCCAGAAAGGGTATCTCACCACGACCAAGTCAAGGTAGTTCTTCAAGTATTGTACTAAATTTTTGCGACTGTGAGAGCCAGGAACGTACAAAGTCTCTTCTAACATTCGAGAACTAAAAGGAACGTAAAATAGATGGGCTTTCTTGGGGCTTTTAGTAACAAATTGTTTGTTTGCTTTCAGAAGCCTCATGAACCAACCCTCAGAAGCATATATTCCCTTGAGCACAGGTTGATGGAATATGGGTTTTTTTCCTTCCTTGTAGATGTAAACCTTGAGGGTCTGTTCCATTAATTCGTAGCTCCTGCACTTGGTAATCCGAAAAGTTTAACCAAAATGCATTACACTATTCAGATTGAGAAAAGTTTATCAAAACTCTATAAGAGACTCGAGAAAGAACTTCTTGGAAAAAGGAATACAGAGCATCCCAAGTTTAATGGTTGCATTTGAGAATCTTAACTGGTGCAGAAAGTGTCCCTTGCAATTCACAGTGGATTTTCCTTTCAAGACAAAATAAAAGACCGACAATGGTCTCTCCAGCTTGTTACTAATTCCTCCACATATTGACATATTCAAGAAATAACTTAATAAAAGTTGATTGTTAGAAACAAATCACTACAGAAAGGTATTTTCTACGAAGCTGTGAGAGCCTGTGGGTGTGAAGAGCATGCAATTGTGGGTGGCAAGGAGAGGTTGAGATGCAGGTTCAGATGAAAGAGCTCCATAAATATGCCAGATGGGCAAACATCATAAAATAGTCAACAAGCCTACATGTTTGATTATTAATAAGTCATCATCAATAGCTCCATTCAGTTAGTATCAAAATAATTCAGTATGCTTACCTTCTAAACATGGAAACATTCCGATACAGAGAAGCATAAACGCCATGATCATTTTTGCTGATGGGTGCATTTTCAATCTGTGATTTTGCATTTACTAGCTCTTGATCAACTGTCGAAGACCATAGTGGTCTCTTTGAAACAGAGCAGAAAAGATAAACCAAAAAAAAAATTAGCTGATGCAACTTCTTTAGAAATACTCTCTCCATCCCAAAGAAATAGTGTCATTTCCTTATTGAAAAGTCAACCTCAGACAATATCAACTTACTATTTAGCATGCAGTACTTTTTATAAATCTTTGGTCAGTTTGATCAAGTTGACCCAAAAAAGTCAAAGTAAGACTATTTTTTGGGATGGAGGGGGGAGTACAGTACATAAAGTGTCATGGCTATATTGGAATTTGGAATTAAGCTGAAGTTAAGTTTCTGCCATACCATTGAACGGGAGGAAGCACGACTCTGGACAAAAATATCACTCATTTGAGATATTGATACAACCTCTCCTATTGGTGTCTCATGGCCTTCCTCGACAGGAGTGACTTCTGTAGTAGAAATATTATTGTGCGATGCAATAATATCACTTCGCGATGCTGCGGAATACTCATGGTTGGGAACTGAATTTGGTTCATCTTTGTCCGGCGAAGATGTATTAGGATTCAAAGATATTGCAGGTGCACTTAAGCTTGAGTTCACTTTTATTGAAAGAGTCGAAGGAAGTGGGGCACTTGTCGGTGGTGATGCTAACAAAGAACCTGTGGCACCCGCATCAGAAATTCTATTTATCTTTAATGTCGAATTTTGATTTAGTTCCAAGTTCTCAGATAAAAAAGGATCTTCAGATTCTCCATCCATTTCTTCTGTAGGATTACCTGACCCTCGATTCTGTTCTGATATAAAATCATTTCCGACACTTTCATTACTTCCGTTGAATGTTGTTATATTACTTCTCTCATGTATGCCACTTGTGGCCGTAAAGTGAGAATCATCAAAATGGGTTATGCTACCAAAATTTTGGGGATTTACAGATGAATCACCAGTTGGGAAGCCTTTGCCAGCAGAAATTAAAGACGATAGAACATTACCATATGGAAGTTCAAAATACTGCAACATTATAATCACAGCAAACACTCCTCCCATTAAGCAAACAAATCTCCTGGTTTCCCATATATATCGAAGTTGTGGACCCATCTAAAGAAATCAGTCGAACAACTGATGATTGAAGCACGGATCCTAACCTTGCTACAAAATTGTCAACAAGGAGATTTTATTAGATGGACAGGGTTTTCCTAGTTCTCAGTTCAACTTATATCTTACCTCAAATGCATTTAATTGAAAAAACAAAAATATATATAAAAGAAGAAGAAGAAAGCATGCTTCCTTACAAATCAATTTCACTAGAAATCAACTTGTATTCCCAATTTCTGGAAATCCCACTAAACAAACAAAACCTAATAAAGAATTTTCGTACCACCGAGTGGAATTCAAACACCCCTTTCATAAAACCCTAGAAAATCATAAACCCAGAACATGGATCTGCAAATCCATAAGAATAAGATAGTAAATGACTCAATTACAGCATACCAATTGTAGAAAAAGCAAAATCATGGGGGGGAACCTCATGTTTGCTAGTAGAGCACATTGAGAAAGTTGTATGATTCTGATAAATAATTGAGTCAGTAAAATTATTGCAGACGAATTAAACAGTTGACATGAATAGTATGTTTCCTTTTATGCACATCTTCTTACCAACCAAACAGAAATCAGTACAAGTAAAGTTCATACTTTTATCATCACAAACTGATCTGGACATCCCACTAATCAAACAAAAACCCAATTTTAAACTAACTAGCATAATTCAAGAAAATAACAACAAAACAACCCGATAAATTATATACACAGAACACTGATAAAAAAGAACAAATACAAATAGTACTCGCAATATTAAAAAAAGGAAGGAAAATAAAAAGAAGTTCAACTAAAATTAAAGCATACCAATCCAAAAGTAAGTTGGCTTCAGACTCCAGAACAACAGAGGGGATCAAGGAGGGGAAAACCGGTACCAGCCTGGTGTTTGGTTACCAAGAAAATCAAGGAAAAGGAAAGGAAACAGCAAGGAAAGCGTTCTTGGTTCAAAAATTCAGTTAATAAAATAATAGAAGAAAAGCTTAACAGTTGAGTTGACTGGTCTGTTTTCCTTTCTTTTATTTTCTTTAGTACATTTTCTCAACAACCAAACAGAAATCTAAACATATATACATGGGTGGATGACAGAATGAACATTAATAATACCTGAATGGAAAAGGAAAATGCCATTTTTTGATGGTTGGAGCTCTGCTTTTTCAGAACCCTCCAAGTGTTTGATTCCTTGCTTACATTTTCTTTTTGGTGTTTAATTGGAAACGGTGGAACGAAGAAGAATTTGTTGCTTTGAAATTTGGATTTCTTTTTTATTCTTTTTTTGGTTACCTACGGTTACCTCCCTTTGTGCTTTTTATTATTTTCATATAACCCCCTGCTTCTTGAAGAACTATATCTTTTTCCGTTATCTCACATTCAATTTCCCTAATTGTTCTGATTTCATCCACTAAGGTAACAAATAATCCAATATAACCACTATTTAACATTTATGCTTTGAATTGACTGTTAATGTTTTCTGCTTCACTCCATATGAAGTAGAAGATGGTAGCATTTATAAAAAATAAAAATAAAAAAACTTGGTAGATATAAAAAGAATTATTTTAAAAAAATTGGTGGAAGAGTATTGAATATCTCTCTCTCTATCTATCTATCTACTCTCTAAACACTATTTTTTCTCTTTCATAGTCTTTATTTCCAAATATATAAAGATCTAACATATGTGATCCCAAAATGAACCATGCCACGACCCAATATGGAGAAATCCACCGGTGAAAATCCTTGTCGTTGTCTTCTCCCTATCTAATAAAATGAGAGCAAAAGAAAAGAAATAACTTTGTAATATTATTCTTCATTATGATTTGTTACAAAAAGAGTTTAAGTATATATAATTTTCCTAATAGCTATACAAGGAATGGATATTCACAAATTATGGAAAATATGTGAATGATATGGACTCAATAAATCTCCTAGAATCACTCCCGAGATTGTCTGAGATTTACGGCATGAATTCCTCCCGAGATTGTCCAAGATTTACTGCATGAATTCCTTCACTCCTCCTCAAGTTGGCGCATGAAGATTTCGAATGCCCCACTTGCCCACTAAAAACTAGAAACGAGCTGCCCCAAGTGGTTTGGTGAACAAGTCGGCTATCTGATTGTCAGTCGAAATTTTGCATGGAAGAATGTCATGAGACTCAACCGTTCTCGCACAAAATAGCAATCCATCTCGACAAGCTTGGTCCTTTCATGAAAAAACGAATTATTCGCAATGTGACATGCAGCTAATTGGTTGTCACAATGTAAAGGTGTCGCTTTCAATTGAGGGGCCTCGAGATCGAGAAGTAACCAACGTAACCAAATAATTTCGCTAACAGTGGTTGCCATGGCTCGAACTCTACTTCAGCTGTCGAGGGAGACACCACATACTGCATTTTGGTTCGCCATGAAATGGGTGCCCCTCCCAGCGATATGAAGTAACATGACACGCTCCCCACTCAGAGTCGCAATAAGCATCGAGGGTCATTTCTCCATTCGCAAGGAGAAAAATACCTTGCCCAACCGTGCCCTTCAAAAACCTCAATATTCGCATAATCTCGGACAATCTCGGAATAGGTGTAATGGATTGTATTTCGTCCCACAAAGCTTTCAGTTTGGTGTAGTAGGCTGAGACTGAAAGTTTTTCTTGTCTCGTCATGCTTATTTTGCGCTTCAACTCGTAAGCCCTACGAGCGCTTTCGTTACCAAAGCATTCTCATAAATCTTTCCAAATTTCTTGCGTGGTATTGGCATGCTTGACACTATTTCTCATCTCTTTCTCCATGGCGCTATTGAGCCATCCTTTTACCATGGCGTTACAACGTTTCCAGAGTAACATGTCCGTTGCACCTTCATTCGGGACTGGGATGGTTCCGTCAACGAACCTGTACTTATTTTTCGTAAACAGGGCGTTGCCCATTTCATCCACCCAATCTGCAAAATTCCCATCTCGAAGAAGGTCGCTCACGAACAATGTGTTGGGATTATCTGATGCCGAGATAAAATAGCGACATTACATCAATCGCTCCTCCACCGGCAGCCGTCTCTCCCTTCTTGGTGTTGTCTTTTGTCATGGCTGTTATTGTTTGGAGTAATGCGGAAGCTTAGAGCGTAACCCGCTCTGATACCAAAATAAAATGAGAGCAAAAGAAAAGAAATAACTTTGTAATATTATTCGTCATTATGATTTGTTACAAAAAGAGTTAAGTATATATATAATTTTCCTCATGGCTATACAAGGAATGGATATTCACAAATTATGGAAAATATGTGAATGATATGGACTCAATAAATCTCCTAGAATTACTCCCGAGATTGTCTGAGATTTACGACATGAATTCCTCCCGAGATTGTCAGAGATTTACTGCATGAATTCCTTCACTATCTTGTTGGAATACTCGATCTCCCTTGAATGAGACGAACACTTTTGAAACTAAAACCTTGTTAGAAATTCTTAGTTTATAAATAAGGTTTTAGCCAATTTGGTTGGTTTCCTTTGGGAGGTTATGTGTGGGTTGACTAATGTTCAATGAGTCATAAACTATGAAATTCAAAGTTGTAATTTAGTGGTTAAAATCCATTATTCAAAGACGTATTAATTGGTAAATATATTATTTTAAGTATTTGATACTTGTAGTAATTATGGTTTTTTTAATTGGAGTAAGAGAGATGAAGTTGTGTATTATTTAACTACATGGTTTGTGAACTTAGTGTTCAAAACAAATAAGATAGTAACAAATCATAACGGGGTTAATCTTAGTATTAGTGAATTGGGACTTAGTGTCAATTCCTAAACTTAGAAGTCTTGTTCAGCAACCATAAGTTTGACATGGGCCAAAATGAAAAGTAAACATAAAAAACTAATGATTACACTTTATGAATAATCATTAGTTTTGGGAGTTTTCCTTTTCTCTCACTTGGCTTTTAGTAAGGGTTTTATTTTGAGAAAGTTAAAGAGGGTAGCGGCAGCATGTTATATAACCATGTCGTTGTGCTATCATTTTTTATCTCTCTGCCCATTGCTTTGTTCTTATTTGCTAATCCATGTGACGAAACAAGCAAAATCTAGATTAATGAGATAGCAGTTAAAGTGAACATAATCTTGTGTGCGGATTAATATGTGTTCTGTGATCGTTTTATCCACGGAGAAAATTGTCGGTACACAAAATCGCACGAGTAAGGGGCAAGATTTTCTCTACGGAAAGTCTGTTTACAGACGACTCGATCTGATAAGTCTACTAACTATTCTTTAATTTTTTATGTTATTGACATGCAATTCATGTTTGAGATGTATGTTGTTATTGACTGAAATTGTTATTTCCAACAAACTTAACCTAAATATGATTTTTAAAAATATTTTTATAATCACCTCTTTTCTTTGAAATAGAGCTAGATTTGAACAAATTGATGAGACACAAGTTTAGGGTAGGTAGAAAGAGGTAGGGATAGTGCAATGGAAGGAGCGGTGATATTAATGCTGCTTAATAACGAACAATATAAGCGATTGACAACGAGAGATGGTTAGAAAATAAAGTTGGTTATGATGGTGTGAGGTCTGACGGTTATAGCTAAAAGAGACATGATTACTACTAATGTATAATAGTATTGAGTATATATATATATATATATGTGTGTGTGCGATCAATTATCATTCATTATACTTGCACTATTTCAAAGGGTGAAACTTTCTTTTGGATCAAAATATGGTCATGGACATATAATGAAAACTAAGACATTTGAGGAAGATGACATCAATGTAAAATCACAGTTTTGTTATAACATATAAGTCAAAACTTTTTCTAGGGAAGGAATTCTAATTAAGTTCACAAAATATATGGGAGATAGTGTAAACTAACTGAAATATCGGGATGGATGTAAATGAAATTTATTTTAATTTTGGGGTGGTGATACGAAAGTGTTGTTGTCCATTTCGGACAAACATATACTAGTATAAGTATACCTTGGTGTTCAAAGGTATTGCCTAAAAGCCACTCATTATTATTGCGTTATATTTTCCATTTCACGTGTAGGTTATTAAGAATTATGATTACTAGTATTTTAATGATTCAATTTTCAAAGGTGGTAAGGTATTAGGTTTTAGATACTAAGTATTTCTAGAGATGTTAAAAGGGCCGGGAACCGCAGGAATGACCTTGTTAAACTGTTACCGAAAAGAGTTAGGGTCAAGAATATGTAACCCTGTTAAATTCAAGGTTAACATGTCTGGTCCTATTAGGGTCAACCTGCGTAAAAACGAGAGCAACCTTGTTACACTAAAACTGAAAAGGGTTAGGGTCGAGAAAATGTAACCCTATTAAATTCAGCAATACCAGGGCTGATCACAGCCTACCTGGTTGGCCCTGTAGGGCTATGGTCAACCTGATTAACGTCTCTAAGTATTTCTAGGATGTGTTTTCTCAGCAAGGATTTAGGCCTAGATTAATTCACAAAATGAAATCAATTTCGCAAAATTGACTGACAGTATTTGGTATTGTCATAATTTTATTTGGAAAGGAAATAGATTATTGAAATTTGGAATTTATTACTAAAATTTAAGGAATCACAATCCTGATTGAGGAGCTAAAATTTAGATTCCTAAAAGTTGGAATCATGTAAAAGGACAATTATATCATTCTAACTCTTTCCATCTTATTTAATTTGTTAATAATAATTGTTTTAATATTGGTTTCGATCGTGTATCAATTATGTTTCTTTTGTTTTTTAAAACCAAGTAAACCCTACTTGCTAAGCCTAGAAATTATCAAACTAATTGCTTAGTGGTGACTATTTGTAGTCAACTCTCAATACTAGCAATTTGATTGAGATGACTAGAATTTTAATCATTCTTCTTAGTCTCAAATTGGGTGAGATCAATTTGGAATGCTAGTTTGTTGTTCTCATTAAAATTTTCCTATTATGAATGATAATTCAATTGGAAGAATTAAAGTATATGATGAAAAAGAAGAACGTGGGTGATTAATCTACTTGGTACTATAAAGAGAATAAAATAGCACTCCCTCCATTCATAAATAATTGTTCAACTTTCCTTTTTTGTTCGTGTAGAATAATTGTCCTCTTTCAAAAAATTTCTTATTAGGAAAATAGTTTTACCACTTTATCCTTATTTTTTTCACCTACTTTAATTATTGTCGCATGTTTAAAGACATTAAAGGAAACTACACATTACACCAAAATTTAGAATACAATCAATTAATTTTTTCTTAAACAGTGTAACGGCTCAAAGATGATGATTTTTTTTTAAACGGAGGGAGTAATTGTTTTAGCTAAGTAGCAACGAGTACTTTTCTCGAATTGTTTAAAATGTTTAAGCTAAGAAGAAGGGATGGACTTCGGAGGATAACTTTTGAGAAGTTTTGGTTGCAGAAATCATATTTCATTCAATGAGGAGGGGGTGGACAAAGACATTATATTCACTCACTTGCTACTTGCTAGGGAGGCTTCTCTCGACAAGCATTATCAGTTTGACTTCAATCACAAATCAATTTGGAGGCCTTTAAGCCATGGGTTGTTGAGAACATTCCAGTTTCACCTAGCAAGATGTTTTAAATGTTATCAAACGATGTAGCCCATAGTTTCTGTACCAACATTTTTTGAAGACTAATTACCCGGTTGAGACAGCCCCTAACATTTGAATCTTAGTGAAGAAAAAGAACTATGAGCCCATGATAACGAGTTCATGACTTCAATTGGTTTATACTCGATGATCATTGAAATTAGGCATGTCAATTACAACTCATTACCCATTAACTCACTCAATCCAACCCATTAATTATTCAACCCAACCCAACTCGTTAACATTTTTGGGTCGAAACAGTTAACATGTTTCAACCCAAAAATATTGACATGTCGAGTTGGGTCGGTGTAGACACCCCAATTTCGTACCCCTGATGTGTGACTCTGACATGTGATATCAAGAACTGCTTAAACTTAACAAATGTCAAGTTACAGGGTTGAAAATGCAAAAGGAGAAAGTAGGATGCATGAATAGTGAACTGCAGGGGGGAAAGTGTCGAAAATTGATGAAGTTTTCTGCCCTTGGCGCCGCGCCCAACATGTTGTTAGGCCGCACCAAGGTCCCCAAACAGTGCACGATCGTTAACGAATTGTACAAAATGTCAAGCGTGCGGTACAAGCCGATGAAACACAAATCCAACTATAAATACAGGTGCCCGGCTACGCTTTGAGACAGAATTTTTCGACGAAGGCTTGAAGCCCAGAGTTACTCTGCGTAATTTTAACGCAGTGTGCGATCAGTGAGTGTGAGCGATCCTCTCCTCTCATAAAGCCTCAAAACCCTGTCAAACCTCCTCCAAACACAAATCCAACCGGCTAAAGTAATTCCTAGCCCTTTAGTTAGATATCCACCTTATTTCCCAGGCCCAAAAACCATAAAGTAAGCTGTTACTCTGCCCGAGTAAATAGGCTGAAATCACCAGAAATAAGTCGTTATTCCGCCCAACCGAATAGGCCAAAACCACCGAAACTAAGCCGTCATTCTACCCGAGTGAATAAGCCAAAACTACCACAAATAAGCCGTCACTTTGCCCAAATCACATCAGTAGCAGCAATAAAAGTATCCCTCTCCCAAGAAGGACAGAGCGAGCGCACTCCGCTCTAAAAGGTAATAGCCTTTAAGGTCGTTCTTTTATTTATTATTTAAAGTTATTATTTAAATTCGGCCCAATGTAGTCAATATAAGCCGTTGTGCTGCCCGGATTAGATTAGAAAATATTATGTAAAAGAGCCGTTATAATGGCCAAATTTTTTAAATATATTTGTAATTATTATAAGGAAATGGCTGCAAGTCCGTAAATAATGTAGCCACGGATGTATTTGTTTTATTTTCCTGTCTTTTAATGCTTTATTTATTTGCTAAATAAATATAACAATAAGCATACTTTAGCCAAAAACTATTTTTGAGATCAAAAGGGCGAGTTGGGTGCCTAGTACCTTCCCAACTCGTAACTTAGCCTCCGAACCCGTTTTCAATCTCTGGTTTTTCTTTCTTTCTTTTTTTTGTTTTGCTTTATTTTGCCTTAAAATAAAGATGGCGACTCTAAAACTTTTTATATTCAATGGGGCCTCGCAACACTCCTTCTTTGTATTTTTCCGTTTTCCCTTAAAAAATGGAGAATGAGAATGGAAGGGTGATGTATTCACATATCCTGATATCCCCTAAATAAGGGATAACTTGATGCGGGAAACTCAAAGCTCCCATAGTGATCCGAAACGGGCCATAAGGCTATTTTTATAAAATCCATAGTGAGGGCGTCGCAACATCCTTTTTTGCACTTTTATGTTTTCCCCTAAAAAAGGGAAAATGGAAATGAAAGGGTGATGCATTCTCATATCCTGATATCCCCTAAAAAAAGGGATAACTTGATGCGGGAAACTATAAGTTCCCATATTGGATCAAAAATCCACTAAAGTCAACCGAGGCGCATTCCAACGCGCTATTCTTAGACAGCACTCCCCTCGCACTTTTGATTTCGTCTTCCCCTAAACAAGGGAGGGTGGAACGAGAGCAGTGGTATCCCGCATCCGCACGGACACGTACCCCTATCCAAGGGCGCGCGGGGCGCGGGCGCAGTCCGGGCGACCCACAGTGGCGACTCTGCTAGGGAGTTGTTTTATTTTAAATAAAATGGAGGGCTAGACTCATAAAACAAAAACTTTTTTTTTTGTTTCTGGCTAAAGTATGCTTGTTATATTAATTTATGCATTTGAATATTACGTTCCTATACATCCGTGTCTATATTTGTGGATATGATCCTCCATCTTGCAGCAGTTTCGTTCCGATAACCGTTACAAGTATATTTAAAAGTATTCTTTTTTAAAAAAATCAAAAATTAAAAAAAATCAAAAAAATAAAAAAAAATGTGTGTGTTATATTTATATTGCAATAAAAATTCCGGCCAGCACAATAAAAAGGCCGGGGCTTTATTTTTAATATTGCTTTATTTTCGGCTCTGTATTATTATTTTGTTCTGGTTATTATTTTTATTTCGCAAAATCTGTACATATTTACATTCATTCTGTCATTTTATTTTGGAGACATAGGACCAAATTTGTAATTAATAGGGATAGATAGTTTCCCCACTTTTCTTTCTATTTCTTAATGTCGTGTGCTTGCTTGCTTGCGCTCAAACTAAAAAGCCGAGACAATCCACGTGTAACAGCAAGACAGTCATATCTGTTTTATTTTTTGTTTATATATATCTGAAAATAAATAAAGACTTTACTGTTTTTTAGATACCGCACACACGTGCACTTATACAGGAATATTCCGAACTGTTACACTACACCATGACCAGTCTACCCCCTGCATAAGTCAATGCTAAAATGCATATAGATTCTCAGGACACTTCATAGACCGACCGGTTTTTGCATCTCTGAATTATGAGTCAGCCACTGTCAAATATATATATATATATATATATATATATATATATATATATATATATATATATATATATATATATATATGTAAAAAAATGCGCAAGATAGAGAAAAATATATAAAAATAATAATAATAAAGTGCGCACAAAAAAATAAAATATAACAATAATAATAAATGATAAACAGGGGCTGATTTATTATTCTCTGATGCTCGACCTAGATCATTTCGAATGGTGGATCCTAGAAAGAGTATAGGCTCTTCGCCTGGGATCAGTCCGGTCTTGGGGAGTCGAAAGGCAGGTGGAATACGTTGGTCCTATACTCTAGAGAAAGAATCCACTGTTCCAGGAAAAGTCCTGAGACTGTCAAAATAAAGCAGGTGCTTATCCGGTCAATTGTAGGGGAAACAAATAATAATAAAAGAAAATACTATTAAAGGCACGCTGTACTCCAAACCCAGAAAGCCTTCAGCCAGCCTTCTGATACCTCCATAACCCATTTTCCTCAGAAACCTGACCCGAACTTGGAAAGGCAGAGATAGTACTGGCCGGTTGATACGGGAAATAAGTGCAGAAATCAGAACAGAGGGTATTAGTATCAGATCAGACAAGTACAGAATCGGTACAGAGAATACAGATCCGAGCAGTATGGCAGCGGAAAGTGAGCAGTCCGCTATGGGTACAGATGCAGGGGCTCCAGGATACGCTCCGACTCCAGCAATGCAGGAATGGTTAGACCAAAAGTTGGGTGCAGCGATGAGCCAAATAGCTAGCCTGGTGCAAAGTTTGAAATCTAGTGGTGAGGTGAACTCTTCCCCTGCAAACCTAAACCCCCAGCCAAACACTAACCCACCAAATACTGTCGATACCCCGAATCCCAATCCTCCACCAAGTCCCTACTACCCAAATATTAGCCCTTACCCATCCTATCCCTCACATCCTTCCCCAAGCACCAAAATTCCCCGAAGCCCAAATGACCTCCCTTTTCCCATAACCAACCCACTCCAGAACAGCCCACATATGGACCCACAAAGTTATAACCCGCCAGGCCAAGTTACCACTTATTTACCTTATAATGATCCTGGCCGCCCAGCCGAAACCCTCCAGAACCCACCAACCCAAAATCCACCAGCCCAAAATCCTTATCCTACCCAAGTTCCACCAGCCCAAAATCCTTATCCTACCCAAATTCCACCAGCCCAAAATCCTTACTAGATACTGCAGCCAGAAATTAACCCAGCCTTCCCTAATCCAGCCAGTATACACCAAAAGCCAACTCCCCCAGCCACCAAAATGGAGGCCGGCATGGAAAATATGAAGGCCATGTGTAGACACCCCAATTTCGTACCCCTGGCATGTGACTGACATAAAATATCAAGAACTGTTAAAACTTAACAAATGTCAAGTTGCAGAAGTCAAAAATGCGAAAGAAAAAGCAGGATGCGCGAAACAGTGAACTGCAGGGGGGGAAAGTGTCAAAATTGCAAACTGCAAAAAGTAGCTTGGTGCCACCTAAGGAAGGCTTGGTGCCGCACCAAGCTTTCATTCATGCGTCTCTCTGAAATCAAATGGGTACAAGTTTTCAAGCACTCGGTACAAGCGGCCAATGCACGGAGAGAAATCAACAAATTCCCACTGCGTCCTCAAGCTCCAGTATAAATAAGAAGGCCCGGCCTCTCATTTTGTTCGTTCAATTTACGCGAAGTTTTTATCGCAGCGAAGCTCTGCTTCTGCGATCCTTCGATATCCTTAGTACGAGAGGTGCGAGATAGGTGAGTGGAAGCCCCTAAAATCTCTAAACCCCATCCAAACTCTGCCAAATCAAAAACCCATAGGTTATAAGTGATCCCTAGCCTAGTTGTTAGGTATCCACCTTAAAACCCCAGTCCAAAAATCCCAAAATAAGCCGTTACTCTGCCCGAGTAACGAGCTAAAAAAGTCAAAACTTAAGTCTAGGTTCCGCCCAACTGAAAAGGCCAAAACCAACCCAAATAAAGCTGTCACTCTGCCCGAGTTGACCAGCCCAAGCCTCAAAACATCAATCAAATCAAGCAGCAATCCAGTTCAAATCCAGTTCAATTCCAGTTCAATTCAATTCAAAACAAAAAAAGACTCCCTCTCCCGAGGAGGACAGAGCGAGCACACCACCGCTCTAAAAGGTAATACCTTTAAGAGCGTATTTTATTTTATTTTGTATTTTATTTCTTTTATTTATTTTCAAAAAGTTGTATTTTAAATCCGGCACAATGTAGCCAATATAAGCCGTTGTGCTGCCCGGATTAGATTAAGAAAATTTATGTAAAAGAGCCATTATAATGGCCAAATATTCTTAAATGTGTTTGTAATTATTGGAATGAGGCGGCTGCGAGTCCGTAAATAATGTAGCCACGAATGTATCTGTTTAATTTTCCCTTGTCAAAATAAGACCTTATTTATTTGCTAGATTAATATAACAATGAGCATATTTCAGCCAAAAACGCTTTGAGACCGAAAGGGCGAGTTGGGTGCCTAGCACCTTCCCAACTCGTAACTTAGCCCCCGAACCCGTTTTCTAAAATCTCTGGTTTTCTTTTCTGGTTTTCCTTTATTTTTGCCTTAAAATAAAGGTGGCGACTCTAAAACTTTCAGATCCAGTGGGGCCTCGCAACATTCCCTCTTTGCACTTTCCTGTTTTCCCCTAAAAAAGGGAGATACGGGAATGGAGGGGTGATGTATTCCCATATCCTGGTATCCCCTAAACAAGGGATAACTTGATGCGGGAAACCCATAGCTCCCATAGCGATCTGATTGGGCCATAAGGCTATTTTAATAAATCCATAAGTGGGGGCGTCGCAATATCTTTTCTTGCACTTCTCTATTTTCCCCTGAAAGATAAAAGGGGAGAATGAGAATGGAAAGGTAATGCATTCCCATATCCTGTTATCCCCGAAATAAGGGATAACCTGACATGAGGTAACATTTAGTTCCCATTTTGGATACAAAATCCACTCAGGGCAACCGAGGCACATTCCAACGTGCTAATATAGACAGCATTCCTCTCGCACTTTGGATTTCGTCTTCCCCTAAAAAAGGGAGGGTGGAACGAGAGCAGTGGTGTCCCGCATCCGCCGCACGCCGCACCCCTAAACAAGGCGGCGGGCGCTGAGCACACCCTCGAACCTCACACCATGGTGCTCAAACTTCTCAACAAAGGGGAATTTTCTACGCGGGCACTGGCATTACAACCAGCGGCAGTATTGCCCTTAAAATTCAAAATGCCCGACATAGAAAAATTTGATGGGACTGGATGCCCTATATCCCACTTAAGATCTTATTCCACTGGCATGCAGTCAAGGGGAGCTAGCTTTGAGGCTATGGCTGCCAATTTTCACCTCACCTTAATAGGGGCTGCCAAGCAATGGCTAATGTTGTCTAATAGTGGCACCATGAATACTTGGGACCAGATAGCTGAAGGGTTCCTTGAAAGGTATAAAGACAACACTGCCCCTGAAAATAGAAGGGACCTTGAGTCGTGCACCCAACGGGAGAAAGAAACATGTGCTGAGTTCGCAGTCAGGTGGAAAAGAAAGTTGGCTCAGACCTTTGACAGACCTGATCCAGCCGAGTCATGCAGAATGTTCATCAAAAACCTCCAGCCCATTTACCTGGAACACATGTGGTATCTCCCCTACACCAATTTTAAAGAAATAGTGGAGATAGGAGCCCGTATTGATGAAGATATACGGACAGGGCAATTACAAGTCAATACGCCTCCTAGCTCTTTTCGTTACTCTAAAGGAAAGACAGCCGCAGCCGCACCAGCACCAGCCGTCAATATGGTAGGGAATGCATCAGCCACTTTTCCTACCCAAAGTTATGGCACTGTTCCATGGTCCTATGGAGTGGACAGGTCTGTCAACACAGTCGGAGGGAATAATGGCCCGAACAGAAATTTCAAAAATCAGAAACGGCATTATGATGAACTGCAAGCCTCCCAGTCTGTGATCCTACATGGGCTAATGGCACAAGGAGTGTTAAAGCCTATGGAAAATTATAAGCCACTAAACCCCCTGCCCAGGATTTGGAATCATGCCCAGTACTGTGAATATCATCGCTGCAGTGGTCACCTCACCGATAAATGTTATATGCTCAGAGATGCTATCCAGGATCTTATAGATGATAAGGTTATTGAAAAGCCTCCACCTAGACCAAATATAGTCAATAACCCTCTACCTCAAATCAACATGATTGAAGTTGATGAAAATTTTTGTGTACCCAAGTTCGAAACAAATAAACACCCATTACCATATATCCTTGTCCCTTATCTTTCCATCCCCATCCATAAAAGATCCTAGCTGCAATATGCTCTCTTGGGACACTATCTTGGGTAGCCAAAGTACTTGTAATATTGAAAAAGCCACTTGGGTCGGTGGAGATGTTAGCCACCTTACCCGATCTGGCCGAGCTTACCAACCAAACTTGGAAAGAGGTAATCACTCTGACAAGGACCAGCGACAGCTTCCTGGGTATGATAGGCAGAGGCACTGATTATGAGAAGCTCCCTGCTGAGTTTGAGTCTATTTCTAATAAGCCTTTGCAGAACTAGTATATTACGACCGGCCCGCTTTTGACGCTCGCAGATCTGGTGGACCGCTTCGATATATTATCCCTATTCCTTTCCCTAGCTTTACGGATTGGTCATCTACCGATCCGCACCCTAAAGTTGAGGATCTAAAACCTCAGGTCCTCAATAATGTAATAAACCCTGTACGGTTTGCTTTTAATGATAATCTAATTGTCTTTGTTTATTCCTTAGTTGCACCTACATTAAAAGACACATTAAATAATAATAATAATGAGTCATTTAATGAAATGGACCCGAAAGATAAAAATTATTTGCTTGAGCTTGTAAAGTCAGTCGAGCACCAGGAATAACACCATTTATCAACATCAACTGAAGACTTGTCCACTATTAATCTGAGGCTGGACAACGAAATAAAAGAAATCAAAATCGGCAACTACCTGCAAGGCTCTGAAAGGGTAGCACTCATTGATCTCCTCAAAGAACTCGTGGACATACTCGCCTGGTCCTACGAAGATATGCCGGGACTAGACCCAGCCATAGTCGAACACCGGATCCCCTTATATCCGGATGCTCGGCCAATCAAGCAAAAGCCCCGTCGAATTAAGCCGGAATGGTCACTACAAGTTAAAAAAAAGAAATCATGAAGCAGATGCACATCAATTTCATTCGGGTAGTAAAATACCTAATCTGGCTGTCCAATATAGTGACCGTTCCCAAGCCCAACAGGAAGGTCCGGATCTACGTAGACTTTCGCGACCTCAACAAGGCGTCGCCCAAAGATGACTTCCCTCTACCCAATATCAATATTGTGGTAGACGTCGTTGCTGCTCATGAAATCAGATCCTTCGTCGATGGCATGCTGGGCTATAGTCAAATCAAAATGGCAGCAGAGGACCAATAAAAGACCTCATTCACCACCCCTTGGGGGACCTACTGCTATCATATCATGTCGTTTTGGGCTAAAAAATGTTGGGGCTACTTATCAAAAGGCTGTCACCACTCTCTTCCACGATGTGTCGTATATTGTCAAAGAGATCCAGTCATGAGGTGTCATACTCCTCACAAAGCAGGAAAAAGAAGACCTTGTTCAGCCCTCCAATCTCAACGAGCTCAAAAGGTATTATGCTTGAGCCACCCTATCAAGCAAGTGCTTCCCTCTCCAGCTCGCTAGGCTGAAAACCCGAAAGGGCGGCCTAGGCAAAAGTTAGAGCATAAAAAAAATAAAAATAAAAAAGGAGAAATAAGGGCTCGCTATGATGAAAACCCGAAAGGGCAGCCTAGGCAAAAGTTAGAGCATAAAATATGTATGTATATATGTGTATATATATATATATATATATATATATATATATATATATATATATATATATATATAATAAAAAAAAAAAGGAGAAATAAGGGCTCGCTGGGCTGAAAACCCGAAAGGGCGGCCTAGGCAAAAGTTAGAGCATATAAAAAAAAGGGGAGAAATAAGGGCTCGCTAGGTTAAAAACCCGAAAGGGCAGCCTAGGAAAAAGTTAGAGCCAAATAAAAATATATATATATCAGGAGAAAAAGGGGAAGGAAAGCACTTTTTGAAACCTCGGCATCCTACCTCCAGTCTTCAGCATGCAAGGGGCTCGACTGACAAAAGAAAAAGAAAGAAAACCACGATAGGAAGCTCGCAATAAAACACTAAAATATAAAATTTTCAGGTCCTAAGGTGCAACTTAGGAATAATTGCTAAAGAAATTTAGGTTATACATTAATTGCATGTACATATCTATTTATTGCCTATATCCCCCCTTGTTTCCCCAGAAACTACCCCCTCTTTTGCAGCCTAAGCCCCAAGGTGGTCCATCAATGTCTACGGCGTCTGCCCAGCCAGGCCCATATACTTCTTCTGCAAGGCACAGAAAAGGCTCAGTCTCATCAGAATGAGAAGCACCAGAAGTGTCTCCGTCCTATTCATTATCTGCACTGCAGTTGTCCTGAAACAGCCAGACGACTTGGGTTCTGACCATTCATTGTTGCCTTGTCTGATTGTGAAGAAAAATGCAAGGGCTATGAGAATAGCCTTATGCCAAGTGTAGCCCTGCAATAGTTATATGACCGAGAACATGAGGATGTGACTGCCTTTTCCTCTCCCCGCATATCATGAAAAAAAAAGAGGAAGAGAGGGAAGCCCGCTCGAGCCCTAAGGTATATTCCTTTAAAATCCGTTTCTGAGATACAACGTGCCATTACCCATTAGATATCGATATAGCTTTGCTTTGTGTGTGCGTTTTGAGTCTGCATTTTCTTTATTATTTTGCATCATATAAAATTATATTGCATTGTAAATGTTTGTACAGGTTTTAACCCAAAAAAAAAAAACAAAACAAAACAAAACAAAATTATATGTATTGTTTTGCATCTAAATAAACGTTTTTGCATTCTAGGCATCATAAAAGTGTGTTTTGCATTTTAAAGATATGTACTACATTTTGCATTATTGCATGTATGGTAGAATAAAGAATGCACATGCATCATGTTAATAAGCATCCTGTAATTTTTAGGCATCACATTTGCATCAAATAAAGTAGTACATGCATCCAGCATTTGCATTTATTATCCAATAAGTTGCATTAGGGGTGCGCTAAAAGAAGATAAAATGCCACCAATCATAAAAATAAATATTTTTATGACATTTACTATGTCCCTGCAGCATAAGCATGCATGAAAAATAAACTTGAGGGCATAAAATATATTTGTTTTGTCTCATATTTATCCGAAAAGTCCGCCTCGTGAACATATTGCATGCAAAATTACGTTTTAGCCTAGAACATGCATCATATAGCCCATTTGCATTTATAGTATAAATCATGCATAGTAGGGTCAAATAGTGACCACTAGTTCAATCATGCATCGCAAGAATAAATTGCATAAATTTCATGCATCATTACCTAATTGCATCATTTAGGCATAAATAGGACATGCATAAGCATTATTAATAAAGTCAGGAATGCTTCAAAAGTGTCAAACGGGGCCAAAATCTAGCAGATCTGAAGTACATCCAGGCAGATCCAAAAACAAAAAAACAAAAAAAAGAGGAATATGAAAAAAAAAAAAAAAAAGAGAGAAAAAATAAACAGATAATAAGCATGCAAATAAAGAGCAATGGCGAGCATGCAGAATAAAGAAGAAGAAAAAGAAAAAAGAAAAAAATCAGGAGAGGGGAAAAATGCATGTACAAGAAAAGAAAAGGAAAAATTTATAAGTGCATGCAACAAAAGAAATGCGGCGGCAGAAGAAGAAACTTTCGCCTGAAGCTAGAAAATGGAGCGAAAAGAAAACAGCAGCAAAGAAAAGATGATTTCAGCTGGAACCAAAAGATGCGGCAGTAAGAAAAAGGAAGTTTCTAACCAAGGTTAGAAGGAGCAGTAAAGAAAAATGCAGCAGAATCAAGAAAAAATTTTCAGCTAAAGCCAAAAACATAGCGGAACAGGGGAAAAGATTTTCCAGCGAAGGCTGGAACAGTGACAAAAGGAAAATCCCAAAGAAAGTGCAAAGAAAGAACAACAGAAAGCAAAGAAGAAGCAAAGAAAGCAACAAGAGCAAAGAATTTGTCGCAGGGGCACCGCAAGGGTAAGAAAAGGAAGGTATTTTCCTTTTTTCAATGCATTTGTATGATGTTTGGAAAACTTTCTTTTAAGGGGCATGCAACCCCGGATCAGAGGGAAAGGCTTTGTCCTCCAGCGAAGGCTAAGTTCCTGAGGAGACATTGAATTCCAGACATCAATCGCTATGTTGGAAAACTTTCTTTTAAGGGGCATGCAACCCCAGATCAGAGGGAAAGGCTTTGTCCTCTGACGAAGGCTGCGTTCCTGAGGAGACAATTCATGCCGCACAGCCACTGGCGAACTACGATTGGTCTGATTCCTTGGCTAAGGATATGTAGGCAGTCTATCTCGGTAGACGCGACCATCACATCACGTTATATTTACCTTTGCAGCACTCATTTGATAAAGCTTTGTCGCACTTGCTCATTTAGCATTGCCGCACTTGCACCGCAACACTTGCACCGCAACATTTGGTCCTCGGCTGAATGAACTACGTCTCGGTATGATTCCTTGTATAAGGATACGTAGGCAGCCTATTTAGGTAGGCACGACCGTTGCACGAATGATAGTTTAGGTTTTGGTCTGAGTTCCTTTATTAAGGGATACGTAGGCAGCCTACACTAGTAGGTCCGACCATTAAAGCATTTTAATGCATATCTGCTTAAAAACTACGATAACCTGCTATAACCGACTAAATATGTCTAGGATATGTGAGGTTTAGTTTGCATTATAAACTATTGCATTATAACTACTACCTGTTGCATCTCTTCCCCGTTTTATAATTGAATGAAATTGGAGAGTCTATTGTTTATCAACGATGTTCGTCTACTCAGCAAACCTTGGGTTACCCGTAGACTCCATCGTTGAAGGGCTCAGACACCCCAATTTCGCACTCGATATGTGACTCGACATGTGATATCAAGAATTGCTTAAACTTAACAAATGTCAAGTTACAGGGTTGAAAATGCAAAAGGAGAAAGTAGGATGAATGAATAGTGAACTGCAGGGGGGAAAGTGTCGAAAATTGATGAAGTTTTCTGCCCTTGGCGCCGCGCCAAGGTCCCCAAATAGTGTACGATCGTTAACGCATTGTAAAAAATGTCAAGCGCGCGGTACAAGCCGATGAAGCACAAATCCAACTATAAATACAGGTGCCCGGCTACGCTTTGAGACATAATTTTTCAACGAAGGCTTGAAGCCCAGAGTTACCCTGCGTAATTTTAACGCAATGTGCGATCAGTGAGTGTGAGCGATCCCTTCTCTCATAAAGCCTCAAAACCCTGCCAAACCTTCTCCAAACACAAATCCAACCGGTTAAAATGATCCCTAGCCCTTTAGTTAGGTATCCACCTTATTTCCCCGGCCCAAAAACCATAAAGTAAGTTGTTACTCTGCCCGAGTAAATAGGCTGAAATCACCCGAAATAAGTCGTTATTCCGCCCAACCGAATGGGCCAAAACCACCGAAACTAAGCCGTCGTTCTGCCCGAGTGAGTAAGCCAAAACTACCACAAATAAGTCGTCACTCTGCCCAAATCACATCAGCAGCAGCAATAAAAGTCTCCCTCTCCCGAGAAGGACAGAGCGAGCCGCTCTAAAAGGTAATAGCCTTTAAGGGCGTTCTTTTATTTATTATTTAAAGTTATTATTTAAATCCGGCCCAATGTAGTCAATATAAGTCGTTGTGCTGCCCGGATTAGATTAGAAAATATTATGTAAAAGAGCCGTTATAATGGCCAATTTTTTTAAAATATATTTGTAATTATTATAAGGAAATTGCTGCAAGTCCGTAAATAATGTAGCCACGGATGTATTTGTTTTATTTTCCTGTCTTTTAATGCTTTATTTATTTGCTAAATAAATATAACAATAAGCATACTTTAGCCAAAAACTATTTTTGAGACCAAAAGGGCGAGTTAGGTGCCTAGCACCTTCCAAACTCGTAACTTAGCCTCCGAACTCGTTTTTAATCTCTGGTTTTTCTTTTTTCTTTTGGTTTTGCTTTATTTTGCCTTAAAATAAAGATGGCGACTCTAAAACTTTTTGGATTTAGTGGGGCCTCGCAACACTCCTTCTTTGCACTTTTCCGTTTTCCCCTAAAAAATGGAGAATGTGAATGGAAGGGTGATGTATTCTCATATCCCGATATCCCCTAAACAAGGGATAACTTGATGCGGAAAACCCAAAGCTCCCATAGTGATCCGAAACGGGCCATAAGGCTATTTTTATAAAATCCATAGTGGGGGCGTCGCAACATCCTTTTTTGCACTTTTCTGTTTTTCCCTAAAAAAGGGAAAATGAGAATGAAAGGGTGATGCATTCCATATCCTGATATCCTCTAAAAAAAGGGATAACTTGATGCGGGAAACTATAAGTTCCCATATTGGATCAAAAATCCACTAAAGTCAACCGAGGCGCATTCCAACGCGTTATTCTTAGATAGCACTCCTCTCGCACTTTTGATTTGTCTTCCCCTAAACAAGGGAGGGTGGAACGAGAGCAGTGGTGTCCCGCATCCGAACGGACGCGCACCCCTATCCAAGGGCGCGCGGCGCGCGGGCGCAGTCCGGGCGACCCGGGTTAAAGTGTGTTAGACCCGTTTTGACCCACGACTTTTTACACTATAAATTAATGTTTTTTTAGAAAAAGACGGGTTAAGATAGATCAACCCGTTTAAACCTATTACCCATTTTAACACGACTCGTTCCAACCCAACCCACTTTAATTTGTTTGATATTTGGGTTCTAACAGGCTTTGACCCGTTTCGAATCATTACACATTTCAACCCGACTCAAAACCCAAACCCACCCAACTGTCTAACCTAATTGAAATGCAAAAACATACATTTGGTTTCAGATAGGGGTACAAGTAAGCCAAGTTTAAGTTGAGCTAAAGTCAGGTGTGCTAGTCATTTAGAAGGTCATGTTCTTGCAACTCAGAACACTCGCAAACCCATATCGCATATTAGAACAGAGATATGTTGTTGGAGGAACACAACAAGAGCTGATGAATACTAATCGAGTAGACAAATTGTGCACTAACTGATGTAGAGCAGGTAGCCGATGTGTTTCTTGCCCCATTGGAAGTCTCTGGGGGTTATGAACTGTTATAGAGAAAGATTGGGCTAAAATGGTGGGTGGGTGTGTGTGGGAGGGGGCGTGAGGTTAAAGAAGGAAAGATAAGGTGGAAAACACAGGTTTGCCCTTAAAAATGATCATGTTCTAAGTAGTGTTCTAAAAATCGGCCTAGGCGGGCGCCTAGGCACCACCCCAGCACCTAGAAATTTGGCAAATCGGCGAAAAAATTTGCTAGGCAGGCTAAACGGCCAATTGCTGATTTTTCCTATTTTTTTAGTTT
This sequence comes from Codonopsis lanceolata, assembly GCA_013146195.2. Taxonomy (NCBI): domain Eukaryota; kingdom Viridiplantae; phylum Streptophyta; class Magnoliopsida; order Asterales; family Campanulaceae; genus Codonopsis; species Codonopsis lanceolata. The sequence continues at coordinate 169,621,401 of CM028377.1, forward strand.
TTTTTTAATTTTGGCCCTAAATAATTTCATTTTGGGTTTTTAAAATAGTAATAATAAATATCAATTTCAAATTAATAAATTATTTTTGTAAATTTGTAATTGTCAACGAACCTATGGATAATTGAACTGCTGACTATTTTTGTAATATTTTAAACCTTAGATGATATTAAATTTCTTGTTTTACTTTTAAAATTTAACATCATAATGTAATTATTATTTTTAAATTATTAGGTGATATTTAGTATTAGTATATTTAAAAATTTTATGTTTAATAATTATGTTATAATAAAAAATATATTAAAAATTGGATATTATGTCTTATTTCCAAGCCTCGCCTAGGCGCTGGTCTTACATCTAGCGCCCACCTAGTGGTAGTGATTTTTAGAACCTTGGTTCTAAGAACATGATCAATTAACGTAGTAGCCTTTAACGACATCCAACTGAGGGACTACCGATCAGAGGTGGACGTATAGTTGCCAAACTGGGTGCAAGTGATGCCACTTTCAATTTTTTTTCACCTTGTAAAACGACGTCGTTTTACAAGGTGACCCACATATCATTTTCAACGTGACCCACCTTCAATTTCCTAAATCCTAACTAAGTCGCTAAGAGCCTAAAAGAAAGAGAGGGAGGGAGACACCGAGACGGAGACGGGACCTCAGAGTCTCAGAAATGTCACATGTGCCTTGCGCTTGCGCAGCTGCACTGTGCCGCTGTTATTGTACACCGTTGCCGTCGAACTGAGGGACTGCCGAACTGAGTGGGAATCGGGGATTTGGGAAAGGGAACCGAAAGAGACTGAAACATTACATTCAAAGAGAGAGAGAGAGAGAAGAGACTTTCAGGAAGTGGATTTTTGTCTTCAATCAGCAATCACAATTACAATATACAAATCAGAAAAGGACAAAACACTTTTAGTGTTGTTTACTTTATCAAAATCAAATAGCAACCAAGGTTTGTCTGATTGTCTCTATTTATAAATTATAATCTATTTAATTTTTAATTTTGGTTTATCTTTTATTTTAATAATATTCATAAAATATTGTTGCCTTGTTGGTTTCAAACTTTGAATTAATGAATTTGAATATTCAAATGTTTGATGTCTAAAATTAGGCCTTTTTTATTTGGTTGGTTGAAAACTTGGAAATAGGGCTTGATGTTATATTCAAAATTAGGGCTTTTTTTATTTGCATATTTATTTTGGGTGCAAATTGTGAATTTGTTATTTGTGCTATTGTTAAATATTACATGTTTATTTGTTTTTAATTGTAATATTTAAATCTTGAATTTTGGTTTTTGTCTCTTCAACAGGGTGGTTTTTTTGACTATTAAGGGAATATGGAGAGATTTTTTTAACGAAAATTGACAAAAATTGGAATTGGTGGTTCTAGTGGTGCATCTCCTAGTACTCAACCGTCTGTTCTCATAACTTCAACTATGAAAGATTTTGTTGATTTGAATAGTCTTCCTTCAGATCCTGCAGAAAGGAAAAAGATGTCTGAATTTCACCCAAACCAGGTTGATGAAATTAGAAGAACTTATCTATTAAAGGGGCCTTTTCAACCCCGTGGCCATGATTTCCCTCAGAAAATGATGGGAAATAAAATGCGTCATTTTAATCCTGATTGGTTTGATCAATATGCTAATTGGTTAGAGTATAGCATGAAAGAAGATAAAGCATATTGCTTGTGTTGTTATTTGTTTAGAGATCAAATCAACAATCAAGGTGGTGGGGCATTTATAACTGAAGGTTTTTCTACTTGAAATAAAAAAGTTAGGTTGGATTCCCATGTTGGTGTGGTTAATAGTGCTCATTATGTGTGTTTAAAGAAGTGTGATGATCTAATGAAACAAAGTCAATCTATTGCAGTTGCTCTTCATAAACAATCAGACATTGAGAAAATTGAGTATTGGAATCGATTAAATGCTTCAATTAATTCTTGTAGATTTTTGTTGCACCAATGGATTGCTTTTCGTGGACATGATGAGAGTGATGGTTCTTTAAATATGGGGGAATTTTCTTGAATTGATGAAAAATATGAATCTTAATGGTGAGAGTATTTATAAAAATCATCCCCCAAAAAATTGTCAAATGGTTGCTCCCAGCATTCAAAAGGATATTGTTAATTGTTTTGCAAAAGAGACAGTACAAAAGATAATTGAAGAGTTTAAAGATGATTTTTTTCTTTGATGGTGGATGAGTCTAGTGATGTATCAGACAAAGAGCAAATGGGTGTGGTTTTGCGATATGTTGACTCTCGTGGAATTGTGAAAGAAATATTTATTTGTGTCGTCCATGTGATGGAGACTTCTGCTTTGTCTTTAAAATCTACTATTGATAAATTGTTAGCTGATAATGATTTGAGCTTGATGAAAATTCAGGATCAAGGTTATGATGGGGCAAGCAATATGAATGGTGAATTCAATGGGTTGAAGACTTTGATTTTGAATGAAAATCCGTTTGCATTTTTCATTGTTTTGCCCATCAACTTCAATTAGCTCTTGTTGGTGTGGCTAGAAAACATGAGGATACTGCAAACTTTTTAGTATGATTTCCACCTTAATGAATGTTGTTGGAGCCTCTTGTAAGCGTAAAGACATGATTCGACAAAAACAAGCAGAAAAAGTGGCAGAAGGAATTAATAGTGGCTTAATTGAGACAGGAAGGGATTAAATCAAGAGTTAAGTCTTCAGAGGGCTGCGGATACACGTTGGGGATCTCATCATAAATCATTGTTGAACTTGGTTGCTTTGTTTTCTTCTGTTCGTGAAGTTCTTGAAGTTGTTTCATGTGAGGGTATTGATGCTTTGAAAAGAGCTCAAGCAAGGGGTTTATTGGGATATTTGAAATCATTTGATTTTTTTTTTTATTTGCAATTGATGTTGCTTATATTTGGGTTCACACATGAGTTTTCAATGGCTTTGCAAAGGAAAGATGGAGATATTGTGAATGCTATGTCACTTGTTAAAATTACTAGGACGCGATTGCAAGCGGTAAGAGGTAATGGATGGGAATCTCTTCTGGGTGCCATCAATGCATTTTGCAATGAAAATAAGATTGATTGTTTGGATATGACTGTTGAATATGTTGATGCTCACATACCTCGACATAGAAGACACGTTACTAATGATTTTCATTATCGGTGGAATGTTTTTATGCCATTATGGATAAGCAGCTTTTCGAGATTAATGATCGGTTCAATGAGGTCAATTATGAGTTACTTCTTTGTGTTTGCTAGTTTGAAACCAAGTAATGATTTTCGTGATTTTAATATAGTAGCATTGATAAGAATGACTCAATTTTATCCTCATGACTTCTCTTTTTTTTTCCTCATGACTTCTAAGTATTTGAGCATATGACTATTAAGAATCAACAAGAGACATATATTATGGATGTACGAACAGATGACAGATTCAGCCAATTGAAGGGGCTTGGTGATCTATCTACATTGCTAGTGCAAACAAACAAATATTTGTTGTATCCGCTGATGTATCGACTTTTGAAGTTAGCGTTGCTTTTGCTGGTAGCAACAGCAAGTGTGGAAAGATGCTTCTCAGCAATGAATATTGTTAAGACGGATTTACGAAATCGAATGTGTGATCAATTTTTAAGTGACTCTCTTGTATGTTATATTGAAAAAGAGTTGTTTAATAGCGTTACAAATGATGATTAATTAAACGTTTCCATAGTATGAAAACGCGTAGGGGACAATTGTAATTTTTATTTTTTTTATGTAATAGTAATAATTGTGAACCCACTTTAGAATTTTTCTAGATTCGCCACGTGGTTCTGAACCGCCCCGTGCCCTTGGATAGAGTGCGCGACGTGCGGATGCGGGACATCCACTGCTCTTGTTCCACCCTCCCTTGTTTAGGGGAAGACGAAATCAAAAGTGCGAGAGGAGTGTTGTCTATGTTAGCGCGTTGGAATGCGCCTCGGTTGCCTTTAGTGGATTTTTTATCCAATATGGGAACTTATGGTTTCCCGCATCAAGTTATCCCTTTTTTAGGGGATATCAGGATATGTGAATGCATTACCCTTTCATTCTCATTTTTCCTTTTTTAGAGGAAAACGGAAAAGTGCAAAAAAGGATATTGCGACGCCCCCACTATGGATTTTATTAAAAATAGTCTTATGGCTCGTTTCAGATCACTATGGGAGCTTTGGGTTTCCCGTATCAAGTTATCCCTTTTTTAGGGGATACCAGGATATGGGAATACATCACCCTTCCATTCTCATTTTCCCTTTTTTAGGGGAAGACGGAAAAGTGCAAAGAAGGAGTGTTGCGAGGCCCCACTGGATCCAAAAAGTTTTAGAGTCGCCATCTTTATTTTAAGGCAAAATAAAGCAAAACCAGAAAAAAAAATAAACCAGAGAAAAGAAAACGGGTTCGGAGGCTAAGTTACGAGTTGGGAAGGTGCTAGGCACCCAACTCGCCCTTTCGGTCTCAAAAGTGGTTTTTGGCTAAAATATGCTTATTGTTATATTTATTTAGCAGATAAATAAAGCATTAAAAGACATGAAATTAAAACGAATACATCCGTGGCTACATTATTTACGGACTTGCAGCCATTTTCTTACAATAATTACAAATGTATTTAAAAATATTTGGCCATTATAACGGCTCTTTTACATACTATTTCCTATACTAATCCGGGCAGCACAACAACTTATATTGACTACATTGTGCCGGATTTAAATAACAACTTTAAATAATAAATGAACGGAAAAGTAAATAAATAAATAAAATAACGCCCTTAAAGGTTTTACCTTTTAGAGCGGTAGTGTGCTCACTCTGTCCTTCAGGGAGAGGGAGTCTTTTTTGTTGTTGTTGTGTGGTTGTTGTTTTGATTTGGGCAGAGTGACTGCTTATTTTGATGACTTTTGGCTTGTCTACTCGGGCAGAGTGACAGCTTATTTTGGTAGGTTTTGGCCTTTTTGGTTGGGCGGAATAACGGCTTAGTTTTTGTGTTTTTCAGCTCATTACTCGGGCAGAGTAACGGCTTACTTTGGGATTTTTGGGCCGGGGAAGTGAGATGGATACCTAACTACTAGGCTAGGGATCACTTATAACCGGTGGATATTTATTTTGGCGGAGTTTGGACGGGGTTTGGAGACTTTAGTGGGCTTCACTCACCTATCTCACACCTCTCGCAACTAAGGCTTCGACGGAACGCGGAGAAATATCTCAGCGTTTCTCTGCGATATTTCTGAACTACTGAGAAGGGACCCGACACCTGTTATTTATAGGTGGAGAGAGGGAGTCATCGGGCATTTCTTCATTTCTTCAGTCGGCTTCGATGGATTGTACAACGGGCTTCACCAATTGCACAATGCGTTAAGACGGAGGCCTATTGTTCATCAGTTGGCGCGGCATTATCATCCCCTTGGCGCGGCGCCAAGACCTTCATTAGGCCGCGCCAAGACACTATTCTTCTTTCATTTTTGGCACTTTCACCCCTCGCAATTCACTGTTTTGCGCATCCTGCTTTGCCTTTCGCATTTTTGACTCATGTAACTTGACATTTGTTAAGTTTGAACAGTTCTTGATATCATATGTCAGAGTCACATACCAGGGGTACAAATTGGGGTGTCTACAGAGCCCCTCAACGATGGAGTCTACGGGTAACCCAAGGTTTACTGAGTAGACGAACATCGTTGATAAACAATAGACTCTCCAATTTCGTTCAGTTTAAAACGGGAGAGAAATGCAATTGGTAGCAGTTATAATGCACAGTTTATCATGCTATCCAAACTCCATAACCTAGACATATTTAGTTAGTTATAACAGGTTATCGTAGTTTTTAAGCAGATATGAATTTAAAGTGCTCTGATGGTCGGACCTACTAATGTAGGCTGCCTACGTATTCCTTATTAAAGGAAATCAGACCAAACGTAGTTCAGGCCAAAAACCTAAACTACAGCCAAATGAGGATGTCATGTTCTTCGGGTCAAGACCCGATCAAGAACACAATAGGAAAAAAAAAATTGTGTTTTTCGAAAAAGTCGTATTCAAACGGTCGAGAACGACCGTCAAATACGGTATGAAGATTTGAATTTTTTTCGGGAACCACATTTCAACCAGTCAATACCTTGTCATTGAAACATGTTAAGAAGAATTTTCAAAATTGTGACTGGCTGGTCAATACCTTGTTTCCAAACATAATAAGAAAACCTTCAAATTTCCAGAAAACTGCACTCAATCGATAAAAATCCGTCGTCGAGCACGACAAAGAAAACTTTCTTCAAGTTTTTTTCAAAAATTGTGAAAGAAGATCATTCTTTTTTTCCTTTCCTTTTCTTCTCACTCTCTCTGTTTTTTTTCTTTTCAAATATTCCACTTTCTTTTTTTTTTTTTGAAATATTCATCTTTTTTTTTGTGTTTTTTTGCAATATTCCTCTTTTTTGTATTTTTGAAATATTCCTCTTTTTTTGTGTTTTTGAAAACAAAACTCATTTTGAAAAAGAGTTTTTCTTTTATTTGAAAAACAAAACAAAACATTTCTTTTTTAAAAAAAAACTTTCCTTTTTAAAAGGAAATTATTCTGAGGTTAGGGTAAGAATAGTGTACCTGACTTACCTTTTCGTGCCCGGGTGGCTGCCGCGGATTCGGCTGATCTTGGCATGTCAACCCGATGACTTTGTTTATTATTATTTTTTCTTTTTCTTTTTCTTGTTTTTTTTTCTTGTTTTTTTTTCTTGTTTTTCTTTTTCTTGTTTTTTTCTTTTTGCCACTGAAAATTCTTTTCTATCTTGATTTTGTGGCTGACTTGCTGGGGATATTATTTCTATTCGTCCTCTGATGGATGACCATTAATCTTTGGTTAACAAGATTAACTTCGTTAAGCTCAGGGACCATTTTGGAAATTTTGAAACTTGAGGACTAAAGTGTCGCAGCTTCAAACTTTGGAGGGGGGAAAGGAAAGATTCCCTTTTCCACCCTTTATCATGGACGGGAGTGAGGGAGAGGAGCTACTGCTCCTTCCTTCTTTTCTTTCTTCCTTCAGTGCCTTCGCCATTGTTGCTGCTGTCCGTTTTCTTTTCTTATTTCTTCAATTTTGCTCATTTTCTCAATTTTCTTCCGCCAACTTCAGTGTTTTGTTTAGCAGATGGCATCTTCTTCTCGATCCAGGAAGGAGAAGGCTCCCATGCACCCAGAATCTAACGAGATGAGGAGAATTTCCTCCCTTGGTTCGAAATAAGCTCAAATACATGTATTCTGATAATGACTGGGGCAATATCTTGCGAGATCGGGACACTCACGTGTCCAATCTTCCTCCCACCACTGTAAGTTTCTTTCTTTTTCGAGATTTTCCTGGGTATACTTCAGATCTGCTAAATTTATGCACTGTTTGGAACTTTTGGAGCACTCCTGACTTTATTAGTGATGCATATGCATGTCCTATTTATGCCTAAATGATGAAATTAAGTAGTGATGCATGAAATTTATATGATTTATTTTTGCGATGCATGATTGAACTAGTGGTCACTATTTGACCCTACTATGCATGATTTATATTATAAATGCAAATGAGGCTATATGATGCATGTTTTACACTAAAACATATTTTTGCATGCAATAGAATCACAAGACGGACTTTTCGGAATACAATTTAAATTTTTCCGAAACGCATTTTCGGGCATTTTTTCGGATAAAAATGGGATAAAACATATATATTTCATGCCCTTAGATTCATTTTTCATCCATGCAGATGCTGCAGGGACATAGTAAATGCCATAAAAATATTTATTTTCATGATTAGTGGCACTTTATCTTCTTTTTAGCGTACTCCTATGGCAGCTTATTGGGCAATGAAATGCATATGATGGATGCATGAATTACTCTATTTAATGCAGATGTAGTGCAGAACAGTTATATGATGATGCATGAATATTTTCATACTTTATTATGTACATGGTAAATGCAGTCTAGCATGCACCTCTATGATGTTCAAGGTGCAAAAATAACTATTTAAATGCAAATCAAATTACATATAAAAAAATTTTATTTATGTTTGCTTTTTTCTTCTTCTTTTTTTTTTTTTTTTGGTATTTTTGTAAGAATGTAAAAGAATATGGTACGTATGTACAACATAAAGACTCTTTCTTTTTTTTATATTTCGCATAAAAGAATGACGTTTAACGAAACTAAATGTTTATTCACATGTGAATTTATGTGCATGTATAAAAATGGCATGTGTTTACTTACATTAAAAATATATATATATTATTGTTATTTCCTTTTTTTTATGTAATATGTTATATGAACAAAGTTTTTTTTTAGCATGTTGGAATTTTAAAATTTATGAAGTACAATGTGTGTAACGTGTTTATTATCTATTCATACTTATCTATTAAAAGACTGTACAGAGAAAATAAGGATAGAAGACTTACCTTTTTTCTTCTTCTTCTCTTTTTTTTTTAGATTCGCAGCAAATTCCAGAAGGTGCGGGCATCTTGTGCTAATGTCGCTGAGATTTACGCCATGTTGCCCGAGGCGGCACAGCTCTTAGTGGAGGGATCTGGTTTTAGTGTCTTCATGCATGCTTTTACCCACTTCACCAGCTACTTGCCCATCTTCGATGTGCTCAGTGGACTCGTGGGACACCACCCATACCTTTCACACCTGGGAGGCGACCATGACCTCGCGGCGATTTCCGCGATCACAGCATTCCTACCAAAGATAGATGGGAGACCCTAGCTCCCCGATTTCACTCTGTTCGGCGTAGGGAGGAGGTAGTGGACCTCCTGGGTTTTGAGCCGGAATTTAAATCGACGGATGAGATTCTTATCGGAACGTTCGGCTTCTTGATAATGTCGGGGTGCGCCAATGATGTAGTCGCCGTGACTGAGTGGCGAGCGCGTTTCTATTTTTCTTTCTTGGCACATCGCTCTTCGCCAACTCCTCTACCACCCTGAGGGTTTCCGCCCTGGCTTGTCTGGCAGATTTTGATCGGATCCCTTTATATGACTGGGGACAGGCAGGCTTGGCTGAATTATATGCTTCTATGGATAGGGCCAGCCGGAATGACTCGCCGACTGACTAATGGGTTGCCTGCTGGGAGGTACATGCCTTTTCCTGCTTTTCTTTCTTTCTTTTTTTATTTATATATTCTTTTTCAGCACATATTTTCCTTTTGCCCTCTTTTTTTTTATTGATAACAATATTTTTTTCTTTTTTTTTGCAGGTCTGGGCCTTCTCGTTTTTTCACTTTTCGCCGGGTCCTCTCATTCGGCGAGTTCACCAGCCTCTATACTTGTCCCAGTACGTGGATAATAATAGGGTTTATCCGACACAGGACGATGGTTGTAAGGATAGGGAAAGAGTACTGGAGCGAATTGTTAGCTCGAGTCTGGTACGGTGCACTTCCTTCCTTGGGAGGGCCTGGAGGGACATTATGCTGTTACTTTGGTGCTCAGCCGCTGCCGGATATTGATGGTTTCCATTATGGTGGATTCTTTATATATGGGCGAGCGGGTGAACCGTCAGCATCAGTCTGTTTTAGCAGCTCCAGTGGTGCCTCCTCGGCCTCCTTTCTGGGTGATAGAGCCCGATCGACGCTTACATGTATCAAGATTGGCGAAATACCTCATGCCAGCGACAGATTATCCAATGATGGCGTATGAGGATTTCCTGAGATTAGTGCTGCATCCCCCCTTTTCCTGCTCCTGTCGTGCCCAGGCGGCATTCTGATGCTTCTGCCAGGCCAGGGCCTTCTACTTCTTCTCTCGACGAGAACCTGATGTTCACAGAGCCTGATGGTATATTCTCTACCTTCCAGTATGAGTGGGGTGGTAGCACGGTAGAGCAGGTTCTTCCTGATGTCGAAATTCCAGAGGAGCGTCGTGTCCCGGAGCAGACTCGTTCGGTAGACACATTCACCCTTATTGTCTCTCTTTCTTTATCTCTCTTATTTTTTTTCTTGTATCTATATATATATATATATATATATATATATTATTTTTTTTTTTGCACTCATATACATACATTTTTTTATTATCATTTTTTTATACATATATACACTTATTATTATTATTTTTTAGACTAACATATTTCTTTTTTTTTAGGTGAATGTGTCCACTTATAAGAAGCTGCTGCGGGGCTTTTTCAACATCAGCAAACTTTATCAGAAACTTGCTGATGAATTTTCTTGGGCCAAGAGGCAAGTGCCCGCGGATGTCGAGATGATGATGATGACAATGACGATGATGATGATGTCGGTCGAGCCGCGGGGCAGAGGTCGGGGATATAGAATCGGTGGCACAACGGGTCCCTAGGTCATGGGTGGTGGCCTTAACAGGAGTCAGTCGTCCCGAGCACATTAGCTTCGGATTCATGCGAATATTAGTATCTTTTTTCTTTTTTTTTTTTGTATATATTATTTTTTCTCTTTTGTAAAAGAAACATGTATAGACATTATGGTATAATGCAATGTATGCGATGCAATATATTACACATGCAAAACTAAATTCACACAAAAAATAAAGTTATACCAGACATCTAAGAGGTAAGGGCACGCTGTTCTTCAAGAAAGGAAGTTTATGAGAATACACCTTTGGATCGGAGTGGGCTTTTGAGGTGGTATCGGAACAGGAAAATGGCCGCATCCCTTATTATTTTGGTGCCTTGTGGCTATTGAGCCCGTGCTCGTAGCCACCTTTCATAGCCTCTCTTTCTTTTTCGCGATCAGACGTAGGAACAGCGGAGGGTCGGACAATTAAACCAGATACCGTGCGAAATTTCACAAAGACATGGAGGCACTTGGCGCGCCATATGAGGGTATGGGCGGCGCTGGCTTTTGGTGGCGCCATAGATTCTCCCCGCACCAGCTTTCATTCATCGCGACTGCACCGAATCGCTTTCTCAATTATCGGTATAAATTCAGACGGAGATCAGCCTGATTTCTCACCAATTCACTTCATCTCTTTTCTTTTTAAAATTCACCAGCTTCTTCCTGTCCTGCCGTTGCTCTTCTCAGCCATATAAAATTTCTTGCATCTCTCTTTATAAATGGTCGCACATATTCCTACAGCTCTAGAAATTGAAGTTTACGAGAATGCCCTGGATTTTTGGATCCATTTCCGCGATCCGACGAGAGGGACCTGGTTTGATCATCTTTCTGTGCCTTCCGTCCCGGCGGAATGTCATTATAACGGTACATGTTGAGGGAGCAGCTGTGTTTTGGTCTCCTCAGACCATTTATTTAATTTCTGGCATGAATGAGATGTGTCCTACTTTTGAGGAGTTTTGCGCATGCTGTGGGTGGCACCTACTCGTCATATCGCAGCGTCTCGCCTACGTGCAGGCGCCCATATATGGCTATCCGGGAGCTTTTTAATTCTACCGGCTACCCGTGATTCTTCAATGGGGAAACTTTTAATTTAATGGTTCTTCCCGAGCCTCACGTATCACATGGAAGATGATGTGGACTATCTGCGTAGTCGACAAGACTTTTTCTCTGCTTGGTAGGGAGATACTTGATAGTAGGATCTACCCTGATTTGTCGATGCGCTGGTCGTTGACTGGCATTACATGCTCGAGATCGCCGGCCGAACATTGTCCCTCGGGTGATTTTGCGCGAGACCTTCGCGCTCGAATCGCTTTTGCATCGGCGATGAACTGTTCCCTACCCAGTAGCCCCATTCTAGTTCATATGTGGCTAGAAGAGCATTTCTCCGGGTTCAGGCCCCGTGCCACATGGAGCTCCCTACGACCCATCACTTTATGGCATGCGCTGGCCATTTTCTCGCACTAATTATTCTCGAGATTGATTGGCCGATCACTTTATCGCCGGGCTCAATGGACATAACTGGTCATTCGCCATCGGGAGATCCGACTCTTTCTTCTTCATTCTGGATGAGTACAATCAAGTAGTCATGTTGGGTCTTCATCGACTTCTTTTTATCAACCGAACCGGATCTTGGCGGTAATTCGGAAGAAAGCAAGTGATCCCTGACACCACTGGCCCTATATACATGGAATGGAAGCTATCGACGAGCGCCCTGGTCCCGCTTATTCGCATGTGGCTCGTAGATTCGAAGGCCGGAGGTAGCATATCCATATTCTCGACTAAATGCTTCGCCCCGGGTATTTGGCATGGATCATGGTAGTCGCCGAGGGGCCGCCTCGCACTATCCTGCGTGGATCGAGACACTGGTCGCCATATAACAAACGGAGTGGATGTTCGCCTGATGGAAGTAGGCGAGGACATTGATAGCTCGGGGTTAGTTGTTCATCGCCCTGGAGGTAGAATTGTGACGGGTACATGGCCTTAATACTCGGACGGCCCT
>CM028377.1:169633792-169673883 GCA_013146195.2 Codonopsis lanceolata
GTTGGAAAATGATTCACGAATATCAATGTGCTTTGTCTTTGAATGCATCAGCTTGGATTTTGGAAGGCGAGATAGGCGATGTGTTGTCACACATGATTAGGCGGTTTTGGTCTTGATGTTGTAATCCACCAATTGTTGCTTCCATGCGGTTGAGAGCAGCAATATATTACCTACGTGGTTGAGTTTGCCAGCGATCCTTGTTTCTTGCAAGACCATGAGGGCAGTCTGTTTCCAAGAAATTGACAAGTCAGCTGGTGCTGTACGCGCTCGCTGCATGTCTGCATCAGAGTATCCAACTAGATTGAAGTTGTTGGATTTTGAATACGGATGCCTAGATTTGTTGTTTTGAAACATATCGATGATACGTTTGGCGGCAAGCAAATGTGACTCCTTTGGATCTACGAAATCTAGCACCCAAAGCGGCAAACATAATGTCATTATTAAGGTAAAAAGTGAACCTATGATTCCTCCGGTACTTGGTCATGTTCTCTTGCTTTCCCTTTTCATCTTTGTCAATGGTCGGTAGACATTGGAGTTTCAAATCCTTTGGCAGAATCAAGACCAAACTTCTTGATTAGTTCCTTTGCATATTTGGTTTGGGCGATGAAGATTCGTCAGAAGTTTGTTGTATCTGCCGTCTAGAAATAGGTAAGTTCGCCCATCATGCTCATCTCGAACTTGCTTTGCATCGACTTCTCGAATCTTTTGGGCTTTGGTTAGTTGATCCAAAGATAATGTAGATCACATAGATTTGTACCGAGAAGAGAATGGCCTTTGTGCTTGAGGATGAATAAAGTAAGTGTCGATTCTTCCTCTCCGCGAATCCTTGTTCAATTAAGAACTTGGATAGAGTTTCATACCAAGCTCTAAGGCTTGCTTGAGAGTAGAGAGCTTTCTTGAGTCGGTAGGCGTGGTCGGTTGTCGAGAGACAAATCACGGAGGATTCCAGGTTTCTTGAAGATCACCATTCGAAAGGCACTCTTAACATCCATCGATACACTTTGAGAGTCCATGAGCGAGGCATAAGCTAGAAAACGATTGCTTCTAGTCTAGCAACAGAGGCAATGTTTCATCAAAGTCAATTCCTTATTTCTGTGTACAGGCAACCAATCTAGCTTTGTTTACGGTGACATTTCCATCTTCATCTCTTTTATTTGAATACCCACTTGAATTAGATGGGGATGATCGGTCGGTCTTTGAACTAAACTCCACCCTTCATCTTTCAAAGCGGGTTCAGCTCTTCTTGCATAGCTTCAATCAGGTTATGATCTTTGATAGCTTCATCAATCTTCTTTAGTTCGAGTTCGATACAAATCGTAAGCTCATCAGCGTTTCTTCTCGAACCTTATTTCTCGTGCGAACTCTGTATTGAGATCACCAATGATTTGAAATGGTGATCTCTTGCTTGATAACAGTTGGAGGAAGATCTTACGGTGGATTCTTCCCTTAAATTACTGGAGTTGGTTGAGAGATTCGATTCAAAAATACGGTTCGAGAAAAATAAGTCTTCAAAACTTTCATTTGGTGAACGAAGATGTGAGAATATCTGTAAAGGTGCTTGGGGTAAAATAGAAGAGATGGGTTCGAGTCAACGAAGAGTTGTTATCGAGTATCGGTAGAGTCTCTTTTCTGGGTGAAGGGTTATCGGTATACATGGGTTACGCATTTTGGTTTTTCGATAAGAAGTAGATCTGAATTTGTACATCTCATCATTATCAGAATCATTACACGTTGGAGCCTTTCTAGCTCTAACAAGTCATATTCATCAAAAAGAAACATGCAGATTCTAAGATTTTTAAATTAGATTCTTGAAAATGCAATGCTTTTGAATGTTTGGAATATCCCAGAGAAAAATTCCTTAAATCGATTTTGCATCAAATTTTCCTCTGTATTCTTTTCCATTTAAAGAATAAAACATTCTGACCAGAAGATTTTAAGAAATCAATGTTTAGGATCTTCCTCTCCATATTTCATATGGAGTTTTATTATGAAACTTGTTTACAGGATCTATTTTGGGTAAAGCAAGCGGTGTTATTTATACGCTTGAGAAATACTTCGGAAGTTTAACACGCGGCATTGTTCTAAATTGCTTCAATCGGTGTTCTGTTCTTAGTTCGGCTACACCATTTTGTTGAGAATGCCGTGCGAGAGAAGTTGTGACCCGATCCGTAGTCATCGCGGTACTTTTTACACCATTGTTTTTGAATTGTGCCATTATGCGATCTTATGTCACAGATGTCTTCAAGCTTTTTGAGTTTGAAATCTTAAAAGATGCGGCGATGACTAGATCATCGTTTCGTTTCATCTTTAGATGTCATAGTTTTCAATCAAGTGAATCTAGAGTAGTCATCGACTACTACATTATTAATGCTGTCTCCAGAAATCTTATTGTTATAGGTCCCGAAGAGATCCATATCTTGAAGTTGAAGAGTCTATTTGTTGATAAAGCAGACTTTCTTTTGAAGGAAGACTTGGAAGTTTCCTAGTTGACAAACTTTCGCTTGTCATGATCGGCGGACAACCATAGGTAGACCTTTGACAAGCCCATTTTTGGAGAGCTTGGAAGTGCTTGAGATTGAGGTGGAGGCAGCTTGTGCCATGCATTTGTTGTCCACAGAACATTGTTGGCTCTAGACACGAGGTTTGAGAATCTCCTAGAGATTTAAGTCCACGACATAGGCGTTTCCTTGTCTATTGCCGGTGTTATTATTCTTGTTTTTTGATGGTTGGAATTGAATTGGCATAGAAGTCCTTTGTCGCTTGAAATGTGATATGCTCGGAAGATTGTGCTTTAAACAGCTTACTAGAGAAACTTTGTTGATGGAGAGACTTCCTCTAGTAATTGAGCCATATCAATTGTCTTTCCTCTTGCATTGTCTCAGAAGATAGCTGTGGGTCCTTTTGCTTCGGCTATATACGTAAGAAGACTTACGTTCCAGTCATATGCCTTGAGCGCCCTTGTCTAAGTACCGGATGTCTTTGTTTTACGACTCATAGCCATGAAGCATTCTGTACAAGAGTTAAAGCAAAACAAGGTACCCTATATGGGTCCCCAGGATTAGCAACCTTTTGCAACCCATACCTTGACCTTGAGAGAACTAGGTCTCTCGAGATCTTGGGGTGAACCTTAGGGCATTACGGTGCCGGATGGCCTAAGCAATAGCAAGAATGACATAAATGAAAAGTCCGTAGAAGGCAGTTAGATTCTTCATCGAAGAGTGCTTATGATCATTCCTTTTCTTAGCATCCATTTTTTGGTTCGGTTTGTTTGTTGACGGTAGACTTAATTGGTTTCTTCGAATCTTCCTAGGTAGGTATTTAAGGACTTGGCTTTGGCTTTACGGTGAGAACTTTTCGAGGAGGATTCGGTAGAATACCTTAAGTTTACCTTGACAGAATAAGCCTTGTACATTTCATTGACAAACTTGATGATTACAGTAGAGGTTTAGCGGGTCTACCGTCGGCCGGACTTTGCCTTGACATAGTCGTTCTTGGGTAGACTTCACTTTCTCAGTTACCTTCTCGATTTCTCATTTGAATCGGTCATTTTGGCTTTTCCTTTGTGAACTTTAGGGTAAACATAAGGACACTTGAGTAACCAAGGCCTTGCTTCCACTATATTTCAAATGTCTGTTTAGAAAAGATATATCATTTGCGGTTCGGATTCACCTTTCTCTTTGTGAAAGAGATGTCGGAAGAGACACATCTGAATATCCTATGCAGTTTATCATAGCTAGATTTTTTGGCTTGAAAGGATTTCTTGAATGCATCCTTGGAGCTATTCCGAGTCAATTGTCTTTTGAGCAATTTTCTCTAGGTCTAGTCCTTTGATGTGCTCGGTCGACGATCAATTTTGTCATGAAGAAATTTGTTTTCTTCCTTCGGTTTGATACTCTCTTGTTGGCGACTATTGAGAGTTTGAATCTCATTTGCCATCGAATTTCTCGGTTGTAAGTTTCTCGCGGTTCTTGGCGATTTAACATAGGCTACTCTAAGGAATTAAATTCTTCAAGCATATCACGATTATCCTTGAGAAGTTCTTCCTTCTTGGCTATCCTTCTTTGGTTTCATTTTTGTCCAAAGGACTTGGTGAAACTACAACTTCATTTCGAGTCATAGGACATGAATCATGAGCTATTAAGCATATGTTAGCTTGCTCACAATCCTCTTCCTCCTCTTACGAATCGGTTTCAAACCATGTAGCAACTGTTTATCTTCTATGTCTTCACCAACATACCTTTTTGTTTTGAAATTTTCTAAACGAGGTTTCGGTATGCTTCAAATTTTGGCTTTGGACACTTTGAGGCAAAATGACAGGTTTTCTACAGTTATAACACACAAGCTCTTCCTTGGATGAGCTTTCACCAATCTTCCTGAAAGGTTGTTGGTGGGTGTTCTTTCTTCCATATTTTGCAAATTTTTGAAATCGTTTAACAAACATAGCAAATTGTTCATCGGATAAAAAATCATTTTCACGGGGAAGAAGTAGAGGGTTTGTTTTCAACAATGATTTCTTCTTGGACCATGGTGGCAAAGACACGGTTCGAAGGCTGTTTGTCTTGCTCTAGAGCTTGATTAACTTCAAGTTCATAAACCTTTAAACTTGCGTAGAGACTACGAAGAGTCATCTCGTTTAAGTTTTTAGATTCTTTCATAGCCGTGGTCTTCATTACATGCCATAAGCTACCTAGAGAGCCTAGAAACCTCATGTTCATTTCCTTTTTGTCATACGTTTTACCAAGAGAAAAGCAACTATTTATTACCTCACTGAATCGATCGTATGCTTGTCTCAAGGTTTCCTTAGGATCCTTTTTGAAAGAATCAAGCTGCTGGATGTATGTATATTTTATTTGTCTCTTGTGTCTTGGTCTCCTC
This sequence comes from Codonopsis lanceolata, assembly GCA_013146195.2. Classification (NCBI taxonomy): domain Eukaryota; kingdom Viridiplantae; phylum Streptophyta; class Magnoliopsida; order Asterales; family Campanulaceae; genus Codonopsis; species Codonopsis lanceolata. The sequence continues at coordinate 169,638,668 of CM028377.1, forward strand.
CAAGTATTACAAGAGCTTCCCATCTCTTTCAGCGGTTGTACATCGAATCACTACTTGGTATGTGCTTGTGTCTAGAGAAATTTGGTGATTATGTTGATTGCTTCTTGTCAAGTTCAACCCGACTTTCTATCGTCCTCACTGTCCATTCGATTCTTCTTTAGGAACCTGCGGGGTTCAAATGATGGAGGCGAGAAGATTTGCCTTCATTGGTATATGTTGACCTGCGGTGACACATTTCCATAATCGTTGTCAATAGAGTTCATGAATCTCATTACTTTATCCTTCCATACATCAAAATGACCTTCGTCCAATATTGGGGCGTGGTTAGCATTAGATGTGGCGACATATAGTGTGTTTGTGCCATTATGTCGTATCTCTCGAGAGAGTTTAATCTAGGAAAAACTTGTTTTCAAAGAGTATGGCTCGATACCAATTGTGGGTCCCAATGAGCACAATAATAAGCTAGAAGGGGGGTTGAATAGCTTATTAACACTTTAAAACTTTTAAGTAAGTTCCTTGAAAGTTACTTGAAGTTTATGAAAGAAAAGTTCAAGTAGCGGAAGACCTTCAAGAAAATTGTTCAGTGCTGCCGATAAGGACTACGGTAGACCTTTTACAGATTACTTAAGTTACTGCTGAAATGGATATAATGAACAAAAAAACTAGGCGGTTCAAGTAATAGACAAATAGAAGGAAATAACACAAGTATTTTGAGATGGTTCACACTTGTAAATAGTGCTACGTCCACCACCAAGGCATCATTGACCTTGGATTTAAATTGTGCACTATGTTTTCCACTTAGATCAATTACAAAGAATATCCCTAATGGATCGTGTACAAAATATTGACTTGTGTTTGGGTCTATGGAATTAAATATCGTAAATACAAGATATTTAATTAGTGCGAAAATATAGTTAATGGAAGTAAACAACAAGAAGAATAAAACAATAAATGTTGAAGAAGCGCTTCTTGTTGTTGAGGACTTCTAGATCTTGAGGATCTATTGAATGCACTGAAATAAAGACTTGGAGTTGTATAGATTCAGAGCAATTCTTTAAGTGTTCGATTGATTTAGCATAGTTGTCTGCATTGTTCCAGATCTTCAATGGCGTATTTAAAGCAAAAAGTGCACTTCAAAAGAATCCGTTGGAGAGGGCGAGGCTTCAGGCTTCAACGGCTTCAACAAATTCATAAATGCATTAAATGCATGGGGTCACAATGGCGTCAAGGAATTTCGTGCCTTCACGTATATCCAGAAGCAGATAATCATTTCGAGATCTTCAAAAGGTGGGCGATTTGGTGTCGATCCGAGAGATGAAGCGTAAAGTAGGGGGCAGATACCTTTCTTTGCTTTCAAGCCATCGCTCAGACGAAAAGTCTTCTGCTTTTCGGAAAGTTGCTTTCGGCGGCTTGACATGTCGGAGAATGACTTGGATTAATTCAAAAATATATAGAAATAAGTTTGAATTAATCCGACTAGCTATCTTTGAAGAGGACACGTAGAAGCGACGTACCATTTGGACACGAGGTCTACCGATCTTAAGCTTTGAGCAGTCTTCTAAGTGAAGGCGAGAAAGGTCTTCCAATGAACCCGAAAAGAGTCCTACAAAAACTATACAAGGCAAAGTTCTATACACATGCCACGCTAATCGATCTGCAACCCGATTAGCCACCGAAGTATAAAACTAATGTAATGTCGATCGATATAAATTTAACATAAGAATCAACAATACACCTAACTCTCGTTGCCGAAAATGTTCAACATTCTCAATTTTCTTCTACTCCATAATACCCCCAATACCCACCTAATTTTCCCAACAATCCAAATGTTTCCCAACTATCCAAATTTCTACACGCCAAATTTTACAAATTTTCCAAATTTCCGAATTTTCAAGTTCCTCAAACTATTGGGAATTCATCCGTAACGTTCATTTTCAACCGAATTATTGGCAACCGACGGAAACCAATTTTTCACTCCGCAAGGTACGCCCATGCAATTTCTCAACCTTACATATCTTCTAATGAGTCACGTCCAACAAGTGTAGATAGGACTTCGCTGTAATTTTTTTAAACAGCGCCGCATCGGTTCTCGAGAGGCGCCAATCAATTTAGAAACAATTGATTTGGATGACGAAATCGAAGCGGTACGTACCGGTACAACACAAGTCTCAATCACGCAAGATGGACCAAGGATGAAGATCTTGCGCTTAACACGGAGTGCGCACTATTAGCCAATGTCCAATAATTGGTAATGGTCAAAAGAGTGCGCAATATTGGAAGCGTGTGTAGGCGATTATTACAACGAGCATCGCCCAAGTGAATCGATTCCGAGAGATATCGCGAAGTTGACACCACGTTGGTCAATTAGAATTGCTCCATCTGTGAGAAGCTTCAACGAAATCTACAATAGGCTTGTCAATGCTAAACACAATGGTTGAGCGATGATATTTTAATGAAAATGCAAGGCGGTATACCATCAAGAAAAAGGTCAGCACTTTCATTTTGATCATATGTGGGAAGTGTTAAGAAATTCTTCTGTATCATATTTTAGTCAAACAGATATTCTTCACACCAATAAAGAGTCTAAGACGTCAGACTCTGATGGCGGTTATTCTAAGACTAGTGTGGATGCTGAAGATGTTGAAGATATTGATTTACGTACTCGTCCGATGGGAAGAAAAGCGGTAAAAAAGAATGCGAAAGGTAAAGGAAAAGTCGAAAAATCTTCAGATATAGATGAGTTGCATACCCGCAAGGCTGATCACATGTTGTCGTTAGATAAGTACTCTGAAATTTAAAAAATTGAAGCGGAAGCAAAAAAAACTTCAAGCGGAAGCTGCTGTTGCAAGAGAACAAAGAAAGGAGCGTGAAAGGCTCATAAAAGACATAAAATTTCTTACCGAAGATACCTCAAACATGACTCCAGAACAGGTTGCCATACATCGACATGGATGCGAGCAAGTAAAGGCACAGTTGAGGAAGAAAGGATATGAATTTTAATTATTAATGTTTTTCTGTAACTTTATTTATTAATGTTTTTATGTAACTTGTAATATTATTGTGTTTTTATGTAACTTTAATTATTAATGTTTTTATGTAACTTTAATTATTAATGTTTTTATGTAACTTTTAATTATTAATGTTTTTAAACTAGGCGTTTTAAAGTAGCCGTTGTAAAATAGCCGTTTTAAAGTAGCCGTTGTAAAGTAGCCTTTGTTGAGAAGTATATATAGATAAGGGGGTGTCATATTCTTCTACCAATACCTACAAATCATCAACATACGACTAAAGATGTCTACTTCTTCCTCTTCTTCTACCAATAGCTATAACACAAGCAGTCATACAGAAGAATCCAACGAATCCAACATGCCTGGAGGTGAAAAAATATATTTGGAGATAATTGCATTACAACAACAAAATAGAAGAAACGGAGAGAGCCAACATCAGGAGGCGTCGCCAAAGGAAAAAGAGGAGGTATATAGATCGAAAGCGTGTAGCGGGAAATACTCAACTTGTCAATGACTACTTCTCATCTCAGCCATTGTATCCCGATCATATATTTCGGCGACGCTTCCGAATGCATCGAAACTTATTCATTCAGATAGTTAATGCATTAGAGAATCATTCAAGTTATTTTCGACAGAGGTCTGATGCAGTAGGAAAAGTAGGTCTCTCACCACTTCAAAAATGCACGGCAGCTATCCGTCAATTGGCTTATGGAGTTCCGGCCGATCATCTCGACGAGTACCTCCGATTAGCAGAAACAACCGCCATCGAGTGCATGTTCAACTTCTGTCGATGTATTATTGAATTATTCGGAGGTCAATACTTGAGAAGACCAAATGCTAATGATACTCAACGTCTACTTCAAATGCACGAGTAAAGGCATGGCTTTCCAGGTATGTTAGGAAGTCTTGATTGTATGCACTGGGAATGGAAAAATTGTCCGGTCGCTTGGCAAGGTCAATATTCAAGAGGTCATGGGAAGCCGACAATTATGCTCGAAGCAATTGTGTCGGCAGATTTATGGATATGACATGCATTTTTTGGGGTCGCAGGTTCTCGTAATGATCTAAATGTGTTATATGAATCACCTTTGTTCAATAACGTACTCGAAGGAAATGCACCACCATGCAATTTTGAAGTGAATGACAAACAATATACAAAAGGATACTACCTAACCGATTGAATTTATCCGGATTGGGCTACTTTTGTTAAGAGTTTTTCGTGCCCGTCGGATGCTAAGCGAAAGAAATTCAAAGAGATGGAAGAGGCTGCAAGAAAAGATGTCGAACGAGCATTTGGAGTACTCCAATCAAGATGGACAATTATCAAAGGTCCTAGCAGGTTTTGGTATAGAGATAACTTGAAAGAAATAATGCTCACATGCATTATTTTACATAACATGATTGTGGAGGCCGAGGGTGATCACATTACGAACTGTGCTGATGATACCGTATATGACTCTCCACAAGTAAACCATGGGCCAACACAAGCATTTGAAGAATATCTGCAATGAAATTAAGAGGTACGAGATATAAACACACATCATGAACTTCGATCCAACTTGGTTGAATATATATGGCGTCGTTACGGTGACGTTTTTATGTAATTTTAATTATTGAATTGTAAGTTTAATTTTAAGTTTTTTTGTTTTTATGTAATTTTTAAGTATTTATCTTTTATGTAACTTTATCATTATGAATTTTTTTTTCAATTTTAACGTTTTATGTAATTTTTTATTTATGTTATTTTACGAGTCATGTATAATATGTATTTTATTGATAATTTATTAATTAAATTATAAATTATTTAAATTGTGAGTAGTAGTATTATTTATAAATTAATTAATGTCATTATTTACAATTTATGTAATTTATTTGTTTGAGAAATATAAAAATAAGATTGAAGTGTAAAGTTAATGAGGTGGCAGTGGGACCCAACTTAGAAGATGTATAAGAAGATTAGCATTGGGAAGATGTATTCTTAAATGGAATAAGAAGAGAAAAATGTGTATGTGGCAGTGGGACCCGGGTAGCCGCCACTGCCCATTTCCGCCCATCTATCACTCCGACAACCACCACCGCCCGCCACCACCAACATCTGCCAACCTTCAGTAACCGCCACTGCCCATTTCCGCCCATCACCACTGTATGCTCTTTACTTAAAAATAATAATAAATAGATACATAACTTGATGTTCGCAAGATTCAAACTTGGATCAAGTTGCTTTATACCAAAACTTGTTACCACTAGGTTAGACCACTTTTTTATATTTATTTAAAAGTTAATATAAATATAAACAAGTAATCATAAAAATTATTGATTAGTACAAACATATTTATTATTTTGTTTTGGATTAAGAGTATTTGTTTGTTATTTATAATTTATAATTATGATGAATATAAGTATTTAATTAATAAGGTATTTGATTTTTTTTATTACTTTTACAAAATTATTTATTAGTGTCAAATCAATAAGCACATATATTTTATATCTCACAACTATAAAGACTATTATAGAATTTTGACAACTTTATATATATGTGTGTGTGTGTGTGTGTGTGTATATATATATATATATATATATATATATATAAGGTGATAGAAATAGTGTAGCATTGCAAATGCCACGTTTTATTTGAGGAGTTAAAAAAAAGGAAAGAAGATAAAAGTCAAAATTAGGAGAAAATGTCGGTCGTTGTTGAAAGTGGGACCTTCGAATTTTTATTAAGTGTGAAAAGTTTATGAAAATATTATGATTTATAAATATTAAGTTATTAACTTATCATTGTGTGTGTGTGTGTGCGCGCATGTGCGTGCTTTTGTCGTGTGTGTTTTTTTGGCGTGTGTGTATTTGGGTGGGTTTGTGTGTGTATGTTATACTTAATGAATCATAATATAAGCATGTATGTAATACTCAAAACAATAAATAATGTTCCTTATTGGGTATTATCCGGATAATACTCATTTATTAATGGATATAATTGGATATTATCCAATAACACCCATTAAAATTAATGGGTGTTATTGGATAATATCAAAAACAATTCATTAACTATATTTGGTAGATAATGGTTTTATGCCTATTAACCAGTAACACACAATTGCCACCCCTAATTATAATGAATCAAACATTCATGTTCTCTGTCTTCTTCTTCATCCTTATCCGTCCTAAACTTTTTTTCTTTTCCCTCCTCTTTATTTTCCTTCATTCCTACTGAATTTTTTTGAAAAAAAGAAGTTGATCTAGATATTTTAAAAATAATTATTCAAATATAAACTTCAGCAATTGAAAAATATATATAAAGAAAGTGGAACGACTAATTTTTTTTTAAAAAATAGTACATACCAACAATTTAACCTTATTACTCTTATATAAATGGTCCTATATAGATTTCTTTTAGAAAAAATTACAAACCGGTACACCTTTTAAAACATGTTTTCAAATGAATCCAGCTATTTTTTGGACATATCTTTTAGGTACAATTTTAGGGCGAAAGTACATAACTACCCTCTGCTCCTCCTTACGCCCAAAGTGACCAATCGAACCCTAATTCTCAACAAGTCACAACATCTATGGAAAGCGATGATGATTATCAATCATTCTCGCCTCTACCGAGTCTTTCCTAAGATTGAGAGGACCATCCCCGAAAAGAAGGCAAATGAATCTATCTTACTTCTACGATATTCTAGACTCTCCCGTATCCAATAGCTGTGCCACTGGATTCCTCACTGTTCCCGATGAATTCGAGGACCAAATTTGTTGGTTGGTGGCATTTAGAACCCCCAGAACTCCCCGGGCGAGTGTTAGCCGCCCGAGGTGTTGGTGATAGGGATCGCTCTGTTGGCAACCCGCACAACTGTACCGTTTGCCATCTTCTTATACCATATACCAAAGTATCTATTGGTAGAATTGCATGGGCTGAAAAACCCCATCTCGAAATTTTCGCCGGGCGAAGCAATAGTGTCACCATTCTTGGTACTGGTTCAAATGGGATTCTTCGCCCAACCGTGAGCTCATTCATCAAGCTATTGAGGCGTTTGAGGAGCACGCGCTTGCCAGAGAGCAGTCGAAGAAGAAAGGTAAGAGAGAAAGCGAGTCGTCGCGTGGCTGAAAAATGTGGTGATTGTTCGCCGGAAAGAGAAGTTAGTTCTCCGGAATGTGTTCATGTTTCGCCGGTTTATGACGTGTCATCGGTGCCGGTGAAGTCTGAAGTTTTTTGGCATCAGATTGGTTTTTTGGCATCAGCAACCTGATGCTTGGATTATTGAATTTTTTTTTCACCTGATGCCAAGCCTTGGCATCATCATTTTTGGCATCAGATTGTTTTTTTGGCATCAGATTGGTTTTTTGGCATCAGATTGGTTTTTTTGGCATCAGCATTTTTGGTATCAGCAACCTGATGTCTGGATTATTGAATTTTTTTTTCACCTGATGCCAAGCCTTGGCATCAGCATTTTTGGCATCAGATTGGTTTTTTGGCATCAGCAACAACGGTTGGCATCAGCATTTTTAATTAATTTTGGTCCTGTAAAATAATGTGAAATCCATCCTAATGCCAAGCTTGACATCAAAGTTTTTGAATTAATTTTAGTCCTGAATAATGTTGTGAAATTTATCATGATGCCAAGGCTTGGCATCAGAGTTTTTGTATTAATTTTGGTCCTATAAAATACCGGATCACTTTTGTCTTCATTAATGACATTTTTGTCATTTGGCAAGTAATTTGTAGTTTTATGAAATGTGCAAAAAATTAATGATTCTATATGAAAACATGTTTTCAAAATTGTACCGACTTGAAATTTGCCATTTCTTTTAACGTTACTCTTATACATATGGTCCTATGTAGATTTCTTTCCTTCCACCTCAACCATCCAATTAGAAATAGCCGGCCCATAGTGTAGGGTTAACCTATAGGCTCATTACTGACATGACTCCACATGGGCCTTACCCATATCTGTCTCTAGTACTGTCATATGGTCCAATATGCACCTTTCACCCTACCTGACAATGGTCCCTTTTATTAAGCCTTAACGTTCTTAACTTACTGACAATCCATATATAATTATAGGGTCCACTACTCCACTACTTACTAAAACGTGAGAAATTTGGGCCGCTGCCTGTGATGCACCACTAAAGTTCAACCTAATATTATTTAATTTTTAAGGTATGATTATTTTTTTGTGTGTGTGGGAAGGATGATAAAGATACTTTTAATGAAATTGAATTCAGCTCGCTGTATCGGAAATAAAGTTTGTGCAACGGAAAAAACAATTTTGCATTAGTAATAATTGTGCATTGCAAAATCAAAATTGGGCATCAGAATTTCATTCATTGGTAATCCAGTACATGCATCGGAAAATTAAAATTGTGCATCGAGATTAATTGTATATTGTAAATCCAAAATTGGGCATCAAAATTTTGTTCATGGTAATCCAATTTGTGTATCGCAATAAAAAATTAGGCATTACAATACCCAATTAAAGGTTGTCCAAAATTTGAGCATCACAGAGCTTAAATTGAATTTAAAAAGATCCAATTAAAGCAGGGCATCACGCAACTCCATTGAAATGGGTTCATTATTCCTCAAACCCAAATACAATCTCAAACCCAAATGCAAACTTATGAAATTCCAAAGTATTATCTATCTAATAGAGGTGCAATCTTTATTCTTTCTTGATTCAAGTCGGAGGTAGCTAAATGACCTAATCTTTTTTCATCAGGATCGGCAGTCAGACTTGAACTTGAAGCAACATTAGCCATTCAAATTGATCGAACCATTCACTGCACAATTGATTGAACCCTTCACTGCACAATTAATTGAATTTCACAAAATAGGAAATTCCTTTCACGAACCTTCTGGTGGCTTACTGCTGGCAAGATGAAATTAGCCCCCTTTCCATAAATGTGAAGAAAGGCTGGAAACAGGGTCCAGAGACAAGAAGTGCACCATTTCCTTGGATTTCTCTTTACTTTTTTGGTAGAAACACTAAAGCAAGATGGGTGCTGAAATTTCTTTAACTATACGCCTTTGCTTTTGCGTGGCTGGTGACCTTTCCGATCTTGTGATGAATGGTTGCCTCTGCTCAGGAATGAGTCCATGAGTTTTTCTCTTTGCGAAATTGATCGAAGACAAATAGGAGACAGAGCGGAGGTAGATGAGCATTATTGGAACAAATTTATAAAAGTGGACTTATGCGGTTAGAAAAAGAGGGTAGTGGAGTGATTAACATTTTAGAAAAAATGGACCAACCTACAATTATTCCTAGTAAAAACAAGAGTGATAGCTAGACTGGTCCCCTATGATGATATTATAACAGGAAAAGTCTCTTATATTTGTTTTCAACCACTAAAGTAGACTGCCCCAATTTAGAAGTCAGAATGAAAACATTGGGCATCGCAATACACAATTGAAATCTGTCAAAATTTGGGCGGCATCAAAATTCAAAAAGTCATTGCCCAAATTCGGGCATCACAATGAAAACACTGGGCATTGTAAAACACATTTGAAGTCTGTCCAATTTTAGGCATTGAATTGTAAAAACCATTTACCAAATTCGAGCATCGCAATGAAAACATACGGAATCTTAAAACACATTTGATGCCTTTCAAAATTTGGGTATCGAAATTTAAAAAATCACTGCCCAAATTCAGGCATTGTAATGAAAACACTGGGAATCATAAAACACATTTGAAGTCTATCCAATTTTAGGCATCGCATTGTAAAAATCTTTAACCAAATTTGAGCATCGCAATAGAAAATTTTGGAATTGAAATGAATACATTGAACACTGCCACCAAATATCAACATAGTTGGCCATCGAAATGAAAAAATTGGTGTCTGAATGAAAAAATTAAACACTGCCACCAAATATCAACAAAATTGGGCTTCAAAATGGACAAAATTGAACACTGCCACCAAATATCAACATGGTTGGACATCATAATTGACAAAATTCACGCCAGAATAAATAAATTAAATACTGCCACCGAATATCAGCATAGTTGGACATCGAATTGGACAAGTTCTTATTGCAATTTACATACTCTATCTATAAGATGCGAGAGCCCGTAGATAGGTGTGAGAATTAGGGTTGATATAAGACGTGAGAGTCCGTAACGACTAAATTTGTGTTCTTGGCTAACGTAGGTGAATTATAGGAAATTGAGAGAGTGGATTAATGGAGCATGTGGATAATTGGAGTGAAATTACAATCCTAGCATTTTTCATTCTTGAGAAAACTCTTTGTTACTTGTGCATGGTTGGTAATCAATAATTCTTGCTTACTTTTATTGCTTTAGTTTTAGTTGCATCGCTAAAAATTGATTGTTTAGATAGTCATTAAATCTCCAATTTTAGTAATTAAGAAAATTTACGTCATAATTATCTCTGTGGGATCGATACTTTTACTTACGCACCATATTATTTGTGGACGTCCGGGTATTCTTGCCCTTTGCGCTTTTCGCTCGTTAAGTTTTTGGCGCCGTTGCCATGGATAATTTAGTTTATTTTCTTAATATTAATACCAATGATTTTTTACTTTAATTTAGACGCTTTTAATTTTTTTGTTCACATAATTGCTTTGTTGGAGTTTGTTTTGCGAAACTCTTTTGTAGGTTTATGCGAAAGACCTGAAGTCAAGGTTCGATTCAATTAAATCTTGACCCAAAAATCAAGCGCACATTCCGAACTCGAAGTAGGCAAGCAATGACAAACCAAAAGAATCAAGAAGCGGCTCAAAGGACATTAAGGGAATTTGCGGTGCCATCTATAGTCGGTTTCCAAGAAAGCATAAGGAGACCGACCGTTGAAGAAAACAATTTTGAACTCAAGCCCACTCTTATCCAAATAGTGATGGCAAAACAATTCATGGGTTTACCGAATGAAAATGCAAGTTCACATCTAAAGAATTTCCTCCATATTTGTGACACATTCAAGTTTAATGAGGTCTTTTCGAACGCAATCTGTCTTCGACTATTTCCATTTAGTTTGGGGGAGGTTGCTAGTGATTGGTTAGAATCCTTGCTAGCTCAATCTATCACTACTTGGGATGCGGTGACACAAAAATTTCTTGAGAAGTATTTTCCTCTCGGCAAGACAAACAAAATGAGGAATGACATCACCGATTTCACACAATGGAGTGGTGAATCACTTTATGAAGCTTGGATGAGGTACAAGGATCTACTCCGACAATGCCCTCACCATGGACTTCCAAAGTTGATGATCGTGCAAACATTTTACAATGGGGTTGAGCCTACTATCTGTTGCACAATCGATGCGGCGGCAGGGGGAGCTTTGATGAGAAAACCAGTAGATGCGGCATATGATTTGTTGGAAGAGATGGCAAGAAACAATTATCAATGGGGTGGTGAAACACTCACACTCAAGAAAGTGGAATCGGAGTCGGATAAAGTTCAAAAGCTAGAAGCTCAAGTTGCAATGTAAACAACAAGAATTGAAGCATCCATGATCCAACCCGTGCAAGTGTGTGAGCTTTATCGAGGTAACCATGTTACATATGTTTGTGCTTTAAATTCAGAATTAATTCAATTTATTTAGAATTTTAATAAGAATAATAATCTGTATTCGAGCACTTATAATCCCGGTTAGAGAAACCACCCAAATTTTTCTTGGAGTAACAATACATGCATATCTCAACAACAAAGCTTCCTGAATCAAAACCGAGTGAATGCACCACCAATGGGCTTCCAACACTCACAAACCCCTGTGAACAATAATCATATATCCGATGATATAATGACTCTTTTCAAGCAACAACAAGCTCACATGGAAACTGTAATGGCAAAGAATTTTGAGTAGTTGGGAAAGACCATTGCATCGATGCTTTCTTCTTGACCTCAAGGGAGTTTGCCGAGTGATACTGAGTCGAATCCAAAGGGTAAGGAGCATTGTATGGTAGTCACTACTCGAAGTGGAAAAAGCTCCGGGCTTGAAAAGGAAAAGGGTGAAGTGGAGATTTAGAAAAATAGTGAAGATGGAAAAGTGGAGGATGAACAACATGTCATACCAACTCCTCATGTTGTTCAGAAAATCTTTCCACCTCCACCTTTCCCTCAAAGGCTCCAAAAGAAATCCGATGATCAATAGTTTACAAAATTTCTTGAGATTTTCAAGTCCCAATGGATTAATCTCCCTCTTCTTGATGCTTACAAGAAATGCCTAAGTATGCAAAAAAAATTTAAAGATCTTGTCACAAAGTATAGGAGATTAGAGGATCATGAAACCATTGCTTTGACGGAGGAGTGTACTTCCATGCTTAGTCACAAGCTTCCTCCAAAATTGAAGAATCCAGAGAAATTCACTATTCATTGCACTATTGGTGAGCTTCATGTGGGTAAGGCTCTTTATGATCTTGGTTCGAGTATCAATCTCATGTCACGGTCTATCTTTCAAAAATTGGGGCTCGGTGAGCCTATGCCTACATCTGTGATACTTCAACTTATTGATTGCTCGGTAGTTTGACCAAGGGGTGTTGTGGAAAATATTTTGGTGAAAGTGGATAAATTCATTCTTCCGGCGGACTTTATAGTATTGGATATGGAAGAAGATATGGAAGTTCCAATCATTCTTGGATGACCTTTTCTTTCTACCGGCCAAACCAACATTGATGTGGCAAAGGGAGAATTGACAATGAAAGTCCATGATCAAACAATCACCTTTAACATGTATGAAGCAATGAAGCATCCAGTCAATGAGGAAGAATGTGCTAGGGTGGATATCATTCATGATTGTGTGGAAAAGGTATTTCATGCTAGCCATCCAAGAGATCAAGTAAAGAAAGTTCTTGTGAATGAAAATCTTTGGGAAAGTGAAGAAGTCATGCACATGAAAGCTCAATTTGATCGTCAATGGGGTGAAGTGATTCCGAGAGCAAAGTAGGAACCATTAGAGTTGCAAAGAGATTCTTCAAAATCTATGAAGCCGTCAAGCATTGATCCACCAACTCTAACACTCAAGCCACTTCCTAAACATCTCAAGTATGTATTTTTAGGAGATTCTAACACATTCGTGTTATTATTTCCTCTTCTCTTAGTGATGTGCATGAACAAAAATTGATGCGGGTTCTTAGGGAGCACAAGGAAGCTATTGGTTGGACATTGGCGGATATCAAAGGCATTAATCCTTCTCTATGCACTAATAAAATCTATCTTGGGGAGGAATACAAGCCATTGGTAGAAGCACAAAGGAGACTCCACCCACCTATGAAAGAAGTTGTTAAAAAGGAGATTATCAAGTGGCTCGATGCGGACATCATTTATCCTATCTTCGATAACAAGTGGGTGAGTCTGATTCAATATGTGTCAAAGAAAGGGGGCATGACCGTGGTGACTAATGATGATAATGAGCTCATTCCAACGAGAATAGTGGTGGGTTGGCGAGTTTGCATTGTCTACAGAAAGCTTAACAAGGCCACTCGCAAGGATCATTTTCCTCTTTTCTTTATCGACCAAATGATTGATCGGTTGGCATGCCATGAGTTCTATTGTTTTCTTGGCAGATTCTCCAGGTATCACCAAATTGAAATTGCTCCCGAAAATCAAAAGAAGACTACATTCACATGTCTGTATGGTACTTTTGCTTTTAGACGGATGCCTTTCGGGTTGTGTAATGCATGTTAATCCCAAAGGGCACAATACTAAGCTAGAAGGGAGAGGGGGGTTGAATAGCTTAGTTAACACTTCAAACTTTTCGTAATAGTTCCTATAACAAGTACTTGCAACCTATTGAAAAGGTTGAAGTAACGGAAGACTTGCAAGGAAGACAGACTAAGTCTGCTGGTGAAGCACTACCAGTAGACTTGGCTGATTACTGAAGTTTGCTGCTCAAAGGAATAGGCTATGATGAAGAATCGTATAAAACAGTAGACAATAGAATGTAAAGAACGTGGGTATTTTGAGATGGTTTGCACTATAAAGAGTGCTACGTCCACCACCAAGGCAGTCAACCTTGGATTTGAATGTGCATTATATTTTCCACTAGTTCTATTACAGAAATATCCAATGGATCGTGTACAAAATATTTGACTTGTGTTTGGGGGTGGGGCAATTAAATATCTGGAGACACAGAGTATTCAATATTCAGAAGAATAGTAAAGAGTACAACAATAAGAAGTAAATGATTAACAGTTGATGTAGATCTTCTTGTTGTTGTTGAGGACTTCGTTGATCAGTTAATGATCTCTTGAATGTACTGAGTATGATGACTTGATATTGTTGAATAGATCAGAGCATTGTTTTCTTCAGTCTTCAATGACAGTATTTATATCGGAGCATCCTTGAGACTATTGTAGAAGATGAAGTGAGTAACAACTCTATTAGGTTGTGAGCTTTAAATGTCGGGAGCTGCTTTATTGACTTCATCTCTGATTGGAACTGATTAGGGTATGGAGAGGAGTAGTTGCTGGAACTAGCAGGTGGGCGACAAATAGATTTGCAGACCTACAGTAGTTGGTATAGTCTGTTTGTGTCAGACTGTAAACCTGCTCCGCCATGTACAGGAGGCGAAAGTCTTCATTTGTTTGGAAAAGCTGGAAAGGCGTGTCTTGGTAGTCAGGAGTTGATGATGATGTATTAATTCAATTTCGAACCATGGATAGCTGAATTAAATATTCCACTTGAGCTTGATATCCAGATAATCTTGACACGTCATGCTGTCCGAGTGCAGACAAGGTCTGCTGGTGAAGGCTGCTGGAAGTTTGCTGGTGAAGCCTTCTGCCGAAGTCTTCTGCCGAAACCTGTGAAGTCTAAAAACTATTCTAAAGGTAAAGTTCTATACACATTTGCCACACTAACTGGTACACAACCCATTTAACCACTAAGTATAGAACCTAATGTAATAAATGAGCAAATGCAAATTAAGATACATTGAGAAACAACAATCTCCTTCTATTTGCATCTGGTCATCATTACTTACAAGTGAGGGCTATGAAAGCTCTAGGATAGATAATAGCATGTCAGATAAATACTTTTAAGTTTTATAACAGCAGACTTGCCTTTATCAAAAAGAACACCTAAAATGTAACAACTAATCTAAGTGCTTACAACATAAGAGATTTAAGGAACAAGCACAAGGATTATAGTAAACATTTAAATTAAATTTAAACTGGATGTTTAAATTCCAAGCATATATATGAATTTAAATAACATGGAATATAACATTGGAGATTTTTGAAAAGGAATGAACTCCTGTATTTCAAACAAGAAGTTTAATATTTACAGAGTTTTCAAAAAAAAAGATAGATACAAAGGATAAGGATAGAAAGATATAAGCTACCATGGCCTTTTTCCTTTTCCTTTGGCTGCTCTGTCAGCTGCTTCTCTTTCTTGGCGTAGGTGCTTGATCGTGTCTTAAATTTATACCTTGCAAATAAACAAGACTATTGCAGAATAGTTTGGGAAGCAAGGGTCGAACTACAGAGATTTGGATTTGATTAAAGTAAATTTAACTAATCTAATCAAAATAAAGAAATTAATAACTAATGGGGTTTTTGGTTTTTATAAATTAAATTAACTAGAAAACAATAAAATAATATAACTAACAAAGCATGATAAATATGAGATAAATCAAGATTTGTAAAACGTCTAGAAATTAGGATTCACTTGTATCTACTCTATTGTTCGTTTAAATAAAGTATCATTCAATACGTTAGATTCGTTCACGAAAGATTGATATAGATTGTCAAATTATAATTTAGTTTCCATCCCAAATAATTCATCCACTCTATATCCTAAGAACAAGAACATATGGATCATATCTGTCACTTAGGTCATATATATGAACCTGACCCTAACTTATCACTCTCGTGCATCGATAGGTTTAATTTATCATGATAGTGAGCCAGTGCACGACATATGCATATAGCCGTGCAGGTATCCGCACCTCTAGGCCTTTAATGCTTGCGATTCCATTCATTTGGTCAAAGCTAGACAATAAAGAGGTTGATAAACATCATGATCAACAAGAATTGAATGAATAAAAATATATTAATGTAGAACAAAAGATTCGATACAAGTTACCTCAAATTCCTAGATTATGGAGTTAGTTCCTCATAATTGAAAATACAAAACCTTGAACCATTCTTGAAAAATCTTTCTTCATAGACAAAGAAAAATAATACAGAACTTCTCTCCCTTTTTCCTAACCTAAAGGGATCTATTTATACCTAATTAATCCTACAACAAAAAGGAAAAGGAGATACAATACAATTACAACACTAAAAAGAATTCAAATAGGACTAAAGGAGGGCATAGGCCGGTCCACTATTCCAATTAGGAAGAGAGTCCACGGTTGAATTGGCTTGGAAAAGCTGATTTTCAGCTTTTATGCCTTTAAGTTTCCAGCATTTCCACTTTGGTCCCTAAAGTTCTTCAATTCAACATAAATTGTGAGCTATGTATGAAATACAATGCTTATAGCTAAGATTATGTAAATAGTGTGAGCTATATGAAGATGTGTATATAATTCAAAACAAGAGTCAAATCAACTATGCTTCCAAACCATGTCAACTAACACAAACAAATGTGACAACTAGATCAATAGGACTTTATTAAGCTTGTAATGTAAGGCCAAGGTGAGGGGGTAACAATAAAAAGGATAAGAAATTACAAAGTGAGAGAGTAAGAATATTTCCCTTTTTCTTATACAAATCACTCACATTCATTTTTTTTTAGGGAAGCAGGGCGGCACCTGCGCATATATAAATAAACGGGAAAAAGAGTACAAACATGAGGAGGGCAACCAGCCTTACCCAACATTGGGGGGGACAAAGGGTCCTGGCCTCTAAAACAGATATGCCAAACGGAAACAAAACCAAAACAAAATAAATCAGCCTTTGCGATAAGTATAGAGCCCTAACACATCTTGTCGAAGGATCGAGAGGATCTTTCGCGGAAGTTGCTCAATATGAGTATAG
The DNA here is from genome assembly GCA_013146195.2 of Codonopsis lanceolata. Taxonomy (NCBI): domain Eukaryota; kingdom Viridiplantae; phylum Streptophyta; class Magnoliopsida; order Asterales; family Campanulaceae; genus Codonopsis; species Codonopsis lanceolata. The sequence continues at coordinate 169,655,604 of CM028377.1, forward strand.
CACATGTTACCACGATGAGAATACGCCTCAGCAGCAAGGATATCAGCTAACCTATTCCACACTATGTATACATGATTTAAAACAAAACCAATGCTAAGCAACTTACAATCCTCCAACCCATAGCTATATCTCCACGGAAATTGACAACTGTCGTTAATACCCATAACAGACACCTTCGAATTTGTCTCCACGGTGACCTTCGAAAAACCATATTCCATATACAACTTAAGCCCATAACGAAGAGCAGCCACTTCAGCATACATATTAGAACCAGTACCCAGGAAGATAGAATAAGCAACCACCAAATTCCCCTCTGTATCTTGAATAACACCCCCACCCGAACAATCTCCATTTTTTGAAGAACCGTCCGTATTCAATTTAACACCCTCGCTAGGCCTTTCCCAACGTAACCATAAACCCCGACGCATCTTGACATCTTGAATAGGAATATGAAACGTGGCCAACCGTAGCTTACCAATGTGCCCAGCTGAAGAAGACAACTGAAATACCAAGTTCAAATCCTTTAACCAATGGCGAATCTTCCGAACAATGTTCACGGCCAACATAGGGCTGGAATAAAAAATAGCACAACACCGCACTTTCCACAGCTCCCAACAGCCAAAAAAAAAGATTCCTAATTCATAAGCCCCCAGTTGATTACAATCACTATGACGCGTCTAAGAATCAAACAAATGCCGCAATGAGTGAAAGACCTAAGGCGTCTGAAAATAAACATAAAGACTACCCCAGACCTCCCTAGCCACTTCAGACCATATAAACAGATGAGGTAAAGATTCACAATCATGAGAATTTTGACAGCAAACACACTTATAAGCCATCAGGATCCCTTTACTCCTTATTCTCATATCAACAGGAAGAGCACCATGAAAAAGCCTCCAAATAAACCCACTAACCTTTGTAGGAATCCAAGAACGCCAAATCTTTGAAGCCCAAGGAACTGGAGGACCCCGATTACGAATCAGATCATAGTACAATGCATTCTCAAAATTACTTGATGTTGAGTTTGAAAAGACCAGCTTGTCTGCAATAGACGAATTAAGACGCACTCATCGAATAACATCATGGTATTGTTCAGGAATAAGAGGGATAAATTCATCAATATAGGGCCAAGCATCCTTCACCTGCAGGGATGCATCCATCGGTAAGGGACCATACAAGATATTGCCATACTAGTTATCTGACTAAAACACAATATCCCCCGACCCAATAACCCATTGAGTGTTATTGCAAAGAGTTTCCAATAGACTGGCCACTGCTTTCCAGCCTTTAGACCCCCCGTTTGATTAATGGAGAGACTCCTCGTCATATATTTAGACCTCATAAACTTAGTCCATAAACATGTTCCCCTGAAGTGCCACCCAAGCAAGCTTAGCATGAAGAGTTGCCATGACATGTTGCAACCACCGTAAACCTAAATTGCATTCCTTAATAGGACGACAGATAGTATCCCAGGATATCCAATACACCCGTCTCTCCCCCTTAGAACTCCACAAAAATGAAGCAAAGGCTTTCTCAATGCGATTAATAATCATGTTCGGGGACCTTGATAGCAGCTAGAGTATATATGGGAATACTACAAAGGATCGATTTTAGAAGCGTTAATTTACCTCCAAATGATAACAGTCTAGATTTCCATCCCCCAACTTTATTAGTAATACGCCCCACCAAATCTTCAAAATAAATCCCCTTGGTTCTGCCTTAAAAAGGGGAACCCCCAAATAAAGTAACGGTAAATGTCTATTAGAACATCCTGCCCAATTTTCGATATCTCTACGCTTCCTTTGAGAACATGTCTGAGAAGTATAAAACCCACTTTTGGCCAGATTAATGAGTTGTCCCGAAGCAGCCTCGTACATACCCATGATGCGACGAAGACCTTGAATGGATTTTTTGGCCCCATTACAAAAGAGAAGCATATCATCGGTGTACAAGAGATGCGAGATAATCACTCCACCACGCCCATGCATATAAGGAATAATCCGGCCAGCCTGAATTTCCAAATTAATGTTACGAGATAAAATCTCCTGCGCCATCACAAACAGAAGAAGGGATAGGGGATCACCTTGACGAACCCCACAGGAAGAATTGAAGAAACCATAACTTTTAGCATTGATGCGCAACGAATACCAATTATTACTTATAAGGTGATATATTAAGGAGCAACTGTCTTCATTGAAACCAAAATATTTAAGAGCCCGAAGAAGAAAATCCCATTCCACCCTATCGTATGCATTTGACATCTCCAGTTTAAAAATGACATTGCCCCCACGAGTTTTATAATTCAGCCTATGAACTAACTCCTGAGCCAACATCACATTCTCCTGAATGCCTCTCCCTTTAACAAAGCCAGCATGTTCCAAAGAAATCAAGCTCATGAGCAACAAAGCTATACGACTAGCCATAATCTTGGAAAGAATTTTGCCAGAAAAATTACAAAGACTAATAGGTCGGAAGTCCCCAAAATCAGCTAACACTTTAATCTTTGGAAGTAGCACTAGCGTAATGGCAGCAATCCCTCTATGAATCTCAGCCCCACGAAAAAAATCCTGAACCGCCAAAACTATGTCATCTTTTATAATATCCCAACAACCACGATAGAACCAACATGTAAAACCATCATTACCTGGAGCACTGTCAGGATTCATGTCCTTGATAGCTTCCCAAATCTCTTCCTTTATAGGGACTCTACAAATAATATCATTATCTTCCCTTTGCAATCCACCCATAGAGTGAGAAAAAAGGTCTTCATTAAGAATATGAGTAGACCGAGATAACAAATCAGAGAAGAAAACAACCGCGCAATTGCCAATAATATCGTCATCCTCACACCAAGAACCATCTTCATTCTTAATTCTAATAACATTAGATTTCTGCTGATCCTTAATACAAGCATGAAAAAATGTCGTGTTACGATCTCCATCTCGAAGCCAACTTTGCCTTGCTTTTTGTTGAAGCAATTCTATATCCCACTGAACACACTGAGAGAGAGCTTGCTTCTCAGCTTTTAAAGCTTTTTTATCGACACCATTCCCCCATGTTGTAACGCCACTTCAAGCTGCAAAATCGTATCCTGATATTTAGAAATCATCCTCTGAACATTTCCAAAAACCGCCCAATTCCAGGTCTTTAATTCCTTTCGAAGAAAATGAAGCTTTTTATGCCAAACTTCCATAGGAGAACCCCCAACGTATCTCTTCCATTGATGACCTACAAACCTCAGAAAATCTTGATGATCCAACCACATACGCTAGAACCTAAATGATCTCGTACCCTTTTTAATAGAAGGAAACTCCAATAACAATGGGGCATGATCCGAATTGGAACGAGTCAGATGGGTAACTCGAATAACCGGAAGGTTCACCTTATAGGCTCCATTGATAAGGACTCGATCTAGCCGCTGCCAAATCCTGGCACCATCATGATGGTCATTGCACCAAGTGAAAATATTTCCTTCATAACCAGCATCCTCCAAACATGCTGCATCACAAAATCATTCATACTATACAGATCCCACCCATTCCCTCCCAGTTTCTCGAATGTGTGTAAGATCGTATTAAAGTCACCGCCCACAATCCATGGATCTTCATGATTGGCCGCAATATCAGAAACATCCTACCAAAGGGCCTGTCTACCACAACGAGTGCAAGGAGCATAGACAAAAGAAACCATGAAGACCATATCATCTTTACATATCCGAACCGTCAACTGTTGAGACGAAGCACGAACCAAACTGACTTCTATACCATCCTCCCAAAATAACCAAATGTGTATGTTAATCGGATTGCTATGCAAGCAATTAGGGTAACGTAATTTCAATTAAGCCCCTCAACTTTATTATTTCTTGATTTTAGCTATAAATTGGTTCATAGATTTCAGTTGACTCCATCAATTGTATCTTTTTGAACAGCTTTTAACCTGTTTAAACTAAAACAAAAATCTACAAAAACTACAAAATAAAATTATTAAACATTAGTGCATAAAAATACGTAAAAAATAAAATCTTTTTGTGAGGGTGACACTATTAACACTCCCCTATAAACCCACAAACTCAAGGAGATTCTAATGAGCGACTCAAAAAGCAACAACATAAATACAAAGAGATAAGGGTTAGAAATTATTCTAAGTTATAGTCGTTAGTTTGACTCAAATCCTTCCTTTTAACTAAGAAGGCATCGCCAGATCACTTAGGAATGCACACATTTTTGGTCCATAAAATCCACCATTCATGTAGTGTTTTAATTTTAGTCCATTGAAACCAAACACTTCCTTGGCAAAACTTTCTTTACTCGATGGCCATTTAATTGATTTAGGGATGAGGAGTTTCACACCTAAATCTTCCAATGTAATCCTTTCCGGATTTTCCACTACTTTTTCTTCAACGCTACATTGCTCGTGCATATCTAAAATAGGTTCTTGATTCTCTTCAAGAAAATATGAAGAAGGCGTCCCTAACTCCACATAAGTGTCGAGCGGAGAATCAATTGGAGAATAAATTACAGTGAAAGTCTCTGAAATTGTTTCAGGTTCTTGAGAACAATGAGGTGGTACGTCAATTTATGGAAAATCTTGCTATTCTAAAATCAACTCATCATCTTCTTTAATCGGTTCATCTACTACTTCCAATTCTTTTTCCTCATGGGCATCTGTTTTTTCTATATTCCTTGGGGTTGTACCAGATACTCGGTACCATTTATTTAAACGCTCTTGCATTATTTCCAGATACCAAGGCTCCTCTCTGCCCCTTTCTATTTCATATTCCCACTTAGCGATTTCCTATTCCATGGGTAACTCATCATCTTCCGACATCAACTCATTCTCTCGCACTTCTAGTTCTACTTTTTCAATCGGCCCTTCTTCCTCAATACCTTCTATCTCTTCTTCATCTAAAGGTGTTGGATTATTTTCTTGATGTTGTTTTTTAAACCTATCTAACTGTTCTACGACATCTGTCAATTTTGCAAGAATTAGCTTTCGATCTCTATTTAATTGCCTATTTACTTCTAACTCTCACTCATTATAATAAGACGAATACGAAGGAGGTGACTCATTATAATAATTATGCGAGGAAAAAGATGATTAATTGTAATAAGAATGCGACTCATTATAGTGGGATGAATAAGAAAGAGGTTCATGAACAATTGAAGCTTTCAAAATTGTCTTTTCTTTCTCCTTTGGAGCAGAACTAGATAATTGATCATCATTATGCCAGCTATCCATAATTTCTCTAATTTTAGCCACGCTTCTCCAATCTTCCGCAGGTATATAAGGTAAATATGAAGGAGGTGGCTCATTATAGTAGGACGGATGAGAAGAAGGTCCATTATAAAAGGGCGAATTATAATAGGGTGGCTCATTATAGTTATTATGATAGGGCGGAAAAGATGGTTGATTGTGATAATCTCTTTCATAGCTATTAGGAAAAGATGGTTGATTTATTCTAGCATTTTGGTAGGCATATTCATTTGTGACTCTCATAGGTGCGGAATTTTTCATGCCCAATTGATAATTATTGTACGCCATTTTCTTAAGATTTGTTTATTTATATTTTTTAAGAGTTTTTTTTTATTTATATTTTTAATTTTCGGAATTAATTTTTTTAAAGATTTTTTTTTGAAAACAAAAATAATAAAAAGAAAAGCTAAATTAACTAAATCAAAATAACAAATCCCCGGCAACGGCGCCAAAAACTTAATCGTGTCTTAAATTTATACCTTGCAAGTAAACAAGACTATTGCAGAATAGTTTGGGAAGTAAGGGTCGAACCACAGAGATTTAGATTTGATTAAAGTAAATTTAACTAATCTAATCAAAATAAAGAAATTAATAACTAATGGAGTTTTTGGTTTTTATAAATTAAATTAACTAGAAAGCAATAAAATAATCTAACTAACAAAGCATGATAAATATGAGATAAATCAAGATTTGTAAAACGTCTAGAAATTATGATTCACTTGTATCTACTCTATTGTTCATTTAAATAAAGTATCATTCAATACCTTGGGTTCGTTCACGAAAGATTGATATAGATTGTCAAATTATAGTTCAGTCTCCATCCCAAATAATTCATCCATTCTATATCCTAAGAACAAGAACATATGGATCCTATCTGTCACTTAGGTTATATATATGAACTTGACCCTAACTTATCACTTTCGTGCATCGATAGGTTCAATTTATCATGATGGTGAACCAGTGTACGACATATGCATATGGCCGTGCAGTTATCCACACCTCTAGGCCTTTAATGCTTGCGATTCCATTCATTTGGTCAAAGCTAGACAATAAAGGGGATGATAAACATCATGATCAACAAGAATTGAATGAATAAAAATATATTAATGTAGAACAAAAGATTCGATACAAGTTACCTCAAATTCCTAGATTATGGAGTTAGTTCCCCATAATTGAAAATACAAAACCTTGAACCATTCTTGAAGAATCTTTCTTCATAGACAAAGAAAAATAATACAGAACTTCTCTCCCTTTTTCCTAACCTAAAGGGATTTATTTATACCTAATTAATCCTACAACGAGAAGGAAAATGAGACACAGTACAATTACAACACTAAAAAGAATTCAAATAGGACTAAAGGAGGACATAGGCCGATCCACTATTCCAATTAGGAAGAGAGTCCACGGTTGAATTGGCTTGAGACAGTTGATTTTCAACTTTTATGCGTTCAAGTTTCCAGCATTTGCACTTTGGTCCCTGAAGTTCTTCAACTCAGCATAAAGTGCCTATATTTTGTACAATTGTTCCAAAAGTCCCTAAAACTATAAAACAACACTAAAACATATATTAGACAACAAAAACCCCGAGAAATAGCATAATTTAAGCCGGAATAATGCCTAATAACTAGGTATAAAACACAGTGATCAGCGCTCGAGTTCTTCAACTCTTCTGGTGTACTATTTATTAGCTGAGGTCTGTTATCTGGTGGAGCGAGAACGGTAGTCAAGTTCTTCTTGTAGCATGTTGTTCTCGTCCATCAGAACTCGATTCATAGACTACAGTTATCTTTCCTCCATGATGGCCAGATCACGTTCGTGCTCGGCTGCCATTCGATCATGCGCTGCTTCGAGAGCTTGATCGTTGAGTTGTAGCACTGGAGGGTGACCATGACCAAGGTTGAGGGTGATGCTATGAAAGAGCTGGTAGAAAAGTATTGAGTAGAGCCGAACATATTTGTTGCGCTAAGCCTTCATGTTGATCTTCAGATCGATAGACTCGTGCCTGAATTCTCCAAACTTAGTCCAAACATCCTTTTGAAACTGACGAAGGATGGCGGCATTCCTGGCAGCAACCCTAGATGATTCAGTGGTAATCTCAGCAGCAGCTGTGGAGATACTTGTTAATTCTCCCAGCCTATTGTAGATGGCATCCAGTCTGCTCAGGATATCTGCATTTTTCGGGCAGGACGAAGAAGGATCGAGGTCTACTCGAATGTGCTAAATACCAGTAGATGAGGAGGCATCAGCAGCAGCGGGATGGAAGGGCTGCTGGAGGGGTGGATTTCTTGAGTTTGAGGTGGAAGAGGAATCGGGTGTGGGGAAGGTATTGGTAGATGAATAGTTGGATTTGGGTGGGGATGAAGGAGGGGTTGAGGGAATCTCAATATCTGTGTCTGAATGATCACAGATAATTGATGGGGTTGGGAGGGGTTCGGTGGAGAACTAGAAGGAAGGAGGGGATAGGAAAGGGCTTCTGGTCTCAGAGGGGTAGGTTCTGGTGGGGGGGGGAGTAAGTTTGGTGAAGAGGTCTGTTACCGACGAAAGTTCAAAGATGAACTTCGTAGCAGCAGAGAAAAGGATAGGGGAAACCAGGTGGTTAGAATGAGAGGAATGGGTTAGTTTCGGTCGGATGGTGTAGTAGGGTTGGTTTGGGTAGGAGGGGCTGAAGATGGGGTAGATGGGTTTGGTGAGTAGTTGAAGGGGGAAGGAGGTGTTGGAGTTGGTGATTTGATATGCTCCTCCTGAGGACTAGAGTCCTTAAGAGTTATGGGCTCCTCCTGAGGGATAGACTCCTCCGGAGGGTTAGGCTCCTCCTGAGTAGATGACTCAGTAGGATTGGTTGTAGAAGGGATAGTTTGTTGGTTGCCAGCAGACTTCCTTTTCTACCTCAGCGGCTGGATAGGAGATCCAGAGGCTTCATCGATAGAGATGATAGGGTCTGCTGGTGGCTTGGTTGGAATGCCCTTACGCAAACGCTTGCGTTTAGGCTTGGGTGAGGGTGATGGTTGGTTAGAAGAGGGTTTGCATTTAGGGGTTTGGGATGGCTGGGGAGAAGAGGTTTGTCCAGCAACAGCAGAGGAGCTGTCAGCAGACTTTGCATGTCTACTGGCCTTCAGTTCCTTCTGTACCCAGGCTGCTTGAAGCTCTTTTGTTTAAGCTTCTACCCTGGCCTTGGCATCTTCCTTGGTCTTGGTACGAATGCCAGCCAAGACTTCAACCTCATCTGGCGAGAAACCAGCCTCCTTTCTGGTCTTCGCAACCTTGGCGCGCTTCCAGATGTTCTCAGACTCTTCTGCCAGCACTCTTGCCTTTTGCAGAAAGTCCCTGTCAGTGGTAGAGGTTTGCTTCTGAACCTTTGCCCAGGCTGTACAAATAGCTGCACTGGCAGCGTCATACGCATCCATATCGAACCGCATGACCATCATAGGAGTGGGCTCGGTCACCATTTCAGCAGCAATGTTGGGGAGCCCTCTTTGCAGCCTCCTCTTATTCTCATACTCAACGTACTTGGAGAAGAAAGCGGCTGTTAGCTACTTGTCCTTCTTCACTTTCTTGAGCTCTTTCGGCTCAACAACATAGTTGATCTCTAGTGTATCCTTTAGCAAGGTGTTGATCAGCCGGACGAAGGGCCTTTTATTGGAAGGGTTGTCCTTTATTGACGCGATGTAGTTGCGAAGCTTGTTGAAGATGATATCGCCATAGTTAAGGTGAGTCTTCTGGTGGATGGCGCATAAGAGGTTGAGTTGTTGGGAGGTGAAGACGTCATGGGAGCCGTTCTTAAAGAGCAACGACTTGTCCAGCAGATGACTGGAATAGTAGACGTCTAAGGGAAAGACGTTCCACAACATTTTTCCTTGAGGTTCCCTTGGGGCATTCGCTCCCCTCATTGCTTCCCAGGCATTGTTAGCCTCAGCAATGGATATCTCACAGTCCCCGCCATAGTGAACTCCAATCACTTTGGATATCACCTTGGCAGACAAAGGGAAGGGACGTGCACGAATCCACCCTTGAATAACAGAAGGTGTTTTGGCGTTGATCTCTATTCGCTGGTAAAATTCTTCAGCGAGGAGGTTGCTGTAGTCTTCGTCGTGAAGAGTGAAGAAGGGGAGGATCTCAGACTCGTTCATATCCTCACACATTTTTGCTCCGGCAGCAAAAGTGCGGACAGACGCCAAATCAATGCATATACCCGAGAGGTATGTGTTCGTCGGCAGCTCTTGGATAATGTTGTGAGCGGCGGGAAAGAAGGGAAACCCATGAAGGTTGATGGAGGGGCTAAGGTGAATGACTTGCTCTGGGTCGAGCACCTTCCTTTTGCCGGAACTAGATTTCGCAGATGATTTACCTACAAAAGCAGTTTAAAAATTAGGGCTTTTCCCATACAGAACAAACAATCAAGGTTTTCATTTTAAGGAAAAATAAAATAAATTTTCAGATAGGAAATTGAAACCCTTGAATGTTTTTAGAGTTTAAATACAGAGAAACATCAATAGTTAATTCTCAAAGAAATAAGTATTTGAAACACGGAGAAAACCATTTGTTTTAAGGTTTTGAAATAGACAACAATGGCGAAAATTGTTAGGATACGCAAAGCGTCCTTTCAGATTCCTCAAAGAAACAACTCAAAAGAAGAAATTTAAACGGTTAATCATGAGAGAAGTATCTAACGAGCATTGAAATGCTTACCATTGTCGTTGTAAGGAAAAAGATGCGAAGAACAAGGTAGAAATGAAGCAGTTGCAGAGAAGAACGGGGGGTTTGAGTAGAGAGAGATTTTTAGAAAGAGAGGGTTTGTGAAAGTTTTGAAAGAGGCGGTTCAAAGTCTATTTAAAGAAGGAGAAAAGTTATTTTAGCGAAAATAGCTTGGATGATTGACATGTGCCTTTCATAAAGCTTTTAACTGAAGATATTTTCAAAATAACAGCAAAAAGTGACTTTTTACCCCTTAGCCTTTTTTAGAAAAAACTTTTACCCTCTACTAAACAGTTGACTGAAATACTAACCTGGTCGTAATGATGTTGAGCTAAAACAACAACGGAGTTAGTAACAATTAATGATTGCTGGTATGAAATAACTTTTAGATTTAAACATAAACTTTAAATCGTAGGATCAATCATACCAAGATTTCTCCTTAAATACGCAAACCTGGTAGCATCCAGTGGCTTAGTGAGAATGTGGGTCCCAATGAGCACAATAATAAGCTAGAAGGGGGGGGGAGGTTGAATAGCTTATTAACACTTTAAAAACTTTTAAAGTAAGTTCCTTGAAAGTTACTTGCAATCTATGAAAAGAATCAAGTAGCGGAAGACCTTCAAGAAAATTGTTCCAGGTCTGCCGATAAAGACTACCGGTAGACCTTTTACAGATTACTTAAGTTCTGCTGAAATGGATAATATAAACAATGAAACTAAGCAGTTCAAATAATAGACAAACAGTAGGAAATAACACAAGTATTTTGGGATGGTTCACACTATAATGAGTGCTACGTCCACCACCAAGGCAGTCAACCTTGGATTTAAATTGTGCACTATGTTTTCCACTTAGATCAATTACAAAGAATATCCCTAATGGATCGTGTACAAAATATTGACTTGTGTTTGGGTCTAAGGAATTAAATATCTGTAAAAACAAGATATTTAATTCGTGCAGAAGTATAGTTAATGGAAGTTAACAACAAGAAGAATAAAGCAATAAGTGTTGAAGAGCAGCTTCTTGTTGTTGACGAGGACTTCTAGATCTGTTGAGGATCTATTGAATGCACTGAACTGAAAGACTTGGAGTTGTGAAGATTCAGAGCAATTCTTTAAGTGTTCGATTGATTCTGTACAGCTTGTCCTCTGTTCCAGTCTTCAATGGCGATTTAAAGCAGAGATGCACTTCAAAGATCCGTTGGAGAAGACGAAGACTTCAACTCTATTCATAAATGCATTAAATGCATGGGGTCGATCAAGGATTTTCGTCTTCACGTTATCTAGAGCATATAATCATTTCGAGATCTTCAAAAGGTGGGCGATTTGGTGTCGATCGAGAGATGAAGCGAGAAAGTAGGGGGACACGCTTTTCGCTTTCATTGTTCAGACGAAAAGTATTCACGCTCGCTTTTGGAAAGTTGCTTTCGGCGCTTGACATGTCGAGGGAATGACTTGGATTAATTCAAATAATATATGGAAATAAGTTTGAATTAATCCAGCTAGCTTTGGAGAGGACTCGTAGAAGCGCATCACCGGACACGAGGTCTACCGATCTTAAGCTTTGAGCGGTCTTAGGTTGAAGGCCGAGAAAGGGTCTTCATTGAACCCGAAAAAGTCCTACAAAAACTATACAAGGCAAAGTTCTATACACGGTTGCCACGCTAATCGATACGCGGCCCGATTAGCCATCAAGTATAAAACTAATGTAATGTATCGATCGATATAAATTTAACATAAGAATCAACAATCTCCTCCTATTTATATCCGGTCATCATTACTACAAATGAGGGTTTTAAAACAAACTATTTAATAGATAATAGCATGTCCGAGAAAGTTTATATATTAAGTAGTCGGTAGACATGCCTCTATTGAAACGTAATAACACCTCAAATGCAAGGGACTAATCTAAGTGCATACAAGAATAAGAGAGTCAAAGAACAGCACACAGATTAGCAGCAGTTTAAATAAATTTAAACTGAATGTTTAAATTCTAATTTAGATAAACAATAAAGCAGTAAGAATTTAAACACCATAATTTTTGAAAAAGCAAGTAATCATCTGTATTTATAAACAAGATGTTTACATTCAACAGAGTTTTCAAAAATAAGATAAATACAAAGGAAAGGGAAGAAAAGATACAAAAGCTACCAAGGTCTTTTCCCTTTGCCTTTGTCTGCAGCCTCCTTTTCTCTTCTTTCTCGCTCTAGCTCTTCCATTCTTCGTTGATATTCGTCATCTGCATCAGTCGGAGGTCTGGTGGAACGAGAACGGTAGTCCAGTTCTTCACGAAGACGGTTGTTCTCTTCCATCAGCATTCTGTTGATAGATCTCATTTGCTTCTCCTCCGTGATGGCCAGATCACGATCACGGTTGGCATTCATAATATCATGAGCAGAGTTGCGAGCGAGGTTGTTGAGTTCCATAATAGGAGTACGACCGTGGCTGAGATGGAGAGTGATGGCGTGGAATAACTCGTAGAAAATGGAGCCTATGATACGGCAACCTTCATCTCGTTGAGCTTCGATGTTGATCTTGACATCGGTGAAGTCGTGCCGCATCTGTCCAAAACGAGTCCAGACATCCTCTTGAAATTGTCGAAGAGTAGTGGCAGTCCGGTCGTTGGCCTTGCCGCAGTGGCTACTTCAGCGGTAGCGGTAGATATGCTTGTGAGCTCGCCTAGCCGCTGGTAGATGGCATCTAGCCGGGACAAAACTTCAGCATTGGCTGGCTGATGGGAAGTAGATGCTTGGCCAATGTGAATGGTGCCGGCAGAGGCAGAGTCTGCAGGCCTGAAGGGCTGTTGTAGAGGGGGAGTTCTGGAGGCAGAAGAGGATGAGTCTTGGGTTGGTATGGTTTTAGTGGAAGAGGAAATGGTTATAGGGGAGGGTGGAGGTGGAGTTGGTGGGGAATCCAGTTCCATATCAGTGTCAGAATTTTCACTGATATGGGAGGATTGGGGAATGGGTTCGGTAGAGAACCGTAAAGAAAGGCGGGGTAGAAGAGGTATTTTGGTTTTGAAGGGAAGGTCGAGGAGGTTGAGAAGGTTGAGGAGGTTGATGAGAAGGGGTGAATAGATCTGCACTCGACGAAAGTTCGAAGAGGAACTTGGCGGCCAGAGGTCTAAAGGCGTGGTGTGGTTGAAGAAGTTGGTTGGGTTTGGGGTGGTGAGGAAGGTGTGGATGGGTCAGGTGAGTAGTTAAAGGGAGAGGGAGGAGGAGGAGTTGGGGTTCGGCGATTTTGAGGCTCCTCACGAGGGATAGACTCCTCAGGAGGTGGTGAATTCCTACGAGTAGATGACTCGGGAGGAATAGATGAAGGGTTGATAGGTATAGATGAAGGGTTGAGTAAGGTTTGGGCGTCGGTAGTTGGTTGGGCTCTAGAAGGTATAGTTGAAGGGTTGGCAGTTGAGTGTTGGGCGTATAGGTAGTTGGTTGGTGGCGGTAGAGGGTTAGATGGGTAGCTCTCCTTTTCTTCCTCGGCCGAATAGGAGACTCACCGCTTCATCTGTAGAGGTTGGAGGGATCGCCCGTGGCGGTCTTCAAAGGTTTTACGAAGTTTCCTTCGCTTTGGTTTGGGAGTGGGTGCGTGAGTTGGTGAAGGTGGTTGGCCGGATTGGGTGGGAGGCTTGGCTTGGGTAGATGGAGGAGAGGAATGGCTAGATTGGCTCGGTGCCTTCTTCTTCGGCCTTCCTTCATCTCCTTCTCGATCCATTTGGCTGCTCCTCTTCGCGGAGGTGCCACTTCCGCCTTGTCTTTCTTGGCTTTGCCTCCGCTATTTTCTCGACCTTAGCAGCGGCTCGCCTCATCGTGCCTTTGGCCTTTAGATGGAGGTCCGTGGCCACTTGATCGTCAAATTTAGCGAGGCCTTTTGAAGGTCCCGCTTGCCGCTACATGTGCTTCCATATTGAAGCGGTGACCAAGATAGGTTGCTTGGCCACTTTTTCAAGAGAGACCGGAGACTTCTACGCATCCGGCGCTTGTTCTCGTGATTCTGTATTTACCGAAAAACGAGGTCGTGAGTTGCTTCTCCTTGGCCATGATACAACTCATCTTCTTTCAAAGAAGAGTTGATGTTAGCATCATCCCTCAAAAGGGCATTGATCGCCCGACGAAGGGCGCTTGCAAGTGGGGTTGTTCTTAGCTTTCTCCACCCACGCTTTAGCTCGTCGAAAATGATGAGCCCCCGCTTGAGACGTAGTCAGAGAAATACAAAGACCGGTCGTTGATCTGCTGGCCAAGAACATGTCATGTGCTCCACTCTTGAATAGAGCCCCTTGTCTAAAAGGTGGCCGGTGCAATAGACGCCAAGAGGGAACAAATTTCTGAGCATCTTCCTTGTGGCTCCCTGAGAGTGTCACTCCCCTCATGGCTTCCCTGCATGTAAAGCCTCACCATGGTTGCCGAAAGAGCTCCTCCGTAATGCACGCGATGATGGTGGAAATAGATTTAGCGGTGACAGATGGGACGGCCTCGAATCCACCCACGAAGAGCGCCCGTTCATGAGCTCCATTCGTTGATAAAATTCTTCCCGCCAGAAGATACCAGTAGTTTTTGTCGTTGAGGCGTAAGAGGCGTAATCCCGAGGCGCCCATATCCTCGCAAGCTTTGACGCCGCAGCCTATAGAGTTGATTGACGTAAGGTCAATGCACATGCCCGAATGTATAGCTTGGGTCCAAAGCGACAATAATGTCATGAGAGGCGGATAGATGGGATATCCTCGAAGGTTTATATTCGAACTTGGAGGAATGACATTTTCGTGGTCAAAAGCCTTCCCAATCGTCGCGCTTTGATTTTGAAGTTCTTGCCCGAAAGAAAAACAAAATAAAAATTAGGCTTTTCATCTAGACATCTAAACAAGTAGGAATTTCAAAGTTTTCCAAAATAAATTGAAATTTTCAAGCAAAAACTTGAAACCCTAGAATGTTTAGAGAAACCACACTCGAGAAATGCATAATGTAAGTTTTCATAAGAATGAACAATGAATAAACAAAACGATCGTTAGTATTCAAGTTTGTAAGAAAAACAATGGCGAATCACCGTATAAACTCGAAAATGACCGCTTGAATTCCAAAAGGATTTTAGGTTAAGAATGAAATGCGCACAAGCACATAGAAAATTACGAGTAGAGTAGAGAGAAGCGTACTCATTGTTGAAGATGAGAAGAAGAAACAAGAAGAAGAACTTGAATTTGCGTAAAGTAGTTACTCGGAGAGAGAGAGAGAGAGAGAGAGAAAAGTTTCTGCTCAAAGGGTTTCGTAAAGTTTGGAAATGACGGTTCAAGGACTATTTAAAGGCGAGAAAATATCGCTTTGAAAAAGCGAACTTAAGATATTTTCTTAAGTACCAAATTTTGTCCTTGACCCCTTTATTGCTTTAGAAACCTCTTTAGCAAAAATAGACTAAGTAAGAGTACTAACCTTTAAGTCTTCCTAAAGGAGAACTTACGCCTTCCGATTAGTCTAATACCGGGTCTACCGGTATGAAAGAAACATTAACAAAATTTTAAAATTAAGCAAGAGGATCAATCATACCAAGATTTCTCCTTAAATAAGCAAACCCGGTGGCATCCAAAGTGGTTTTGTGAGAATGTTCCGCCAATTGATGCTCGCTGGAACATATTCCGCATCGATGTTACCTTTTTCCACATGATCTTTGAGAAAATGATAACGAATATCAATGTGCTTTGTCTTTGAATGCATCATCGATTTTTGGAGATCGAGATAGCCGATGTGTTGTCACACATGATTGGGCAGCCTTGATGTTGTAGTCCACTAGTTGTTGCTTCATCCATAGCAGTTGAGAGCAACAAGCTGCAAAGAATATATTCTCGCTCGTGGGTTGAGTTTGCCACCGATCCTTGTTTCTTGCAAGACCATGAGACGAGTCTGCTTCCAAGAAAGAAATTGACAAGTCCCACCGGTGCTTTCGCTCGCCACTTTGCAGTCGCATAATCGTGATCCGAGTATCCAACTAGATTGAAGTTGTTGGATTTTGAATACCAGATGCCTAGATTTGTTGTTTTTGAAACATATCGATGATACGCTTGGCGGAAGCAAATGTGACTCCTTTGATCGCCTCGAAATCTAGCACAAACACAAACAAAGAAACATAATGTCGTCTACTAGCAAGAAGGTAAAGAAGTGAACCTATGATTCCTCGATACTTGGTCATGTTCTCTTGCTTTCCCTTTCATCTTTGTCAAGATGGCGCCGGTAGACATTGGAGTTTCAAATCCTTTGGTGAATCAAGACCAAACTTCTTGATTAGTTCCTTTGCATATTTGGTTTGGCCGATGAAGATTCCGTCAAGTCGTTGTATCTGCAGCCCTAGAAAATAGGTAAGTTCACCCATCATGCTCATCTCGAACTTGCTTTGCATCGCCTTCTCGAATCTTTTGCACAGGCTTTGGTTAGTTGATCCAAAGATGATGTCGCCCACATAGATTTGTACTGTAAGAGAATGGCCTTTGGCTTGAGGATGAATAAAGTAGTGTCGATTCTTCCTCTCACGAATCCTTGTTCAATTAAGAACTTGGATAGAGTTTCATACCAAGCTCTAGGAGCTTGCTTCAGTCAGAGAGCTTTCTTGAGTCGGTAGCGTGGTCCGCTTTGTCCGAGATGACAAATCGAGGTCGCTCCACGA
The DNA here is from genome assembly GCA_013146195.2 of Codonopsis lanceolata. Classification (NCBI taxonomy): domain Eukaryota; kingdom Viridiplantae; phylum Streptophyta; class Magnoliopsida; order Asterales; family Campanulaceae; genus Codonopsis; species Codonopsis lanceolata. Next base: position 169,672,190 of record CM028377.1, read on the forward strand.
TACGCTTCTTGAAGATCACCATTCGAAAGGCACTCTTAACATCCATCCGATACACTTTGAAGTCCATGAACGAGGCATAAGCTAGAAAGATTCTCGATTGCTTCTAGTCTAGCAACAGAGCAAACGTTTCATCAAAGTCAATTCCTTCTTCCCCCGGTAGCCCCGAGCAACCAATCTAGCTTTGTTTGTGACATTTCCATCTTCATCTCTTTTATTTCTCGAATACCCACTTGGTGCCGATGACCGGATGATCGCCGGTCTTTGAACTAAGCTCCACACCTTACATCTTTCAAACCGTTCACTCTTCTTGCATAGCTTCAATCCAGCTTATGATCTTCGATAGCTTCATCAATCTTCTTTGGTTCGAGTTCCGATACAAATGCATAAGCAAACAAAGTTTCTTCTAACCTTATTTCTCACGAACTCCTCAGTATTGAGATCACCAATGATTTGAGAAATGGATGATCTCTTGCTTCAATAACGCTTGGAGGAAGATCACTTCAGTGGATTCTTCCCTTAAGAATTCGGAGTTGGTTGAGAAGGGGATTCACCAAAATGTTCAAGAAATAGAGTCTTCAAAACTTTCATTTTCTCGTGAACAAGAAGGATGAGAGATCCTGTAAAGGTGCTTGGGGTAAAACAAGAGATGGGTTCGTGGTCAACAGATGAGTTGTTATCGGTATCGGTAGAGGTCTCTTCTACCGGTGAAGGGTTACCGGTATTGGTGGGATCTACTGGCTGCCGCTTTCGATAAAGGATTGGAAGTAGATGTCAGATTTGTACTGCCTCATCATTATCGTAATCATTAGCAACGCTCGAGCCATTCTAGGCTCTAACAAGTCATATTCATCAAAAGAAACATGCACGCCGCATTCTAAGATTTTTAAGTTAGATTTATCGAAAATGCGAAATGCTTTTGAATGTTTGGAATACCCCGAAAAATTCCTTCGCCTCGATTTTTGCATCAAATTTTCCTCTATACTCTTTTCCATTATAAAGAATAAAACATTTACAACCGAAGATTTTAAGAAATCCAATGTTTGGGATCTTCCTCTCCATATTTCATATGGAGTTTTATTATGAAACTTGTTTCGGATCTATTAGGTAAAAGCAAGCAAGCGCTGTTGATCGCTCCCGCCTGTAAATACTTAAGTTTAGCTTCGCCAAAGATTGTTCTAGCCGCTCAATCGTTACGTTCTTTCCGTTCGCTCAGCTACACCATTTTGTTGAGGAGTACCCGGCAGAGAAGTCAGGGCCGATCCCATGGTCATCAAGCAGAGACTTTTCTACACCATTGTTTTTGAATTCAAGGTGTTCCATCTTGTCCGATCTTATGTCACAAATGTCTTCAAGCTTTTGAGTTTGAAGTCTTCTAAAAAAGTGCAAGGACTAGATCATACGCTTTCATCTTTAGATGTCATAGTTTCAATCCAAGTGAATCTAGAGTAGTCATCAACTACTACAAGTGTGTGTACTTGTCTCCCGAAATACCGGGTTGTTGTAATAGGTCCAAAGAGATCCATACGCAGAAAGTTGAAGAGGTCTCTGCTTTGTTGATAAAACAGCATTTCTTTTGAAGGAAGACTTGGAAAGTTTTCCTAGTTGACAAGCTTTCAACTTCCGTCATGATCTAAGCAGACACGTGAGGTAGACCTTCGACAAGCCCATTTTTGGAGAGCTTGAGAGGCTGGCTG
>CM028377.1:169673983-169761659 GCA_013146195.2 Codonopsis lanceolata
AAGAAGATAAACTCTCAGAATCCAAAGGAAATACCGGATGAAAATTACAAAAGGAAAAGACATGTCCTTTACCCCGATGTCCCCGCCAATATGACTTCGTGTGAACTTGCCTACAACTTTGGCAAATATTTTGACCTTCTACCTAGAATCTATAATGTATTCTACTTGGGCAATGATAGGTTTATTCAAGATGAGCTGATGATGAATGTATGGCACATTCATAGCCAGGTCTATGGGATTCAAAACCTTCCTCCAAATGACCTCTACCTGATAGGAAGACCATATGATGAATCATATGAGAGGATAAATCAAGATAGGAACCGCCTCCCTTGATCCATCAAAGCTACATCGATACAAGAGAAGGCATCGTTTATATCAAGTTTGACATTGACCGAATGATTTGTAACTCAACTTTAAAGCCTAGAATTGCCTCGAACTTCATGCCAAATACCATGAATGCTCGATTAAACCTTGGAAACCTTCATTAAAGCACAAATTCAAAAATAATAATATTTCCAAGACATAATTAACTCAAAATAGCGCAAAAAAAAAGGAAATTCGTGAAAATTCATGGAAATCTTGAGCTCATCATTTTATTGATAATCGTGATCGCCCCAACCCGAACTCCACGTAATCCCGAGGTCGTGTTGCTAAAACCAATATCTTTAAACAAATGCGAAGCAACAACACTAAATGCCCGAGCCATCAAGCTCTAAGCTAGACACACACAAAGAGATAGTCAATCCTTGGCCTACAAATTTGAACTGCGTGCCACAACAATGCGCACACACAACAAAACCACCTACTATATAAAACTGAATAAACAACTAAGTCATCGACTAAAACTTGCGGGACACCACAACAACTGAAATAATGAATGCCCAGAAGCTATTGTATTCTTGGGAGACAACTGAATAAATAATAGAATGAGGTACAATGGCACGACAGAACAACTCGACCCCAAATATAGACTACAACACAACTCGGAGTAACTCTAGCTAATTATAAATTATATATGACTTTACACGCAATCGTTCTAATAGAAACGAAACTACTCAAACCAAAATGAATAACGAGACTCTACAAGTTACAACTCGAAGGAACGATCGCCAACTCAACGCACTACTCAACCTCTACACAAGTTATCAACCAAACAACATAGCTACATTTATCAACTCGAGCCCTACTCGAGCTATGATCAAACTACACAATAAGAGATTAAAGTACACAATTAGTCATAAAGACTAAGTAAGTTACTACCAATCATGATATCGCATAACAATTGTTATAACCCATAAATATAACATGGTATTGTCTCTTAGGGAGATTATTCAACCATACGATATAACTTTCACAAATCATAAAGGAGAATTACTCAAACCAAGTTAAACGATATAACATGATGTTCACAAAGATATTTAATGTAACGTTCCACGGATTATTCAACCATATGATTTCCAATATGCCATGATATTCACATAATTATCAAGATCGCTCACGTATGATATGAATATAACGATTCATAGGGACTACTCAACCGCATAATAAGATTTCCACATGTCACCGAGAGAATCACCTAGAATCAAGCTAATCATATCACACTTGAAGATTCACACATAATCAATTATTTCTCACGAGTAGGATACATGATTGAGATACATCTCCAATCGGCCACAAACCCCATACACCGCATGTTATCTCGAACACGAATACATATTACTCACAAATCATCCCAGGAAGTCAATTACATGGCCAGTCCCTACAACCTGTAGTCCGTGATTGACGCACTACTACCCCCAAAACGCAAAGTAGGGCCACTACCGCAAGAGTGCAGGTAGTCATAACCTCGCCATGGCCGTGACCGACGCTTGAGCCCAATCAAACTCCATCGCTAACCGACACGCCTCCCGCCCGTGATCTGGTCGAAGGTCGTTTAACGCTCAACTTAATCACAAGGTGTTACTCACAAGATCTCATAATTCTTCTCAAACACAATGCCAATATATGATTATTCACAAGGCCCAATAATTTTCATATGTGTGATTATTCCCAAACCATAATTCTCAAGTAGGATACAATGACTTGTGAAGTAAAGTCATTGTTACCTTACATGTTATTCACAAGACCTCATATTGTTCACGTAATTCACCAATACTTTCATGATCACATAATTACCCAAGGATACAATGGCTTATGAAGTAAAGTCATTGTTACCTTCCAACATGTTATTCACAAGACCTCATATTGTTTACATAATCAAGTATTCTCATAGAGACATCAATTTATTCTCAAGATTACTAATCACAATTGAATTCTCAACAATATCAACATCACTATAATCATAGTAGATAATTCACAACTTACCAGATGTTCCACTTGAGTTACAATTCAAGACCATGCTCAATAGTATAACCATAATAATTTGGGATTAACAACTTAGTCTTTAAATATCAAATGTGTATAGGTCACTTTTACCACAATCACAATGGAACGATTATCAAGTACAATCCCCCATTCATCATATTCCATGCAAGAATCACGTCATAGATTCTATAATAAGTCGGTGCACTATTACGCACTAACAAAGGGTTTGAAAGAGTCAACACTCTCATTTGTTTCCACTTTAGCTATTATAGAGTACCGTACAAGGATGTTGGACCAAACAAGCACTTTCATGGGGACTTATAATGAAGTCCTAATTCATCACACATCATCCAAACCCAAAATCACCCAAAATGTCATAAACTCGGGAGTTCAGAATTGAGACTCAACAATTACCAAGTATTATAGGATTTCATCCTACAACTCACATAAGTACATTAAAACTCTATTTGACTCCGTTGAGTCAAAAAACTAACCTTCAATTTCTAGGTCACAAGACAATTTTGGGATTTAATAATCATCTGGGTTCTTAAACCCACAAACAAGCATTTGAACTTATAAATACTTCAATAAACCCAATCGAACCCAACCAACCCATTTACAACCATTCTTACATATACGCAATTCATAAGCCCATATAAATTTGTTATATCGATAGGAAATACCTCGTTGAAGTGAGCACAATCGGTCCTTAGCATCCTAGCATGAATTTGAGCTAGAGAGAGAAAGAGAGGGTTTAGCAACTTACTTGCATGGATGACCAAACCTTAGAGAAATGAAGAATGGATCAATGAAGTTAACTCTAATCGTCGAGGGATTTCCAACGGTGGTCTCGGATCATCTTTCCGATGCTTGAGTCAACGAAAATCACCAAAACACACACTCATCTCACAAAGAACACACACACACACACACTCTCTCTCTCTCTCTCTCTCTCTATTCTCTAAGTTGGATGATGAAGAATGAAGTGAAGGGAGAGGGTCTATGATATGGAATGTTAATGGACCAAGTTCCCTCCAAGGATCTCAAAAGAACAAAGGGGTGGGTTAAGGGTGTTTCGGTAAAATCGTCAAAATAGCAAATCCGCTGTAATGGGAGAAACAGCATTCGGTAGCGATGTTTGAACATCATACTAACTGTTCGGTAGCGGTAGCCGAACATCATACTAAGTGTTTGGTAGAGGTGTCCAAACATCAGACTAAACGCTCGGTGGTGGTGTCCGAACAACACCCAAAATAACTTGGAAGGAAATGATACAAGGTAGACTAATCGATGACTGTAACAACGAATGAACCAATGATTGGACGAGTATCAAAGCATGATTAGGAGCAAGTAAAGGGTCTAAGATATAGACTATAATACTTCTTAGAAATCACACAATAACCCGAGTATCGAAACTCCAAACGACGTGACGTACACAAGACTCGGTATCACGCATCACGATAAAGACGAAGGTAATGCTTTAAGAATCAAAAGCACAAATAGACTTACGGAATCTATTCCATAAGAAGTATAACACATTCAAGTACACCCATGATACCTACATGAATCCCTAGGGTATAACCGAGGTCACAGATACGAACTATACGAGCCATTCCGACCGAACCGAAGTTTCTATCAACATTGAGTTACGATTTGTAACTCTAACTTAGTCGACGATATGGAACATCAATTAATAAGGTTTTAGTCTCGATGAGGCTATCCAAACACGCCTAGACTCTCACGACATGAATATCATGCAAGAAAATTCTAGGAATCATGAACATATATCAAGTATGTACGACACGTATGGATCCGGGTCTTACTAACCATATCACCAACCGAAATAACTCCCATCTCACAACCACCCAAAACTAAAGAAGACACTACTATGTGTAGAAAAACAAATAAAAATAAAAATAACAAAAATAATAGGCATTTCTTTTGAGTTAGAATTATGTATCTCGATACTTAATTCTTTTAATATGATATTGCACCTCTAATATTTGATTCTTTTGAATGAATTATGCATCGTTGTTTTTAATTCAAATAACATGATTATGCATCTCTCGATACTTAATTCCTTTTAACAAGATTATGTATCGCTAACATTTTGATTCTTTTGAATTGATTATGCATCTCTAACGTTTTGATAGTTATGCATCGCTAAATTTTTATTCTTTTGAATTAAATATGCATCGTAAAACATTTAGCCCCTTCGATTTAGTAGTGCATCGCATATAGTTATGCATCGTTAAAACATTGAAATTACGTGTACATACAATGATTAAATACAATAAAATGCATAAAAGACATATAAGATACATCACAGCGTGTGCCGACACGCACCTTTGCATCCCTGCAACTCATGGACTAGAATTGCTAATCCTAGCACCCATGACCCGAGGGCCTTTCTCGGCCCGGATTACCAATTGGATCATCATCTTCCTCGCGACGCACATTGCCAACTATATGCGTTGCCCGACACCTAAAGTGCCACCATTGCCTTGTGATACCCCCGATACATTTAAAAGAAACTCTTCAAGAATCGAAGATTTGATCGTGCATTCACCGAAACCGTACAAACAAAATATATGCATATTTCAAATACAAATATAAAATATAAAACGTAAAAAAACATAATGAGAGAATTACGTATACCAAGCGCACACCTCCGGTATCCGTAAGGAACGAGGATCTCTTCATCCGACGAGCTTCCTCAAAAAGGTTGTTCTGTCATGCTTGCAAGTGCAAACAATGCTAATATAGGAATCCAATGTCTCTGTAGCTATAGAATGCGAAGGCCCGATCACATCAAAAGTCCGTCTAGAGGATACATGATGCAATATCCTCCTAACAAAGTCATCATATGACATGGATGGATAAGCACTTATAGGATCAAAATACCGCACCATGTACTCATACGGTGAGGAATACTGTAAGCATCCCCGGTGGAGAAGGTAGAGGTGCCACATGTGATGAATGGAAAAATATGTGTTTTCTATGCACTCGATCCCCGAAATACATAGAATCACACATCACGATCTGATCAAAATGCCATACGCTAGTTTCCATATCTACTTGATATACCCAGTAAGCCTAGTCCAAGGAAAGAAAGAGACGGACATCAAATGAACTCGAGCTACAATAGTCTGAATAGCACCCGCATCAAAAGGGATTTCTCGCTGAAGAGGAACCTTATTTGGGTCAATGTACCCTAACAGTTAAGGAGGAGCCTGAGTTATCACTTCGTGCCGAAAAGGCATTTGCTCAAAGACAGAATAAAACCATACCTGCAAACAAAATTTTCCTTAGAAAATACTTAAAGAAATACATGTACATATACATATACATAAACGTAAACAAAACAAAAAAAGATAGAAAAATACAGTAAAGTTATTTACTTCCCAAGCAATAGCGGCTACAAAGTTAGTCGTCTCATTACAACAAGCATGATCCATACGAATACAACTCTGGCAAAGCTAGCCTGCCCCAATCATACCTCGAGACCGATACAAGTCCCGAAGACAACCCAACAAAGATAAACACAAAGAGCAAGAAGTGTTTGCGAACAAAGTAGAGCCCATAAAGAAAAACTGAAATGTTCGGGCGACTCACTCCACTGCCACATCATCGGCATCATTCACATAACTAGCACTCCTCCGGAGCCATTCTCTTACACTAGGAATGCGTATGTCATCACTACTCTTGTAGACAGGCTCAAAGCCCATTAAATCATGAACCTCATCACGATGGAACCTGAGATCCAAGTCAGGTGCCAAACATATACCGAACCCGGTAGGAACACTAGTGATGACAGCAAAAGCATCTGGCGTCATAGTCACTTCCCCCCAAGAAAAATGGAAAGTATGGGTAGTGCCCCGCCAATACTCTCGCAATGCCTCATAAATACTCAAGAGGCTAGGGAAATTACCCAATGCACCCAAGAACAGAGCAAACTCGGCTTAGTCCACCAGATATATTTCCCTAGGAGGAAGAGATTCATAAATCTCCTCCACATAATCTGTAGCACAACGTATACGTTGCAGGTTCCTTCTAACTTGAAAATAAAAAAAGAAACACACAAATTTATATTTATAGTTACATAAAAGCATTTGTCGCATGACACATCTAACGTTTTCTTTAGTCTTCTATCAATAAATACATTTATTAAACTGTCACACGTCCACTTTATCTACCAGAATACCTTTTTCTTAATGACTATTTTATTTCTCACATCTCATGACATACATAAAACAATTGACAGTTCTAATTGAAAACATCTTCTATTTTTTAATTTCCATCTACAAAAATTAATCTCATGTTATCAAAATATGCCTTTCACTATTAAAGATATCTTTTTCCTTCAAACATATACGTATATAAAATAATAATAATAAATAAAATATTATAAATAAATAAATAATGCAAATAACAATTAATATATATAAGTAACAAAACAATAAATAATAAAAAAATTCAAAATTATATTTTGGACCTTTAAAGCTCAACTCTTACTATTCAAAAAATAAATATACTACAAAGACATTTTCCTGATGCACATAAATATTTATATTTACTATTTTCCGACATTTAATCATTTGGATCAAACATGACATACACCTTGTCTACCTTTAGGCATAAATGCTATACACATCCTGTGTCATCCTGCATTTTTTAAAATATACGTCTTATACCTTTATACATCCCTTTGTACAAATACATTACCACATTTACCGAATTAATATTTTTACCCATCAAATACACATACAAATTTAGCATAATAATACAGTCAAAATATACACAATCAACATTTTTCTAAAACAAAATACACATTTTCGCCAATATGCTATGTCATTTCATCGTATATTATCTCTACATACTAACATTGCAGGAAATATCCAAACACAAGATACAAATCATCTGACAAATTCCAAAATTCAAAAGAATGAAAGTATTTGATTTTGAACAAAATCAAAGAAAAAATTAATCGAAGGAATCAAATTTGAGACATGGGAGCATGGATCTCTATGGATATCCTCCCAATTGTAAAAATGATGACGACTTTGTTCCTCTTCAAAGACTTCTCGTCTCGAGCATTTTGGCTCGATTCAGAGTGTGCATGGCCTTTTCCTTGTTATATCTTGAGGAGGAAGTCATTATACAAACAAATACAAATGATTTGAGCAAGAAATAACAAAAATGGAAGAAATTTGAGAGAGAAAGGGAAAGGACGAAGCAACTGCAACAATGGCAGAAGCCAGTACCCATGTGTCTAAAGGAGAAGGAATTTTTCCTTCCCGTTCCTCGGAGTTTGCAATATTGACACATTAACCCCCCTAAATTCCCTATTTATTTATTGGCCCCTCCAAACAAACTCCAACTTAACGGAAGTTGACGACCTTCAGCAAGGATAACTGTAGGTGGCCTCTGCCCAACAATACAACATCATGTCTCACGCAAATATCAAACAATGTACCTGCATTACATTTTAATATTTGCATGTATCAAATATCTCACACATAATTTTCATGCATCACATCATAAAATATACACTTACATACATACTTTTCACATACACAGATACATACTTTCGATATACATGTTATTTCAAGATACATGATAATTCAAGATTTGTGATATTTCAAGATACATACTTTCAATATATACATGCTTTTCAATATACACATGTTTTTCAATATACACACGTCCTTTCAATATACACATGTCCTTTCAATATACACATGCTTTTCAATATACATTGCTTTTCAATATACACATGCTTTTCAATATACACACGTCCTTTCAATACAAACTTGTCCTTTCAATATACACATGCTTTTCAATATACGTTGTCTTTCAATATACACATGTCTTTCAATATATAATGTCTTTCAATATACACGTCTTTCAATATACTTTTCATTTCATTATACATTGTCTTTTAATATACATGCATTTCAATATACATGTCATTTTGAATATACATTGTCTATCAATATACATGTCATTTCAATATAAATGTCTTTCAATATGCATGTCATTTCAATATACATGTCTTTCAATATACATTTATTTCAATATACGTGTCATTTCGATATACATGTCTCACACATAATTTTCATGCATCACATCATAAAATATACACATACATACATACTTTTCACATACACAGATACATGCTTTCGATATACATGCTATTTCAAGATACATGATATTTCAAGATATGTGATATTTCAAGATACATACTTTAATATACACATGCTTTTCAATATACACATGTCCTATCAATATACACATGTTTTTCAATATACACAGCTTTTCAATATACACATGATTTTCAATATACACATGTCTTTCAATATACACTGCATTTCAATATACACTGTCTTTAAATATACATGCATTTCAATATACATGTCATTTTAAATATACACTGTCTTTTAATATATATGTCATTTCAATATACATCTCTTTTAATATACATGCATTTCAATATACGTGTCATTTCCATATAAATGCATGCCTTTCAATATACATGTATTTTAATATACAAAAAAGAGGAGGAGAAAAGGAAGAGATTTCTACCACGCCCCAGCTTGTATTGCACATATTTTAAAACTCAAAACATATATAAAAACAAAATCTTTCATGCGATGCGTGTCCTGAAATTAGGAGTCTATTTCTTATCGCCGACGCTCATCTTCTGTAAACATGCTCACTCGCAAACTCCATCGTTGAAGGGCTCAGACACCCAAATTTTGTACCCTACGATTTGATGTCAAATAAAAATGATAAAATATAATTTATAAAACAAATCACTACTAGAAAACTGATAATCAGTGACGGAAAACCCACTTTAGAGACGGATAGTTTGTCACTGTTTTGGCGGGCTTTCCTTTTAGTGACGGAAATTCATCCGTCACTACCATTTCCGCTACTAAATAAGCATCTTTTTAGAATATTCCTTTTCCTTCCGCCGAACGCTCTAAAAATTGCGCGATTTAGCGATGGAATTTCCGTCACTAATTGATTTATTCCGTCATCGATTAGTGACTTTAATACACCGCCATCGATCGCTGACGGTTTTCTCCGTCACTATTATAAAAAATTAATGATTTTTTTGTTAAATAAATTATAATTGTTTCATGTTGATTTAGTGACGGAGATTCCGTCACTAATTGATTTATTCCACATCGATCGCTGATTAATACACCGCCCCGATTCGATTCGCTTTTCTCCATCACTATTATAAAAAATTAATGATTTTTTGGTAAATAAATTATAATTGTTTTTTAGTAGAAAAATATTATAATCATTTTAATGAATGATATTTTATCAATTTATAGTTCATCATTTAGTTGATATTTTGGATATTTTAAGTGAAAAATGGTTTTATAACAATCAAAATAAATTTTTAAAAAAATTTATATTATTTAAAAAAATTAAAAACAATATAATAGTGAGATTTGATTAATAATGAATTTTTATCATTAATTGAACTTGCATATATGGGATGGGTATACATTTAGTTAATCTTTTGATTTTTAAAATAATTTTGAATTATAATTTTTAAATTTAAAATTATTTTTAATAATTAAAATTATTTTTAAAAATAATTGTATTCCATATGTCCACCCACCTCCTCTGCTCCCCTTCAACTCTATCCGTCCAATCCGCCTCCTTCGCCACCCACTCACTCCGGCTTCTCCACCCCAGCTCGCCATAGCCGAGCTCCATCATCAACTAGCGCCACCGCGTGCACCTTTCTTTCTCCGACTTCCCACCGCCACCATCCAAGCTCTGCGACAACCCAATTCCACGCAGCCTTTGCCCTAGTTCGACATTCACCCAATTGAGCTCCAGCGTATCCACTACTGTGATTCTCAACCCACATTCTGCATTTTGTCTATCACTTGCTCCCAGCCACCACTTGACTCAACATTTTTCTTAGATCCCACTGTATCCCAATCACTTCTCTGATCAGTTCGGTCCACCTTGTCTGATCACTCAACATTTTTGCCAGATCACGATGCATAAATTGGATTTGGTAATTTAATAATATTATATTATAAAATATAATAATATTTAACTAGTTATACACCCGCATGAGAACGCTCACACTTTTTTATTAAATTAAATTAAAGCAAAATAAAGACTATAAATTGAAAGTATAAATTAAGAAAATATTCAAATAAAATTGTTTTGTCTATTTAATAAATTAAATTCAAGTAAAACAAAGTCAATATAAATTGTGTGTATTTATAAGCTGATAATTAAAAAAACAAAACAAAAATCCTAAGTATAAATACAACTCAACTTTTATCTAAACCCTAATCTCACACACCTCACCCCACTCCATACCGCTCTCAACGCACGACGCTCCATCATCACTTCTCTTCCTTCTCCGCCCAAAATCGTAAAGCAACCCCAAGCGCCGCCTGCTCAATCTTCTCCTGCTTCATCTCCGTCTCCAAGCCGCACCAAATCTAGCCGCCATCTCTGGTTCTAGCTCCGATTTTTAAGAATGATATTTTATTATTAAATTAATATTTGAAACGTTAATTTAATAATATAATATCAATAATTAAAATGATTAGCATCAATATAATTACAAAAATCAAAATATTCACATTACAACTTAATTTAACTTAACTTATCTTAACTTAACGTAATGTAATGTAACTTAACTTAACTTAACTTAACTTAACTTAACTTAACGTAATATAATGTAATAACGTAACTAACTTAATTTAACGCAACTTAACTTAACGCAACGCAACGTAACTTAACTTAACGTAACTTAACGCAACGTTAACGCAACTTAACTTAACTTAACGCAACGTAACGATCAACTTAACTTAACGTAACGTAACTTAACTTAACTTAACGTAACGTAACGTAACTTAACATAGCTTAACTTAACTTAACTTAACTTAACTTTTCTTAACTTAACTTAACTTAACGTAACGTAACTTAACTTAATGTAACTTAACTTAACGTAATGTAACGTAACTTAACTTAATTTAACGTAATGTAACGTAACTTAACTTAACGTAACGTAACTTAACTTAACTTAACTTAATGTAACGTAACTTAACGTAACGTAACTTAACTTAACTTAACTTAACTTAACTTAACTTAATGTAATGTAATGTAATGTAACGTAACTTAACTTAATTTAACGTAACGTAACGTAACTTAACTTAACGTAACATAACGTAACTTAACTTAACTTAACGTAACGTAACGTAACTTAATGTAATGTAACGTAATGTGACGTAACTTAAAGTAACGTAACGTAACCATTTGTCTCAACCTCGGGCCTCCGGGTTTTCTTCCCCCAAGAAGTACTTGACCCAGGCTGATCAATATCTTTCGTAGATTTAGTTCCTCCCCAACCAGTGGATCTAGAAAGTTCTTCCTTTGACCACCCACTTGATACTAGTTTTTCTGTACCAACACCCACATTCTGTATTTTGTCTATCACCTGCTCCCAGCCACCACTTGACTCAACATTTTTCTTAGATCCCACTGCAACCCAACCACTCGTCTGATCAGTTTGGTCCACCTTGGTACCTTTATATCATTAGTATTTTTGAAAGTACCATAATTTGGAAATTCCTTAATTTGTGTGACTGGTGAGGATAATAATTTTGGGATGAATGAAATATATTAGAGATTTGGAAAAGATTTTTTTTAATTAAAATTTCATTCATTGGCGATGTAAAATATTTTTACAAAAGTAACATTTAGATAATGACATATGGCTAACCAGAATCTAAAAAAATCAAGTATCATGTTTCAAAAGCCGCTTGTATATATATATATATATATATATATATATATATATATATATATATATATATATATATATAATTTTAAATTTGCGAAAATTAGTTACTCTTTTACTGAGATATTACGATTTTACAGTTAATATTTTATGGATTTACAGTTTTTACAGTTTTATGGTTGAGAAAATTTGTATTTGCATTTTTTTTCTTTTTAATTGTTATCGTAATTAACTTAATCAATTAAATTTTTTTCCGACCCGTAATTTCGTATAAAAATTAAAAAAATTAAAAAAATGTAAGTTTTGTAATTCGGATTTTTTTTTCTTTTTAACTGTAATCGTAATTAACTTAAGCAATTTAATTTTTGTCCGGCCCGTTTTGTTCCGCCCGAAATTTCGTATACAAATTATTAACATATGTACTTAATACAGCACCTATAAAATGCTTAATACAGCACTTTTAAATTTTTTTAACTAAAATGCCCTTTACGTAATTTAATTTTTTTTAATTAAATTTAAATTAACTAAAATTTATTTTTTATTTTTTATTAAATTTAAATTAGCTAATTTAAAATTTAATAATTAATTTGATTTGAATTAGGTTTAATTTGAATCAGGTTTAAATTTAAAAAAAAAACAAGTTTTCGGTTAAAAAAACATGTTAAAAAAACATTTTTTGGGTAATTTATTTTTTTTGTTTTTTTAATTAAATTTAAATTAATTTAAATTTTATTTTTTTGTTTTTTATTAAATTTAAATTAGCTAATTTAAAATTTAATAATTAATTTGATTTGAATTAGGTTTAAATTAAAAAAAACAAGTTTTGGGTTAAAAAACATTTTTTGGGTAATTTAATTTTGGGTTAAAAACAAAACCAACTTACAAAATTCAAAAAATTAATTATTAAATTTTAAATTATCTAATTTAAATTTAATAAAAAACAAAAAATTAAATTTTAGCTAATTTAAATTTAATTAAAATAAATAAATAAATTACCCAAAACTTGTTTTTTTATTTAAACCTAACTCAAATCAAATTAAAAGAATTTTAATTTAAACCTAACTCAAAGATAATTTTTCACTTAGTATAACTAAATCAAATTAATTAGTAATTTAATTGTGTTTAGTAACCAAATTAATTAATAAATTAATTGTGTTTACAATATTTTTAAATTTAAAATTTGTTAAATTAAATTTAAACATAAAACGAAAAATAAATAAATTATGTAAAGGGTATTTTGATCAAATATTTTTTAAAAGTGTTGTATTAAGCATTTTATAGGTGTTGTATTAAGTATACCTCATTATTAATTAATCCCTCTGTTCCAGGCAAAGAGGCTCGTCATTGGTTTCTCATACCTTGTAACGGATCATAATCCTCGTCAATTACTTTAAAACGTGCCAACCATTGATTATATCCTCAATCTAACGGTCCCTGTTTCTTCTTTCTTGAGAATTTTCACAGGCCCAAAATTCAAAACTTGCCGCTCTTTCAAAATCCTCGACTTTAAATAGCAACCAAATCCCCAAATTCAGTTCATTATTCCTAACAGCCCAAACTCCCTCTCTCTCTCTCTCTCTCTAGAATAAACAAACACACAATCTCTCTCTAGAACGATGGCTCGTACTGCAAGCGGCAAGGAAATCTACCTGGGAAGGCGCCAGGAAGCAGGCAACCAAGGCAACAGAAATCGGCCGGGATGGAGGAGTGAAGAAGCCACACAGATTTAGGCCAGGAACGGTGGCGTTGAGGGAGATCAAGAAATACCAGAAGAGCACTGAGTTGTTGATCCATAAGCTTCCATTCCAGAGGCTGGTTAGGGAAATCATACAAGATTTCAAAGCTCTGCTGTTGCTGCTCTGCAAGAAGCAGCCGAGGCTTATCTGATGGGATTGTTTAAAGACACAAACCTTTGTGCAATTCATGCCAAGGATATCCAGCTTGCTCATAGAATCCGGGGAGAGAGAGCTTAGAAATGTGGTTGATTTGAGTGAGAAATGGAAGAAATTTGGAGAAGAAGAGAAAGGAGGAGTCACGGCCAGTTTTGGGGAAGAAGGAGAACAGACCTGGGTCTGTCTCCTGCTATTCCTGTATAAAGGGATAAAAAATTTCCTTCTCCTCCCTCCAAGTTTGCAATTTTGACATCTAAACGCCAAGAATTGCTCATTTTGTAAATTGGCCTCTCCAACAATTATGACTTAACGGAAATTAACGTCCTCCAATGGAGTTAACTACCGGCGGTCCACTTCCCGGCAACACAACATCATCATCTGGTTTTGTTCATTTTGTAAACTAGTTTTGTTGTTTCAAATAATGTTAAAATTTAGACTTGGAATTGGAATTATGGACTTGGAATTAGTGTCTTTAAAACTAGTTCTATTGTTTGATGATATTGTTAAAATTTAGAATGAGAATTGAGTTAGAATTTTAAATACTTTAATTTTATAAAATTAATTTATAACATTAAACTACATATTTTATATACTAATAAAAATTTATTTAGCTATAATATATAATTACAATTGAATTTTACATAGTACCAAAATAATAAAATTGTCATGATATTAATGGAAAATTTTGTGTTATTTAAATTCTATATAATTTGAATATTTATTGAATTCAAATTTAATGCATTGAAATGAACACTAAAATATTTTTTTATATATCAAGTACAAAAATATTAAAATTTTAAAATATAAATTTTTTTTTAATTTTTTAAATTTTTTTAATTCAGTGACGGAATTCAGAGACGTAGTCCTTGTCACTACATAATTGTTTGGGTATATTTAAAAAAATTCTGCGACGGAGACTCCGTCGCGAATTAGTGACGGAGGGACATTTATCAAAGACGGAGATTCCGTCACTAATTAGTGACAGAGGGTTTTTTATTAGCGACGGATATTCCGTCTCTACACAATATTCCATATATATTTTAAATTCATTCAGCGATGGAGATTCCGTCACTAATTAGTGACGGAGGGACTTTTATTAGCAACGAACTTTCCGTCTCTAATTAGTGACGGAGGGACTTTTATCAGCGACGGATGTTCCGTCTCTACACAATATTCCATATATATTTTAAATTCTTTTAGCGACGGAACTTCCGTAGCAAATTAGTGACGGAGGACATTTACTGAAGGAATAAAGTGACGGAATTTTTTTTTCCGTCACTGATCAATGACGGAAATTGGCCTGTCTAGAATCAGCGACAACTGATCAGTGACGGAGCGTTGACGGACCTATTCCGTCGCTGATGTCAAATCAGTGACGGAAATCTGATTTTAGTGACGGAAATTTCCATCACTGATGACTGATTTTCTAGTAGTGAATGAACTAACAAACATTACTTTTCGTTAGTGTTGCAGGTAACTGGACTTAACAGGAGTTAACCGATTTATACAAACTTGATAGAGGGCCTTAATGAAATATTGAATTTTTCCATAAAAAAACAAGATGGAGCCGCTCCCCATGAAAGGTTACCGCGCCCCATACATGGGAGTCGTGCCATCCTTCCTTCGTCTCCTATGTAGTTAAACATTGTCGTTTATGATAAAAGCACAAGGGGGCTGCCTGCCAGCTACCCTTTGTGGCTCTTTGTCTCGCTCCCAGGCTTACACATGGCATGCCATGCAAAGTGTGAGATCAAATGCTACCGTTTATGTTCGCGTTTTCTCCTTTAAATAGAGGCCTCTGGCTCTCATTATCATCACACACAAGAATCCCTCCTTTTCTGATAAAATCTCAACACAGACCCACATATACACCTTCTCGAAAATCTCCTCTGCCGAAGAAGAAGAAAGTCTCCTCCCTTGCCTGAGCAAGCGAGCATTTCTTCCTTCTTGCCCCGAGTAAGCCTCCTCACTTCTGGCGAGCCATCAAGTAATTGCATTGAAATGGGTAACGGAATTAAACGATATGAAGAGAAAAAAGATAGTGTAGAGAACACATGATGGGTGGCTCCACTATCTACAAACCATGGGATAGAGGTTGTCGAAGAAAAAAATTCATCTGCAATGGAAAGTGTTATACCTGAAAGGTTGTTAACAAGAGGTCCCATGTTTGTGTCCGGTATCCTCTATTGTGATGAGAGAAAGAAGACGATTGCATTGAAAAGCTATAAGATTTTCTAGCATGGCCAACATGGCAGTTGGAGGGGCAGCGGAAGGAGATGTTGGCGGAGGAGGAGAACAAGCATCAACCATGTTTGCTTGCGATTGAGTTGGTCGAACGGGAAACCCAATAAGGTAATAGCAAGTCTGGCGGTAGTGACCGTGTCTATGGCAGTGATCACGGAGAGGACGTTCTCGTTTCTTTCCTTTAGAGCTATAGGAAGCAGGACCATTGTTTGGGGTTGAAGAGTGACTAACGGTGGGACTCCATTTTTTGAAATTGAGAGCAACAGATTGAATAAAGGGGATTTGTTTAGCATTAATGCTCTTTTGCTACTTTTCTTGTAATGCAAAACTAAAGATTTGAATAATAGGTAGTAATGGATCTCGCAACAAAATCTGACTACGGAGACTCGAGAAACGGTCATAAAGACCTTTCATGAACTCCATGGCACGATCTTGATCATGTCGTTCGAGGAGAAGTTCGCTAGCACCGCAAATACAAGGTGTCGCAGGGACTAGGGAGTCATGCTCATCCCATAAACTTTTCAGTTGAGTATAATACATGGATACCGGCATAGATTCTTGCTTGAGATTAGCAATGGCCGATTTCAATTAGAAAAGTTTGGGACCATTGGAATGAGAGAAACACACTTGTAAATCTATCCAAATGTCATGGGCTGTTTTGGAAAAAAGATGCAACTTGGTCGAATGCTTTCATGGACAAAATTAAGCACCCAACTCCCTATCAAATCATCATAGTGCTTCCATCAATCGTAAAAAATTGGATCATTCGTTGGAGATGGAAAAGAGCCATCAACAAAACCTACTTTTGCCTTAGCATTCAAGGCTTTTGAGATGCCACGAACCCACGTTGGATAATTATCTCCTTGAAATAAAGGAGTATAGAAAACAGAGTTTGGGTTGTGTAGACACCCCAATTTCATACCCCCGGTATGTGACATGACATAAAATATCAAGACCTGTTAAAACATTAACAAATGTCAAGTTACAGGGTCAAAAGTGCAAAAGAACAAAGCAGGATGCGCAAAAGGATGAACTGCAGGGACCAAAGTGCACAAAATGAAAACTTTGAAAAATTGGGCATGGCCACCATTGAATTGGGCGTGGCTCCCAATTTGCATGGGCATGGCGCCCAATTCCCTTGCCTGCGCCCAAATTTGTGTTACGCTGCGCCCAGTTCTCCTCTTCATTTGCCGTAAAGTGCAATTTCTCCCGCACTGTGTACAAGCCGATCGATGCATGAAGAAGGAATTTTAATTCCCAGCGTGTCCTCAGTTCCTCCTATAAATAGAGGCCCCTGGCTCTTCATTCAGCACACCTTTCATCGATAAAAATTCTCCGTGTTCTCGTTACGCTGGAAAAATAGAGAGAGAAGTGAGATAGCCAGCTATCACCTCAAAAAGCCTCGAAACTCTGCCAAATCTCCTCCAAACACAAAACCAACCGGTAGAAGTGAGCCTTAGCCCCCCAGCTAGGTATCCACCCTATTTCCCAAAAACCATAAAGTAAGTCGTTAAGTCGTTACTCGAGTAATAGGCTGAAAATCAACCCATATAAGCCGTTATTCCGCCCAACCAAATAAACCAAAACCACAAAAACTAAGCCGTCATTCTGCCCAAGTGAGTGAGCCAAAAACACCATATATAAGCCGTCACTCTGCCCAAATCACATCAGCTGCAGCAATAAAAGTCTCCCTCTCCCGAGAAGGACAGAGCGACCACACCCCGCTCTAAAAGGTAAAAACCTTTAAGGGCGTTATTTTATTTATCCATTTACTTTTCCGCTCATTTATTACTTAAAGTTGTATTTAAAATCCGGCCCAATGTAGTCAATATAAGCCGTTCTGCTGCCCGGATTAGATTAGGAAATATTATGTAGTAGAACCGTTATTATGGCCAAATATTTTCAAGTATATCTGTAATTATTTGTAAAGAGATAGCTGCAAGTCTGTAAATAATGTAGACAAATGGATGTATTTGTAGGCAGTTAATGCTTTATTTATCTGTTAAATAAATATAACAAAAAGCATACTTTAGCAAAAAACTGTTTTGAGACCGAAAGGGCGAGTTGGGTGCCTAGCACCTTCCCAACTCTAACTTAGCCTCCGGACCCGTTTTTATTATCTCTGGTTTTCTTTTTGGTTTTGCTTTATTTATTCCTTAAAATAAAGATGGCGACTCTAAAACATTTTGGATCCAGTGGGGCCTCGCAACATCTTTCCTTGCACTTTTCTGTTTTTCCCTAAAAAAGGGAAAATGGGAATAGAAAGGTGATGTATTCCTATATCCTGGTATCCCATAAACAAGGGATAACTTGATGTAGAAAACCCAAAGCACCCATAGTGATCCGAAATAGGCCATAAGACTATTTTCATAAAATCCATAGTGGGGGCGCTGCAACATTCCTTCTTTGCACTTTCACGTTTTCCCCTAAAAAAGAGAGAATGGGAATAGAAGGGTGATGCATTCCTATATCCTGGTATTCCCTAAAAAAGGGATAACTTGACATAGAAAACCCAAAGCTCTCATATTGGATCAAAATCAACTAAAGGCAACTGAGGCGCATTCCAACGCGCTATTCCGATCTTGCAGTAGTTTCATTCCAATCACTTTTACGGATATACTTGAAATAAAAAAAATATATATATATATATATATATATATATATATATATGCAATATTTTATGTGCAATAATTTCCTGGCAAAGACAACAAAAGGGCCGGGGCTTTATTTTTAAAATCTCTTCATTTTCGGCCTTATATATTATTTTATTTTGCTTTATTTTCATTCCAAAAATATATATATATATATATATATATATATATATATATATATATATATATATATATATATATATATATATATATATGCATTCATTCTGTCGTTTTATTTTGGGGACATAGGACTGTGGGTCTCAATGAGCACAATAATAAGCTAGAGGGGGGGGTTGAATAGCTTATTAACACTTTAAAACTTTTAAGTAAGTTCCTCGAAAGTTACTTGCAATAAATGAAAAGAGTCAAGTAGCGGAAGACCTTCAAGAAAATTGTTCCAGTCCGCCGATAAGGACTACCTAGACCTTTACGATTACTTAAGTTCTCAATGGAAATGGATAATATAAACAATGAAACTAAGCAATTCAAATAAATAGACAGACAGTAGGAAATAACACAAGTATTTTGGGATGGTTCGCACTATAATGAGTGCTACGTCCACCACCAAGGCAGTCAACCTTGGATTTAAATTGTGCACTATGTTTTCCACTTAGATCAATTACGAAGAATATCCCTAATGGATCGTGTACAAAATATTGACTTGTGTTTGAGTCTAGGGAATTAAATATCTGTAAATACAAGATATTTAATTCGTGCAAGTGTATATAGTTAATGGAAGTTAACAACAAGAAGAATAAAGCAATAAATGTTGATGAGCTTCTTGTTGTTGACGAGGACTTCTAGATCTAAGGATCTATTGAATGCACCGAACCGAAAGACTTGGAGATGTGAAGATTCGAGCAATTCTTTTTAGAGTTCGATTGATTATGCATTCTCTGTCCAGCCTTCAATGGCGATTTTATAGCAGTGCATCTCAAAAGAATCCGTTGGAGAGGACGAAGACTTCAACATTTTTTCAAAAATGCATTAAATGCATGGGGTCACCAAGGAATTTCGTCTTCACGATATCTAGAGCAGATAATCATTTCGAGATCTTCAAAAAGGTGGGCGATTTGGTGTCGATCTCGAGAGATGAAGCAGAAAGTAGGGGACACCGTACTGCTTTTTCTCGCTTTCACTGCTCAGACGAAATGTATTCCTCGCTGAAAGTTGTTTTCGGCGGCTTGACATGTCAGAAATGACTTGGATTAATTCAAATAATATATGGAATTAAGTTTGAATTAATCCAAATTAGGAGAGGACACATAGAAGCAGATCACCGACACGAGGTCTACCGATCTTAAGCTTTGAGCGTGTCTTCCTGAAGCCGAGAAAGGGTCTTCCGCCGAACCCGAAAAAGTCCTACAAAAACTATACAAGGCAAAGTTCTATACACAGTTGTCACGCTAATCGATACGCAGCCCGATTAGCCACTGAACTATAAAACTAATGTAATGTACTGATCATATATAAATTTAACATAAGAATCAACAATCTCCTCCTATTTATATCTGGTCATCATTACTACAAATGAGTGTTTTAAAACAACTATTTAATAGATAATATCATGTCTTAGAAAGTTTATATATTAAGTAATCGGTAGACATGCCTCTATTAAACGTAATAACACCTCAAATGCAAGGGACTAATCTAAGTGCATACAAGAATAAGAGAGTCAAAGAACAAAGACACAGATTAGCAAATAGCTTAAATAAATTTAAACCGAGTGTTTAAATTCTAATAAAGATAAATAGTAAAGCAAAGAAGAATTTAAACAATGTATTTTTTGAAAAAGCAAGTAATCATCTGTATTTATAAACAAGATGTTTACATTTCAACAGAGTTTTCAAAAAATAAGATAAATACAAAGGAAAGGGAAGAAAAGATACATAAGCTACCAAGGTCTTTTCCCTTTGCCTTTGTCTGCAGCCTCCTTTTCTCTTCTTTCTCGCTCTAGCTCTTCCATTCTTCATTGGTATTCGCCATCCGCATCGGCCGAGGTCCGGTGGAACGAGAACGATAGTCCAGCTTCTTCACGAAGACGCGTTCTCTTCCATCGCATTCTTGATAGATCTCATTTGCTTCTCCTCCGTGATGGCCGATCACGATCTCTGTAGGCATTCATAATATCATGAGCGAGTTGCGAGCGAGGTTGTTGAGTTCCATAATAGAGTACGACCGTGGCGAGATGGAGAGTGATGGCGTGGAATAACTCGTAGAAAATGGAGCCTATGATACGGCAACCTTCATCTCGCTTGAGCTCGATGTTGATCTTGACATCGGTGAAGTCGTGCCGCATCTGCCAAAAACGAGTCCGCACATCCTCTTGAAATTGTCGAAGAGTAGTGGCGGTCCTGGCTGCTTGGCCGCCAAAGGGCTACTTCAAGGTAGATATGCTTGTGAGCTCGCCTAGCCCGGTAGATGGCATCTAGTCGGGACAAAAATTCAAAGATTGGTCGGCCGATGGGAAGTAGATGCTTGGCCAATGTGAATGGTGTCGGCAGAGGCGTAGTCCGCAGCCCGATGGGTCGTTGGATATGGGGAGTTCGGAGGCGTAAGAGGATGAGTCTTGGGTTGGTATGGTTTTGGTGGAAGAGGATAGGGTTATAGGGGAGGGTGGAGGTGGAGTTGGTGGGAATCCAGCCCATATCGTGTCGAATTTTCACCGATGTGGGAGGATTGGGGAATGGGATCGGTAGAGAACCGTAAAGAAGGGGGGTAGAAGAGGGATTTTGGTTTTTGAAGAGAAGGTTGAGGAGGCCGATGAGAAGGGGTGAAGAGATTCGCTGAAAGTTCAAGAGAAACTTGGCAGCAGCAGGGTCTAAAGGTTGTGGTGTGGTTGAAGAAGTTGGTTGGGTTTGGGGTGGTGAGGAAGGTGTGGATGGGTCAGGTGAGTAGTTAAAGGGAGAGGGAGGAGGAGGAGTTGGGGTTCTGGCTGGCTCCTCCTGATTTTGAGGCTCCTCCTTAGGGATAGACTCCTCCGGAGGTGGTGAATTCCTCTAAGTAGATGACTCAGAAGGAATAGATGAAGGGTTGATAGGTATAGATGAAGGGTTGACAGGTAAGGTTTGGGCGTCGTGTGACACCCCGCTCCTTCGTTATCTCGGTTTGCGTGCTATACTTGCACTTCTTCCCTTATCGACGGTATGTTTGGTTTGCGAGAGGGTCTAGATATGTTTGAGAGACCATATTAAGACCAAAACATTATTAAGAGACTCCATATAGTTGTTGACTTGCTAAAGTCGCAAGTCGTGACTCGACGATAGTCGGAATGCGACGCGATTGAGGGTTTGCTTGCGTTTTGGGTTCGTGACCTCGGTTTGGGTCCTAGACCTTTATAAGATGGTTTATTAACATGTTTAGATGTATTAGACTTCAAGTTGGAGGTGTTCCCTAAGTCTATCGATGATTTGGAAGTTTATAAACCTTCTTGCTTTGTTTCGCCCTTAGCGATTTCCTTCGTTGCTTGTATTCTTTGTGTTTTCAACTTGTGAGAAGTTCATTTGAGTTATAGACCAAGTGTACTAATAATTATCATTCTTGCACGATCATTGTTCATAGACTTGTTACCTTTGGTTATGAGATGACCAATTTATTCCTTCACGTACTCCATGTTTTGGGCAAACTTCGGGAAAATTCTGGTACTAATCCACTGAATATAATTTTCTAAAAATTTAGTATGTTTTACCTTCATACGTTAGGATACTCTCTGTAAAATTTGGTAATTTTCCAAGGTGTCTAAGTACCTTAATTAGGTCTTGACTTACGGCTGTGCCAGAATTCAGTTTTCAGAAAAAACAACTTCTGTACTTGATTTTGTTGTAACCATATCTTGATGTATATAAGTCCAAATTGAGTAATTTAAAATTCTAAAATATAATTTAATGAGTCTAGTTTCATAAAAATCAAAAATCACCTCATTTGGAGTTGTGAGCGATTTATGGTCGATTTTACAAGATTGACTGTCCAGCCTCAGCTTCCCAGGCGCCCGCCTCAAGTACTGAGGGCTTTGCAAAATGAAGATGTGCTGAGCAGGAGCCCAGGCGCCCGCCTCAATAATGTGAGGCGCCCGCCTCAACATAAAAGTGTCACTTACGGGATTTTTGCCCTGTTTTGAGTTTGGACGAATTATACCTATCCTACCCTCATCAAACCCCCTCTAAACCCTTCCTAACCTCTCATACTTAACCCAAATCATGTCCTAACATTAGTTGGAAGTTAATTAAGGTTAGATTAGTGATTGATTAGTCCTAATCTCTACTAATTGTACCAAGGAGTTCCCTATTTTGCCCTCATCACTTGGAGAGTATATATATCCTAACCTCTTCACAATTCAGCCAAATCCTTTCATTTCTCATCCTCCACAATACGTATTATAGAGAGAGAGAGTCCAAGGGAGATTCAAGCCCTAGCTTCCTTCTCTCTTCAATCCAAGACGATCCATCCGCCCGATTGCCTTCAAACTTCGGAATCTTGAAGCCCTCGTCGAGTAGAACAACTTCACCGATCGGATTTGTGTTCTCTTGAGTTTTCACTCAAGCTAGGTAAGTTACTCCCTTTTGATTTTGGTTCATTGGCCCTAAGGAAAATAACTTATATGCTATTTGTGGGCAATGAACACTTGATATGCTTTGTATGCCCAATTTTGGGGATTGTTGGAAGTATAACTTGTAAGAGCAATTGTAGAGTGATTTTATGATTGTTGAAGTGTGTGATTACTCCTCATCATGTGTTTCTAGGCTTATGAGCATGCTAGAAATCATGTCCATATGTTATTTGAGTTCATTGGGGAAATATGCCTATTTTGTGTATTTTTGGGGGTATGAACTTGTCAATGCCATGGGTAGGATGATTTATGTTGGGTTTGTTGTGAATTTTAAGGCTTGAGAATCAAGCCCGAATTATTGGAAAATTGTTGTTAAATAAAGTGGGTATTATTGTTGAAATTGATGAAGTGCGTAAATGATGAAACTTAGCATTTAGACTCAACGGAGTCTTAGTAAGTTCAATAAAGTGTTAATGAACTCGTGTTGAAGTCCTACGACATTTGGGATTTGTTTGATTATGGTTATGTTGAGTTCTTGGATTTTTAGGCTTGGGAAACAAGCCCGGATTATTTTGGGAGAATTATTATAAACTTGAATGTGGTGTTAGTTTTGGGATTTATGAAATGTGATATTTAGACTCAATGCAGTCGTTATAGGTTCAATAAGATGTTAGTGAGCCTTAGGTTGAAATCCTACGATGTTCGGGTTTGGTTGGTTTTGATTGTGAGTACCCGAGCATCTCGAATTGTGACCCATTTGTGACACCCATGATAGAGAAGCTTATTGGGGATTTATTTAGAGCGTGCTCGTAGAGCACGGAGCATTAGAGACCAACCTATGATCTCGTGTGCCCTTAAGAAATGATTAATTGAATAAGTTCCCTCTTGGGGAATTTGGTCGCGTGCACATGATAGCACTTCCGGGGTTCTGACTACGAGTTAGTTTTGGTACCCTCGAGATTGGTTTGAGTAGTCGATTAATTATGACAATTGGGACTATGGTTGAGTCCGGTGTGCTTTTGAGTGAAACCAAATGCTAGCCTTGTTGTGGTTGTTCTTAGACTAAATTGTAGTCTTTGATTTAATCTTGAGTAGGGGACTATAGTAGACCTCACGTTGTGATTTATTGAGCTATAAGCTATCCTTGAATTGGTGGTGACTTGAGGATTATGAATACCTCAATATGTGGTTTTTGAACTAAACTGACAAGTTAGTTGAACATGTTAAGTGTGTACAATTATGTGCATTGTTTATTGGGTTTTGTAGAGCATTATGACCTACTTGAATTGATAAGTTCTTTTATGATGGACTTGGTCCTTATTGGTTTATGCAAGTAAATATCTACTTGAACATCTTGATTTGAGTCCAGCTGGCGTCTTGGTCGTTTTGTCGGCAATGGGACGATTCATAGCCTTTGGAAACATTCGCTACGAATCGCCGCATTGGTACCCTTTCCCCTCACTATTTGGCCGATAGTGGGATGTGGTCTCGTATTAGCGCCCCCTAGCCTGATATTGAGCTCCCATTTCTCATCCTCGGGTTGGATGAATGTAACGAGGTACTCATTAAGAAAACTGATGAGTTGTGATCATTCGAGGATTGAATCCCAGACTATGATCATTTGAGGGTTGGACCCGTGGTTTGAATATTGAAGGGCTAGGCCCAGATCTTGGTTTTACGTGCTTAGGTATAAGCACTTATATGAAAGATAACATGTTATGTGGTTTATGAAGTTTATGTTACATGATGACTTAATACAAGTTTATTGTCGGTATGCTAGTATGATACCATGATTTTATATATGCTTGTGCATTCTGCCATGCCACGCCATGCTATGCCATACATTGCATTTAGTAACTTACTGGGTCATTATGACTCATTTCGTGTGTTGTTTTCCTTAGTTTTTGTAGTAAGCTCGTTAGTGCACGTTGAAGCTTCGAGCGCTTGATCGATAACAGGTGGTCTTCCGGGCGATAGCTTGGGGTTATTAGTATTATTGTATTTGTTATCTTGTGAGATCCGGACGTGAAGTTATGTAAACTTTACTTGGGTAGTTATGTTAGTATTTTGTTATCGTATTATTTTGGTAGCCGACTTGTTTGGTCGAGCTGTTGTATCTCTTATGAGTTGTTCCCTTTTACTATTCCGAGCATGCTTTAGCTCACTCATTCTAGTATTGTTGGTATTGTCATCTCCGACGACGTTAGTCGTGAGACTTGGGTTTAGTTGTTAGAATTTGAATATCTTATTCTTTTAGTTGATTTATTCCTCCGGCATGTTATAGCCGTTGAGTTGTCGTTTATCAGGTTGGTATTCTGTTGATTCGCCGGCCTTAGGATTGCCGATGGTTTGTTGCCCGTGCGCATTGTTGCGTCACGTGCGTCGTAGATTTGTCGAGAGATAGTCGTCTCTCAGCCTTGTATTCCTTAGTTTACAATTATAAGTTTGGGTTCCACTTATGATTTGCTTCCGCAGATTTTAGTTTTTGGTTATTCGGTTTTGCCGTTATGGCTTTACATTCCTGTTTAGAGTTTGTTGGTTCAACTCTGGACTCGCACTACTACGCTTAGCGGGTGCTTGTCCGTCTTTTAGCTTGTCTTGACGGCACGACCTTGGGATTCCGCATTGGAGTTCGGGTCGGGCTGTCACACGTCGGTAGTTGGTTGGGCTTCGGTAGAAGGTATAGTTGAAGGGTTGACAGTTGAGTGTTGGGCCGGATAGGTAGTTGGTTGGTGGCGGTAGATGGTTGGGTAGCTCTCCTTTTCTTCCTCGCTGAATAGGAGACTCACCGCTTCATCGGTAGAGGTTGGAGGGATCGCCTGGCTGGTCTTCAAAGGTTTTACGAAGTTTCCTTCGCTTTTGGTTTGGGAGTGGGTGCGTGAGGTGGTGAAGATGGTTGGCTGGATTGGGTAGGAGGCTGAGAGGATGGCTTGGCTTGGGTAGATGGAGGAGAGGAATGGCTAGATTGGCCTGGTGCCTTCTTCTTCTGGCCTTCCTTCATCTCCTTTCTTATCCATTTGGCCTGCTCCTCTTCGCTGGAGGTGCCACTTCCGACCTTGTCTTCTTGGCTTTGCCCCCTATTTTGCTATTTTGGACCTTAGCAGCCAGCCTCATCGGCCCTGCCTGGCCTTTAGATGGAGGTCCGTGGCCACTTGATCGTCAAATTTAGCGAGGCCTTTATGAAGGTCCCGCTTGCCGCTACATGTGCTTCCATATTGAAGCGGGTGACCAAGATAGGTGCATGCTTGGCCACTTTTTCAAGAGAGACCGGCGGTAGACCTTTCTGCATCCGGCGCTTATTCTCGTATTCAGTGTATTTACTGAAAAACGAGGTCCGTGAGTCGCTTCTCCTTGGCCACCGTATACAACTCATCTTCTTTCAAAGAAGAGTTGATGTTAGCATCATCCCTCAAAAGGGCATTGATCGCCTAACGAAGGGGCGCTTGCAAGTGGGGTTGTTCTTAGCTTTCTCCACCCACGCTTTAGCTCGTCGAAAATGATGAGCCCCCATTGAGACGTAGTCAGAAATACAAGACCGGTCGTTGATCTGTTGGCCAAGAGAACATGTCATGTGCTCCACTCTTGAATAGGAGCCCCTTGTCTAAAAGGTGGCCGGTGCAATAGACATCAAGAGGGAACAAATTTCGAGCATCTTCCCTTGTGTCTCCCTGAGAGTGTCTACTCCCTCATGGCTTCCTGCATGTAAAGCCTCACCATGGTTGCTGAAAGAGCTCCTCCGTAATGCACGCCAATGATGGTGGAAATAGATTTGGCGGTGACAGAGATGGGACGGCCTCAAATCCACCCGCAAAGAGCAGTCTGGTTCATGAGCTCCATTCGTTGATAAAATTCTTCTCGCCAGAAGATACCGTAGTTTTTGTCGCTGAGGCGTAAGAGGGCGTAATCCCGAGGCGCCCATATCCTCGCAAGCTTTGGCCGGTAGCTATAGAGTTGATTGACGAAGGTCAATGCACATGCCCTAATGTATAGCTTCGGGTCCAAAGCGACAATAATGTCATGAGAGGCGGGATAGATGGGATATCCTGGAAGGTTTATGTTCGAACTTGAGGAATGACATTTTCGTGGTCAAAAGCCTTCCCACTGTCGCGCTTTTATTTTGAGGTTCTTGCCTGAAAGAAAAGCAACATAAAAATTAGGGCTTTTCATCTAGACATCTAAACAAGTAGGAATTTCAAAGTTTTATAAAATAAATTGAAATTTTCAAGCAAAAACTTGAAACCCTAGAATGTTTAGAGAAACCACACTCGAGAAATGCATAATGTAAGTTTTCATAAGAATGAACAATGAATAAACAAAAAAGATGTTAGTATTCAAGTTTGTAAGAAAAAAATGGCGAATCATCGTATAAACTCGAAAATGACCGCTTGAATTCCAAAAGGATTTTAGGTTAAGAATGAAATGCGTAACAATACATAGAAAATTACGAGTGAGTAGAGAGAAGCGCACCATTGTTGAAGATGAGAAGAAGAAACAAGAAGAAGAACTTGAATTTGCGTAAAGTAGTTACTCGAGAGAGAGAGAGAGAGAAGGGTTTCTGCTCAAAGGGTTTCGTGAAGTTTGGAAATGACGGTTCGAGGACTATTTAAAGGCGAGAAAATATCGCTTTGAAAAGCGGAACTTAAGATATTTTCTTAAGTACCAAATTTCGTCCTTGACCCCTTTTATTGCTTTAGAAACCTCTTTAGCAAAAAATAGACTAAGTAAGAGTACTAACCTTTAGGTCTTCCTAAAGGAGAACTTACGCCTTCCGATTAGACTAATACCGGGTCTACTACCGGTATGAAAGAAACATTAACAAAATTTTTAAAATTAAGCAAGAGGGATCAATCATACCAAGATTTCTCCTTAAATAAGCAAACCCGGTGGCATCCAAAGGGTTTTGTGAGAATGTTCGCTAATTGATGCTCGCTTGGAACATATTCCGCATCGATGTTACCTTTTTCCACATGATCTTTGAGAAAATGATAACGAATATCAATGTGCTTTGTCTTTGAATGCATCATCGATTTTTGGAGATCGAGATAGCCGATGTGTTGTCACACATGATTGGGCGCGCCTTGATGTTGTAGTCCACTAGTTGTTGCTTCATCCATAGTAGTTGAGAGCAACGCTTGCAATATATTCTCGTGGGTTGAGTTTGCCACGATCCTTGTTTCTTGCAAGACCATGAGACGCAGTCTGTTTCCAAGAAATTGACAAGTCCCATTGGTGCTTCTTCGCTCACTTTGCAGTCGCATAATCTGCATCCGAGTATCCAACTAGATTGAAGTTGTTGGATTTTGAATACCGATGCCTAGATTTGTTGTTTTTGAAACATATCCGATGATACGCTTGGCGGCAAGCAAATGTGACTCCTTTGGATCTGCTGAAATCTAGCACAAACACAAACAAAGAAACATAATGTCGTCTACTAGC
Source organism: Codonopsis lanceolata (assembly GCA_013146195.2). NCBI lineage: Eukaryota > Viridiplantae > Streptophyta > Magnoliopsida > Asterales > Campanulaceae > Codonopsis > Codonopsis lanceolata. Next base: position 169,702,907 of record CM028377.1, read on the forward strand.
GAAAGGTAAAGAAGTGAACCTATGATTCCTCGATACTTGGTCATGTTCTCTTGCTTTCCCTTTTCATCTTTGTCAAGATGGCGCCGGTAGACATTGGAGTTTCAAATCCTTTGGCTGAATCAAGACCAAACTTCTTGATTAGTTCCTTTGCATATTTGGTTTGGTGATGAAGATTCCGTCTCAAGTCCGTTGTATCTGCAGCCCTAGAAAATAGGTAAGTTCACCCATCATGCTCATCTCGAACTTGCTTTGCATCGCTTCTCGAATCTTTTGCACGTGCTTTGGTTAGTTGATCCAAAGATGATGTCGCCCACATAGATTTGTACCGAAGAGAATGGCCTTTGTGCTTGAGGATGAATAAAGTAGTGTCGATTCTTCCTCTCACGAATCCTTGTTCAATTAAGAACTTGGATAGAGTTTCATACCAAGCTCTAGGAGCTTGCTTCAGGCCGTAGAGAGCTTTCTTGAGTCGGTAGACGTGGTCCGGCTTTGTCGAGATGACAAATCCTCGGAGGTTCCACGTATCCACGATTTCTTGAAGATCACCATTCGTAAAGGCACTCTTAACATCCATCCGATACACTTTGAAGTCCATGAGCGACGAGGCATAAGCTAGAAAGATTCTCGATTGCTTCTAGTCTAGCAACAGAGCAAATGTTTCATCAAAGTCAATTCCTTCTTCCCCGCTCGGTAGCCCCGAGCAACCAATCTAGCTTTGTTTACGGTGACATTTCCATCTTCATCTCTTTTATTTCTCGAATACCCACTTGGTGCCGATGACCGGATGATCGATCCGGTCTTTGAACTAAGCTCCACACCTTACATCTTTCAAATTGGTTCAGCTCTTCTTGCATAGCTTCAATCCAGTTATGATCTTCGATAGCTTCATCAATCTTCTTTGGTTCGAGTTCCGATACAAATGCATAGGCAAACAAAGTTTCTTCTCGAACCTTATTTCTCGTCACGAACTCCTATTGAGATCACCAATGATTTGAGAAATGGGATGATCTCTTGCTTCAATAACGCTTGGAGGAAGATCACTTACGTGGATTCTTCCCTTAAGAATTCTCGAGTTGGTTGAGAAGGAGATTCACCAAAATCAGTTCGAAGAAATAGAGTCTTCAAAACTTTCATTTTCGTGAACAAGAAGGATGAGAGATCGTAAAGGTGCTTGGGGTAAAAGCAGAAGAGAGATGGGTTCGAGGTCAAGATGAGTTGTTATCGGTATCGGTAGAGGTCTCTTCTACCGGTGAAGGGTTACCGGTATTGGTGGGATCTGCAGCTTGCCGTTTTTCTCGATAAGGATTGGAAGTAGATCTTTGTATTTGTACTGTCTCATCATTATCGGAATCATTAGCAACGCTTCGAGCCATTCTAGGCTCTAACAAGTCATATTCATCAAAAGAAACATGCACGTATTCTAAGATTTTTAAGTTAGATTTCTTGAAAATGCGAAATGCTTTTGAATGTTTGGAATACCCGAGAAAAATTCCTTCGCGATTTTGCATCAAATTTTCCTCTATACTCTTTTCCATTATAAAGAATAAAACATTTACAAAAAGATTTTAAGAAATCCAATGTTTGGGGATCTTCCTCTCCATATTTCATATGGAGTTTTATTATGAAACTTGTTTACCGGGATCTATTAAGGGTAAAACAAGCGTTGTTGCCGTAAATACTTCGGAAGTTTAGCTTACGCGGCATTGTTCTAGCCGCTTCAATCGGTGTTACGTTCTTCCGCTCGGCTACACCATTTTGTTGAGGAGTACCGGCAGAGAAGTTGTGGCCGATCCCATGGTCATCGCGATTTTTCTACACCATTGTTTTTGAATTCGGTGTCGTTGTCGATCTTATGTCACAAATGTCTTCAAGCTTTTGAGTTTGAAGTCTTCTAAAAAGTGTTGACTAGATCATACGTTTCATCTTTAGATGTCATAGTTTCAATCCAAGTGAATCTAGAGTAGTCATCAACTACTACAAGTGTGTACTTGTCTCCCGAAAATATCGGGCTTGTTGTAATAGGTCCAAAGAGATCCATATGCAGAAGTTGAAGAGGTCTGCTTTGTTGATAAAACAGACTTTCTTTTGAAGGAAGACTTGGAAAGTTTTCCTAGTTGACAAGCTTTACAACTTCGTCATGATCGGCAGACACCGTAGGTAGACCTTTGACAAGCCCATTTTGGAGAGCTTGGAGAGGTGCTTGAAGTTGAGGTGATCGAGGCACTTGTGTGCCATAGCCATGTTGTCACGAACATTGTTGGCTACTAGACACGGGTTTGAGAATCTCCTAGAAGATTTAAGTCCACGACATAGGCGTTTCCTTGTCTATTGCGGTCGGTATTGTGGAGCCGATTCACTTGTCTTTGATGAGGCCTTGGTTTGAATTGAATTGGCATAGAAGTCCTTTGTCGCACTGTGATATGCTCGAAGATTGTGCTTTAAACCACTTACTAGAGAAACTTTGTTGATGGAGAGACTTCCTCTAGTAATTGAGCCATATCCAATTGTCTTTCCTCTTGCATTGTCTCAGAAAATAACGTGGGGTCCTTTTGCTTGACTATATACGTAAGAAGACTTACGTTCCCGATCATGTGCCTTGAACACCTTGTCTAGGTACCGGATGTCTTTGTTTTCGATTCTATAGCCATGAAGCATTCTAAAAGAGTTAAAGCAAAACAAGGTACCCTTTATTTGGGTCCTAAGGATTAGCAACCTTTTGCAACCCATACACCTTGACCTTGAGAGAACTAGGTCTCTCGGATCTTGGGGTGAACCTTAGCGGCGATTACGGTGCCGGATGGCCTAAGCAATGGCAAGAATGACATAAATGGAAAGTCCATAGAAGCTGTTAGAGTCTTCAGCTGAAGAGTGCTTATGATTATTCCTTTTCTTGACATCCATTTTTGGTTCGGCTTGCTTGTTGACGGTGAGACTTAATTGGTTTCTTTCGAATCTTCTAGGTAGGTTACCAACAGACTTAGCTTTAGCTTTTACGTTGAAAACCTTTCGGGAGGATTCGGTAGAATACCTTTAAGTTTACCTTCAACATAAAAGCAAGACTTTGCTGTTTCATAGACAAACTTGATAGTTACCGGTAGAGGTTTAGTAGGTCTACCGTCGGCCAGGACTTTGCCTTGGCATAGTCGGTTGCCGGTAGACTTCACTTTCTCTACCGTTACCTTCTCGGGTTTCTCATTTGAATCATTCATTTTGGCTTTTCCTTTACGAGCTTTAGGGTAAACATAAGGGAACACTTGAATAACCAAGGCCTTGTTTCCCTATATTTCCAAATGTCTGTTTAGAGAAAGATATATCATTAGTTTCGAGGATTCACCTTTCTCTTTGGTGAAGAGATTGTCGGAAGAGACACATCTGAATATCCTATGCCTGCTTTATCATTGCTAGATTTTTGGCTTGTAAGGATTTCTTCAAATGCATCCTTGGAGCTATTCCAGAGTCAATTGTCTTTGCAAGGCAATTTTCTCTAGGTCTAAGTCCTTTGATGTGCTCGGTCAGAAATCAATTTTGTCATGAAGAAATTTGTTTTCTTCCTTCGCTTTGATACTCTCTTGTTGGCGGCTATTGAGAGTTTGAATCTCACTGCCATCAAAGATTTCTCAGCTGTAAGTTTCTCACAGTTCTTGGCCAGTTTAACATAGGCTACTCTAAAGGAATTAAATTCTTCAAGCATATCCTGATTATCCTTGAGAAGTTCTTCCTTACTGAAACTATCACTGTTGGTTTCATTTTTGTCCAAAGGACTTGGTGAAACTACAACTTCATTTTCGTGAGTCATAGGTAGGACATGAATCATGAGCTATTAAGCATATGTTAGCTTGCTCACAATCCTCTTCCTCCTCTTACGAATCGGGTCCTCAAACCATGTAGCAACTTGTTTGTCTTCTATGTCTTCACCAACATACCCTTTTGTTTTTGAAATTTTCTAAAAGTGGGTTTTCGGTATGCTTCAAATTTTGGCTTAGGACATTTTGAGGCAAAATGACTGTGTTTTCTACAGTTATAACACACAAGCTCTTCCTTAGATGAGCTTTCACCAATCTTCCTGAAAGGTTGTTGGTGAGTGTTCTTCCTTCCATATTTTGCAAATTTTTGAAAACGTTTAACAAACATAGCAAATTGTTCATCAGATAAAAAATCATTTTCACTGGAAGAAGTAGAAGGTTTGTTTTCAACAATGATTTCTTCTTGGACCATGGTCGCAAAGACACGCTTACGAACGCTGTTTGTCTTGCTCTAGAGCTTGATTAACTTCAAGTTCATAAACCTTTAAACTTGCGTAGAGACTACGAAGAGTCATCTCGTTTAAGTTCTTAGATTCTTTCATAGCCGTGGTCTTCACATGCCATAAGCTACCTAGAGAGCCTAGAAACCTCATGTTCATTTCCTTTTTGTCATACGTTTTACCAAGAGAAAAGCAACTATTTATTACCTCACTGAATCGATCGTATGCTTGTCTCAAGGTTTCCTTAGGATCCTTTTTGAAAGAATCAAGCTACCGGCTGGATGTATGTATATTTTACATTTGTCTCTTGTGTCTTGGTCTCCTTCCAAGTATTCTACAAGAGCTTCCCACATCTCTTTTAGCGGTTGTACATCGAATCACTTGCCGGTAGGTGCTTGTGTCTAGAGAGCCGGTGATTATATTGATTGCTTTCTTTGTCAAGTTCTACCCGACTTTCTATCGTCCTCTGTCCATTCTCGATTCTTCTTTTGGAACTTCTGCAGGTTCCCAGCGATGGAGGCTAGAAGATTTGCCTTCATTGGTACATGTTGACCTGCAGTGACACATTTCCATAACTTGTTGTCAATAGAGTTCATGAATCTCATTACTTTATCCTTCCATACATCAAAATGACCTTCGTCCAATATTGGGACGTGGTTAGCATTAGATGTAGGCAACATATAGTGTGTTTGTGCCATTATGTCGTATCTCTCAAGAGTTTAATCTTGGAAAAACTTGTTTTCGAAGAGTAAGGCTCTGATACCAATTGTGGGTCCCAATGAGCACAATAATAAGCTAGAAGGGGGGTTGAATAGCTTATTAACACTTTAAAAACTTTTAAGTAAGTTCCTTGAAAGTTACTTGCAATCTATGAAAAGAATCAAGTAGCGGAAGACCTTCAAGAAAATTGTTCCAGGTCTGCCGATAAGGACTACCGGTAGACCTTTTACAGATTACTTAAGTTACTGTGAAATGGATAATATAAACAATGAAACTAAGCAGCTCAAATAATAGACAAACAAGAGGAAATAACACAAGTATTTTGGGATGGTTCACACTATAATGAGTGCTACGTCCACCACCAAGGCAGTCAACCTTGGATTTAAATTGTGCACTATGTTTTCCACTTAGATCAATTACAAAGAATATCCCTAATGGATCGTGTACAAAATATTGACTTGTGTTTAGGGTCTAGGGAATTAAATATCGTAAATACAAGATATTTAATTAGATGTAAATATAGTTAATGGAAGTTAACAACAAGAAGAATAAAGCAATAAATGTTGAAGAAGCAGACCTTCTTGTTGTTGACGAGGACTTCTAGATCTGCGTTGAGGATCTATTGAATGCACCGAATGAAAGACTTGGAGTTGTGAAGATTGAGCAATTCTTTAAGTGTTCGATTGATTACATGCAGTTGTCTCTTGTTCCGTCTTCAATGGCGTATTTAAAGCGAGATGCACTTCAAAAGATCCGTTGGAGAAGACGAAGACTTCAACTCTATTCATAAATGCATTAAATGCATGGGTCGATCAAGGAATTTTCGTCTTCACAGATTATCTAGAGCAGATAATCATTTACGAGATCTTCAAAAAGGTGGGCGATTTGGTGTCGGATCGAGAGATGAAGCGAGAAAGTAGGGGCGATGCCTTTTACGCTCGCTTTCGGGGCGAAAAGTATTCTGCTTTTCGCTGAAAGTTGCTTTCGGCTTGCTTGACATGTCGAGAATGACTTGGATTAATTCAAATAATATATGGAAATAAGTTTGAATTAATCCAGGCTAGCTTTATTTGGAGAGGACACGTAGAAGCGCATCACTGGACACGAGGTCTACCGATCTTAAGCTTTGAGCGTGTCTTCCGGTTGAAGCCGAGAAAGGGTCTTCATGAACCCGAAAAAGTCCTACAAAAACTATACAAGGCAAAGTTCTATACACAGTTGCCACGCTAATCGATACGCAGCCCGATTAGCCACTGAAGTATAAAACTAATGTAATGTACTGATCAGATATAAATTTAACATAAGAATCAACAGAGAATATCATCCAATTGATGTTCAGTTGGAACATATTCCAAACTGATGTTACCTTTTCCACATGATCTTTGAGGAAATGATAGCGGATATCAATGTGTTTTGCCTTTGAGTCCATCACTGGATTCTTTGAGACTGAAATTGCAGAGGTGTTATCATACATGATAGGAAAATTTGCAGTCTTGATGTTGTAGTCCACAAGTTGTTGCTTCATCCAAAGTGGTTGAGAGCAACAGCTACTGGCAACAATTTATTCTGCCTCTATGGTTAAATTTGCAACTGATCCTTGTTTTTTTCATGACCATGACACAAGTCTATTTCTAAGAAATTGACAGGTCCCACCGGTGCTTCTTCTGCTGACTTTGCAGGCTACATAGTCTGCATCTGAGTATCCAACTAGATCAAAGTTGTTCCTTCTTGAATACCAGATACCCAGATTTGTAGTTGTTGAAACATATCTGATGATACGTTTAACAGCAAGCAAGTGTAATTCCCTTGGATCTGCCTGAAATCTAGCACAAACACAAACAACAAACATAATATCAGGTCTACTAGCAGTAAAGTAAAGAAGTGAACCTATGATTCCTCGATACTTGGTCACGTTCTCTTGCTTTCCCTTCTCATCTTTGCCAAGATAGCAGCCAGTTGACATTTGTGTCTTTAATCCTTTAGCTGAATCAAGACCAAATTTCTTGATAAGATCCTTTGCATATTTGGTTTGGCTGATGAAGATCCCATCTGAAGTTTGTTGAATCTAAAGTCCTAGAAAGTAGGTGAGCTCTCCCATCATGCTCATCTCGAACTTGCTTTGTATCAGCTTCTCGAATCTTTTGCAGAGGCTTTGATTCTAAAGATGATGTCGTCCACATAGATTTGTACCAGAAGAGAGTGACCTTTGTGCTTGAGGATGAACAGAGTTGTATCTATTCTTCTTCTCATGAATCCTTGTTCGATTAAGAACTTGGATAGAGTTTCATACCTAGCTCTGGAGCTTGTTTGAGACCATGAAGTGCTTTCTTCAGATGATATACTTGATCCTCTTTGCCTTGGATGACAAATCCTGGAGGTTGTTTAACGAATACCATTTTTTGAAGATCACCATTGAAAAAGGCACTATTTATATCCATCTGATATACCTTGAAGTCCATGAACGACGCATAGGCTAGAAATAGTTTGATTGCCTCTAATCTGACAACAGGAGCAAATATTTCATTGAAGTCAATTGCTTCTTCCTGTCGGTAGCCTTGAGCAACCAGTCTAGCTTTGTTTCTGGTGACATTTCCCTCTTCATCTTTCTTGTTCTTGAATACCCATTTGGTGCCTATGACTGGATGGCCAGTAGGTCTTTGAACTAAGCTTCATACTTTGCATCTTTCAAACTGGTTCAGCTCCTCTTGTATAGCTTCAATCCAATAATGGTCTTTGATAGCTTCATCAATCTTCTTAGGCTTGATTTCAGACACGAATGCGAAGGCAAACATAGTCTCATTTCGAACATTACTTCTCGTGCAAACTCCTAAGTTGAGATCACCAATGATTTGAGAGATGGGGTGATCTCTTGTTTCAATAACAGCTGGAGGAAGATAATTTCTGGTGAGTTCTTCCCTTAAAGATTCTGGAGAGGGTAGAGAAGGTGCTTCACCAAAATCAGGTTAAGAAGAGATACAATCTTCGAGACCTTCATTTTCTGGTAAACAAGAAGGATGAGTGATCTACAAGCTGTTTGGGGTAGAACAGAAGAGATAAGATATGGGTCAATAGAAGGGTTTGAAGGGGTACCAGTAGAGTTGAAGTCTGCTGGTGTTGGATTAGCAAAATTCGAAGAGTCTGCTGTTGGAGGATTCTAAGGTGGAGAAAAAGTAAAAGCTTGATTTGTATCTGTCTCAACATCATCAGAATCATCAGCAACATTTGGAGCCACTCGTGGCTCTAATAAATCATATTCATCAAAAGTAGCATGCACAGATTCTAAAATTTTCAAGGAAGTTTTATTAAATATAAGAAATGCTTTTGAATGATTGGAATAGCCCAGAAAAATCCTTCGTCTGATTTTGAATCAAATTTACCTCGATATCCTTTTTCATTATAAAGAATAAAACATTTACATCCGAAGATTTTAAAAAATCCTATATTTGGGGCTCTTCCTCTCCATATTTCATATGGAGTTTTATTATGAAACTTGTTTACGAGGGATCGATTCTAAGTAAAACATGCAGAATTGACGGCTTCAGCCCAGAAGTATTTTGAAAGTCTAGCTTCTACCAGCATAGTTCTTGCTGCTTTAATGAGTGTTATGTTCTTTCGTTCAGCTACACCATTTTGTTGAGGAGTCCCGACAGTAGAAAAGTTGTGTCCGATCCCGTGGTCATCACAATATCTTTCAACACCGTTGTTTTTGAATTCGGTGTCGTTATCTGATCTGATGTCACTTATGTCTTCAAGCTTTTGAGTTTGAAGTCTTCTGAATAGGGCGGTGACTAGATCACATGTCTCATCTTTTGATGTCATTGTTTCGATCCAAGTGAATCGAGAGTAGTCATCAACTACCACAAATGTATACTTGTCTCCAGAGATGCTGGCGATAGTGATTGGTCAAAAAAAATCCATGTGCAGAAGTTGAAGAGGTCTGGAAATTGACATAATAGACTTGCTCTTGAAGGAAGACTTAGAGAGTTTTCCTAATTGACAAGCTTTACAATTTCTGTCGTGGTCGGCAGACACCGTAGGTAGACCTTTGACAAACCCATCTTTGGAGAGCTTGGAGAGGTACTTGAAGTTGAGGTGACTGAGACAGTTGTGCCAAAGCCAACTATTGTCGCGAATGTTATTAGCAACTAGGCAAAGGCTGAAGGATCTCCCTAGAAGGTTTAAGTCCATGACATAAACGTTTCCCTGTCTATTGCCGATCAGCAGAGTTGAGCAGGATTCACGATCTTTGATGACACATTGGTTGAAGGAGAATCGACAGATAAGACCCTTGTTGCATAAATGGGATATGCTCAAAAGATTATGCTTTAAGCCATTCACTAGAGAAACTTTGCTGATCGAGAGACTTCCTCTAGTGATTGAGCCATACCCAATCATTTTTCCTCTTGCATTATTGCCAAAAATTACCATAGGACCTTTAGCTTCAGCTATGTCTGAGAGTAGACTTCTGTTCCCTGTCATGTGTCTTGAGCAGCCACTGTCGAGGTACCAGATGTCTTTATCTTCTGAATCTATAGCCATGAAGCAAACCTGAAAAAGTCAAAGGAACAAGGTCCCCTTTATTTTCTTTTGGGTCCTGAGGATTAGCAACCTTTTTGGGACCCATACTTGCCTAACCTTGAGAGAACTAGGTCTCTCAGATTTTGGTGTGAACCTTAGCAGGTATTCTGGGCCCAAATGGCCTAAATAATTGCAAGAATGACATAGATGAAAATTCTATGGAGGATTGTGATTAGCTTTTGCTACAGAGAGCTTATGACTTTCTTTCTTTACAACAGCCCTCTTGGGTTTAGCATGCTTGTTGACAGTAGGCTTAAGAGGTTTCTTGTGAGTGTTCCTTCGTCTATTAACAGCAGACATAGCCTTGGTTGATCTAGTATTAACATATTTAGGAGCATCCACTTGAACTCCTTTAAGTTTAGTGTCAACTAGCTTGGGAGTCTTGGCCATTTCATAGACAAACTTGACAGGTACCAGTAGAAATTTCGTTGGTTTATCGCCAGTAGACTTTGCCTTTGCAAAGCTACTATTGGTAGACTTTGATTTCTTTGATGTTCCTTTAACAAGCTTCTCATCAGAAGCAGCTTCTTTGGCTTTCCCTTTGTGAGCCTTGGGGTAAATATATGCTACACTTGTATAGCCAAGTCCATTTTTACCCTCATTACCAAAGGTCTGTTTTGAGAAGGAAAGATCAATAGCAGTCTTGGAGAATTCACATTTCTCTTGTGACAGAAAAGCATGTTAGGTTGGGTTCATCATTATAGCCTAAGCCTGATTTATCTCCACTTGGCTTTTGGCTTGATAGGATTCCTTCAAAAGTTTCCTTTGAGCTATTCCAGAAGTCAATCGTCTTTTGCAAGGCAATTTTCTCCTGGTCTAGTCCTTTGATGTGCTCAACTAGGCACTCAACTTTGTCACAAAGAACTTTGTTTTCTCCTTCTAGCTTGATACTTTCTTGTTGACAGCTAATGAGAGTTTGAATCTCAACTGCCAGCAGAGATTTCTCAGCAGCAAGCTTTTCATAATTCTTTGCGAGTTTTACATAGGCTACTCAGAAGCAGTTGAACTCCTCAAGCATATCTTGATTATCCTTGAATAGTTCTTCATTACTGAAGCTTTCATAGTTGGTCTCAACCTTTTCGAAGGGATCAGGAGAAATTTCGACTTCATGTTCAGAGTCATAGGTGGGACTTGATTCATAAGCTATTAAGCATATATTGCTTGCTCACAATCATCCTCATCCTCTTCTGAATCCGTCTCAAATCATGTAGCAACTTGTTTCTCTTCAATGTCTTCAGCCAACATACCATTTTGTTTTTGAAATTTCTTATATGGAGGCTTTTGGTATGCTTCAAATTTTGACTTCGGACATTTAGATGCAAAATGACCAGGTTTCCTACAATTATAACACACGACCTCATTATTAGACGAACCTTCAGCAATTTTTCTAAAAGGCTGCTGGTTTGTGTCCTTCCTTCCATATTTTGTAAATTTCATAAAATGTTTTACAAACATAGAAAACTGTTCATCAAAAAGAAAATCATTTTCAGTGGAAGAAGTGGAGGGCTTTTCATCAACTGGAATTGCTTCTTGTACCATGGCTGGCAAGGACAGAGTTTTGAACTGCTTATCCTGCTCTAGAGCTTGACTAACTTCGAGCTCATAAACCTTTAAACTTGCATAAAGACTACGGAGAGTCATTTGATTTAAGTTTTTAGATTCTTTCATGGAGGTAGTCTTAACGTGCCAATGACTACCTAGAGAGCCTAGAAATCTCATGTTCATTTCTTTCTTACCATAAATTTTACCAAGAGAAAAGTAGTTATTTATTACCTCGCTGAAACGATCATATGCTTGTCTCAAGGTTTCTTTAGGATCCTTTTTGAAAGAGTCGAATTGCTAGATGAATGTGTACTTCCGGTTGTCTCTTGTATCTTGGTCTCCTTCCAAGTATTCAATAAGAGCTTCCCACATCTCTCTGGTAGAAGTACATCAGATCACTTGTTGGTAGGTACTGGTGTCTATTGAGCTTGTAATGATGTTAATGGCTTTACTGTCTAGCTCCACCAGCTTTCTTTCGTCCTTAGTCCATTTTGATTCTTCTTTTGGAACTTCAGGAGGATTTCCACCAACGGAAGCCAGAAGATTTGGCTTCATTGGTACATGACGTCCTCTGAGTACGTACTTCCATAACCTGTTATCAATAGAGTTCATGTGGCGCATTATCTTGTCCTTCCAAACATCGAAATGGCCTTCGTCTAATATTGGGACATGGTTCGCATTTGATGTAGGTAGCATGTAATGTGTTTGTGCCATTTGATCTTTATATCTCAAGAGGTTAATCTTGGAAAAACTTGTTTTCGAAGAGTTAGACTCTGATACCAATTGTTAGTCCTAAAGGGCACAAGACTAAGCTAGAAGGGGGGGGGGTTGAATAGCTTACTTAACACTTAAAACTTTTCGTAATAGTTCCTATAACAAGTACTTGCAACCTATTGAAAAGGTTGAAGTAATGGAAGACTTGCAAGGAAGACAGACTAAGTCTGCTGGTGAAGCACTACCAGTAGACTTGGTTGATTACTGAAGTTTGCTGCTCAAAGGAATAGGCTATGACGAAGAATAATATAAAACAGTAGACAACAAAATGTAAAGAACGCAGGTATTTTGAGATGGTTCGCACTATAAAGAGTGCTACATCCACCACCAAGGCAATCAACCTTGGATTTGAATGTGCACTATATTTTCTACTAGTTCTATTACTGAAATATCCAATGGATGGTGTACAAAATATTTAACTTGTGTTTGGGGGTGGGGGAATTGAATATCTGGAAAAACAGAGTATTCAATGTGCAAAATAATAGTAAAGAGTACAACAATAATAAGTAAATGATTAACAGTTGATGCAGATCTTCTTGTTGTTGTTGAGGACTTCGTTGATCAGTTAATGATCTCTTGAATGCATTGAGTATGATGACTTGATGTTGTTGAATAGATTTAGAGCATTGTTTTCTTCAGTCTTCAATGGCAGTATTTATATTAGAGCATCCTTCAAATCGTTGTAGAAGATGAAGTGAGTAACAGTTCTATTAGGTTGTGAGCTTTAAATGCTGGGAGTTACTTTATTGACTTCATCTCTGATTGGAACTGATTAGGGTATGGAGAGGAGTAGTTGTTGGAACTAGCAGGTGGGCGACAAATAAATTTGCAGACCTATAGTAGTTGGTATAGTCTATTTGTGTCAGAGTATAAACCTGCTCTGCCATGTACAGGAGGCGAAAGTCTTTATTTGTTCAAAAAAGCTGGAAAGGCGTGTCTTGGAAGTCAGGAGTTGATGATGATGGATTAATTCAAATTCGAACCATGGATAGCGGAATTAAATAATCCACTTGAGCTTGATATCCGGATAATCTTGACACGTCATGTTGTCCGAGTGCAGACAAGGTCTGCTGGTTAAAGCTGCTGGAAGTCTGCTGGTGAAGCCTTCTGCCGAAACCTGTGAAGCCTAAAAACTATTCTAAAGGCAAAGTTCTATACACAGTTTTTTTTTTTAGGGAAACAGGGGCGGCACCCTGTGAGAATTTATTAAAATTGGAAAGAAGAAACAACGAGGGGGACAACCTGCCTCAACAAACAAAACGCGAGGACAAAGGAGCCTTACCTCTACCAGGAAATAAAATCCAAGATCATTTACAAAAATTAAATAAACCCAAGCAGTCCTGTCTAAAAGAATGACACACATTTGCCGGAAGTTGAGGCACAGAGTCATACATAGTATAATGATTCGTCGTGTGAGCAACGTCCGCAAGCCTATCAGCCATGCCATTAATCTCTCTGTACACATGTCGAATGGAATAAAAGCCTAGCAGCTCCTTGAAATCGGAAAGCTCATACTCAAATTGTCCAAGGGAACTTTTGGGAACCAATCAGACCCCGAGCTGCCACCAGGGAATCAGTCTTTACATACACCTTCACTAAGCCCAGTCTCCGACATAAAACAAGACTATCGAGGAGAGCAGCAATCTCAGCAAAAGTATTAGTACCTTGGCCATAGAAAACCGAGAAAGCACAAACCAGTCTGCCTTGGTAATTACGGATGATGCCACCCCCCGTGCAAAACCCATGTCTAGCCGATCCGTCTGTATTGAGCTTATAAGCACCCAACTCAGGAGGTTCCCAGCGAACCCAACAATCACGCCAAAATTTGATATCTTTAACTGAAACCCATAAAGGATGAAGACCCGTAATACCCGCCACATTAGAAGCCACTTTCAGAATGTACAAGCTCATCATATCTCTTAAACCGTTGCGAACTCCTTTTATAATCTCTTGAGCATTCATCGGAACATTATCAAAAACAGCACGGCAACGCACTTTCCATAATTCCCAGCATCCTAAAACCACAGTTCCAATTTTGCAAGCTCCAATCTGATTATCTACAGAAACCCGATCCATCCAAATAACCAACAGGTGATGCAAGGACACATAATTCTCTATTAGTTGGAAGTAGCGAGCTAAATATTTCCAGACCTCACCAGCCACTTCAGAAAATAAGAAAAGATGCCCAATAGACTCTCTATCATGAGAATGGATACATCACACACATTTAGAGACTATCGCGATGTTTTTCTCCTGAAGACGAAGGTCAACCAGCAAGGCCCCATGACATAGCTTCCAAACAAAACCGCCAACCTTCAAAGGTATCCAATGCTGCCAAATTTTGCTTGCCCAAAACGGTTTTGGCCATTTGTGACGGTTGTGATGCCAATGAGCCGAAACTTGGAAATTCCCTGTGGTAGTACGAGTATAAACTACCCTATCCTCTCTCAACGGATTCAAACAGACCCTCTTAATTAAAACAAGATTGTCGTCTGAAATGAGATGAGAGAACTGATCCAAAAGCGGTAGTCCATCGCGAATCGAGAGACGAACATCCATCGGTAACGGCCCCTCTAAAATGACGCCACACCAGTTGCTACCCCAAAAGGAAATATCTCCACCACCCACCAGCCATCTGCTGCAACTTTGGACCTCAACCATTTGATTATATATTGCTTTACTAACTGGCAACATCACATGTTGATTGAGAGTTCCCGAAATTCCATATTTTGAGCCTGCAAAGCGAGCCCAAAGACTCTTACCCTGAATCACGGACCAGGCTAGCTTGGCTTGAAGAGAATTCATAACCTCCTCAATAGGCCGAATACCCAAGCCGCCTTCCTCAAGAGGTCTACAAACAGCCTCCCACGCCACCCAATGAGTACGCCTATCTCCATTATTACTCCACAAAAAGGTAGCTAAAGCCGACTGAATACGCCTAAGGACTGACTTAGGCACACGAAGAACTGCAATAGTGTACAACGGAATACTGCAAAGAATGGAGCGCAATAAAGTGAGCTTGCCGCCAAAGGATAAAAGATGTGCCTTCCACCCATTAATTCTGCTCAGAATTTTATCCACCAAACCCTCAAAATAAATCGATTTTATCCTGCCTTTGAAAAGAGGGATACCCAAATAAGTCATAGGAAAAGTCTTGTGCGAGCAACCCGACCAGACAGCAAGTTGTCTAATTCTGCGAATCGTACAATGTTTTGAGGTGTAAAATCCGCTTTTATCCAAATTAATTAGTTGACCAGAGGCCCTTTCATACTCGCTGAGAATCTTTCGTAAAGCAAGAACAGAGTCTTTGCTAGCATTGCAAAAGAGGAGCAGTCATCAGCATAAAAGAGATGGGATATCACCAAACCTCCTCGACCATGCATATAAGGCTTAATTAAACCATTCTCAACCCAAGCCGAAATGTTACTAGAAAGGACATCCTGGGCTAAGATAAACAACAAAGGAGATAAAGGATCCCCTTGTCTAACCCCCCTCGTTGATTTAAAGAAGCCAAAACTGCCTCCGTTAATACGAATGGTGTACCAAATCTTATTCAGAAGTCTATAGATCAAAGCCTGTACTCCTTCACTAAATCCATAACCCTGTAAATCTTGAAGAAGAAAACCCCACTCTAATCTGTCATACGCCTTCGAAATATCCAGTTTGAAAACCACATTGGCCCCCCTAGCCCGGGTATCAATACGATGAACTAATTCATGAGCCAAAACCACATTTTCTTGAATGCTTCGACCTTTAATATTAAAACTAGACTGTTCCATGGAAATAACTTCGAGGTAAACTTTTAGCCAATCGAGTCGCAACAATTTTGGAAATCACCTTCCTTGCCAACGGACAAAGACTAATCGACCTGAAGTCTCCAATATCTTCTGGATTGTTCACTTTCGGAATAAGGACTATAGCCGTGGTGGACAGCCCCTTATGTAAATCTGCCCCTGTAAAAAAGTCTTGTATCGCTGCTACTAAATCCCCCTTAATTATCTCCCAGCACGTTCGAAAAAACCAACCTGTAAATCCATCAACTCCGGGGGCGCTATTGGGATTTAGACTTTGAATGGCCACCCATATTTCATTCTCTAAAGGCACAGCTGTCATGTCTTCATTATCTTGGGTGTGCACCGTTCTAGGAAAATAGCGGAAAAAACCATCATCTACGGCATGGTCAGAACATGCAAACAAATTGGAAAAGAAACTTTCGGCCATCCCACCGATAACTTTATTATCCGTGCACCATGAGCCATTTACATTCCGCAATTTAATAGAGTTTTGTCTGCTTCTTTCTTTCAAACTAGCATGAAAATAATTGGTATTACGGTCCCCATCCTTCACCCAAAGCTGGCGAGATTTTTGTTGTAATAATTCCGCATTCCATTTTACAATCTGGGCAAGCACCGATTTAGCTTCTGCCAATGACTGACAAGCGATATCACTCCTTTGTTGCATACATAAATCTTCCAAAATCTGAACTTTATCTTGCTGTTGCGCCAACAAACGATGGATGTTGCCAAAAACTTCCCAGTTCCACTTCTTCAATTCTTTTCTAAGATAGTATAGCTTTCTGTGCAAGACTTCCATTGCGTCCCCCGTAACTGGTTTACACCACTGATCCATAACGAAATTAATGAAGCCAGGATAATCTACCCACATGCGCTTAAAACGGAATTGACTTTTGGGTTTTGAAACAAATGGAAAACTTACTAGAAGTGGAGAATGATCCAACATAACCCGACCTAGATGTTCCACCGTAAGACCCGTGTACTTCGAAGCATATTGACCATTAAGTAACACCCTATCAATCCTCTGCCAGATTCTAGTACCATCCGTGTGATTATTACACCAAGTAAATTTACTTCCTTGAAAACCCACGTCACCAAGGCCTGCATTAATCATGAATTCATTAAAGTCGGACATGCCGACAGTATCATAGCCACCCCGCCTAACTTCTCATCCACAGATGCTATAATATTAAAATCTCCTCCAATAAGCCAAGGCTTTGTTAATCGATTCGCTACATCAGCAAGATCCCTCCATAACTCCTGTCTGTCGAAACTTGTACACGCTTCATACACAAAAGAAGCAAGCAAAACATGACCATTATTCAAATCCAAATTAACCGTAATTTGCTGTTTAGAAACCCCAA
The DNA here is from genome assembly GCA_013146195.2 of Codonopsis lanceolata. Classification (NCBI taxonomy): domain Eukaryota; kingdom Viridiplantae; phylum Streptophyta; class Magnoliopsida; order Asterales; family Campanulaceae; genus Codonopsis; species Codonopsis lanceolata. Next base: position 169,719,922 of record CM028377.1, read on the forward strand.
CAGCATCTACACCAACTCTATCATCCCACATCAACCATATATGTTTATTTATGGGCCAATTATGCAAGAAATGATTATACTTTAATCTCCGAGCTATTTTTTGGATTCTATCACCAGGAATCTTTGGTTCGAGAAACACACATAACGCCTTTGAAAAATTGAAGAAGGCACTTGTTACCGCTCCTATCATTGTTATGCTGGATTGGGAGAAACCGTTTGAGCTCATGTGTGATGCTAGTGATTATGTCATTGGGGTTGTGCTTGGTCAAAGAAGGAACAAGATTTTTCATGCAATCTACTATGTAAGTAAGACCTTGAATGAAGCTCAAGTTAATTATGCTACTACCGAAAAGGAGTTTCTTGCTATAGTGTTTGCCTTCGATAAGTTCCGTTTTTATCTTCTTGGGACTAAGACGGTTGTCTACACCGACCATAGTGCCATCAAATTTATCTTTGCCAAGAAGGATTGTTGATTCTTATGTTAAATTTATATCTGATCAGTACATTACATTAGTTTTATACTTGATGGCTAATCGATCGATTAGCGTGGCAACTGTATAGAACTTTGCCTTGTATAGTTTTTGTAGGACTCTTTTCGAGGTTCGCGGAAGACCCTTTCTCGCTTCAGGAAGACACGCTCAACGCTTAAGATCGGTAGACCTCGTGTCGGTGATGCTTCTACGTGTCCTCTTCGGCATAAAGCTAGGGACTAATTCAAACTTATTTCTATATATTATTTGAATTAATCCAAGTCATTCTCGACATGTCAAGCCGCAGAAAGCAACTTTCAGCGGAAGACTTTTCGTCTGAGCGATGAAAGCGATCTCCCCTACTTGCTTCATCTCTCGATCGACACCAAATCGCCCACCTTTTGAAGATCTCGAAATGATTATACGCTCGGATATCTGTGAAGACGAAATTCGATTATGCATTTAATGCATTTATGAATAAATTTGTTGAAGCCTTCGTCTCTCAACGGATTCTTTTGAAGTGCACACGCTTTAAATCGCCATTGAAGGCTGGAACAAAAGACAATCAATCAATCGAACACTAAAAGAATTGCTCGAATCTATACAACTCCAAGTCTTTCATGATTCAATAGATCCTCAACAGGATCTAGAAGTCCTCGTCAACAACAAGAAGGCGCTCTTCAACATTTATTGTTTTATTCTTCTTGTTGTTTACTTCCTTTAACTATATACAAATTAAATATCTTGTATTCTGATATTTAATTCCATAGACAAACACAAGTCAATATTTTGTACACGATCCATTAGGGATATTCTTTGTAATTGATCTAAGTGGAAAACATAGTGCACAATTTAAATCCAAGGTTGGCCTTGGTGGTGGGCGTAGCACTATTTTGTGAACCATCTCAAAATACTTGTGTTATTTCCTTCGTTTGTCTATTACTTGAAGCCTAGTTTCCTTGTTCATTATATCCATTTCAGAGAACTTAAGTAATCTGTAAAAGGTCTACCGGTAGTCCTTATCGGCAGACCTGGAACAATTTTCTTGAAGGTCTTCCGCTACTTGAAGCTTTTCATAAACTTCAAGTAACTTTCAAGGAACTTACTTAAAAGTTTTAAAGTGTTAATAAGCTATTCAACCCCCCCCCCTTCTAGCTTATTATTGTGCTCATTGGGACCCACAAGGATGCCAAACCGAAGTTGATTAGATGGGTTCTTCTTCTTCAAGAATTTGATGTGGAGATAAAAGATCAAAAAGGGGTGGAAGATCAAGTGGTCGATCTTTTGTCAAGGTTGGAGCAAGATGAAGCTACTAAGGATCATGGTATTATCAAGGAATCTTTTTCGGATGAGTATCTATTCTCTATCTCTTTCCAGGAAGTTCCTTGGCATGCCGACTTATTGTGAGTCCCTTGTGATGAAATAATAACCAGAAAAGTCTCTTATATTTGTTTTAAATTGTTAAAGTACACTTTTAGAGAGAAAATGATGAATATACCATAGAAAAGGCACGCGGACAAAGCTACTTCCCAAATTTGGAAATCGGAATGAAAACATTGGGCATCACAATACACAATTGAAATATGTCAAAATTTAGGCATTGAAATTCAAAAAGCCTCTGCATAAATTTGGGCATCCGAATGAAAACATTAGACCTCTCAATTCACAATTGAAATATGTCAAAATTTGGGCATTGAAACTCAAAAAGACACTATTCAAATTTGGGAATTGGAATTAATACATTGGGCATCACAATGTACAATTGAAATCTATCAAACTTTGGACATTGAAATGAAAAAAAGTCACTACCCAAATTTGGGCATTGCAATGAAATCACTAGCCATCGTAAAACACATTTGAAGTCTGTCTAATTTTAGGCATCACATTGTAAAAATACTTAACCAAATTCAGCTTGAAATAGAAAAATTGGGTATCAAAATGGATAAAATTTAACACTACCACCAAATATCAACATATTTGGGCATCATAATGGACAAAACGACATCAGAATGAATAAATTAAATACTGCGACCAAATATCAAAAAGTTGGGCATCGAAATGGACAAAATTGACTTCGAAATGAATAAATTGAACATTGCCCTTAAATATGTATGTAAAAATTGGGAATCGAAAAACTTCTGAAGCCCAAAACAGTTCTTAAACATCGTTTTTGGCCTTAAAACGAAGACATCACATGGTAAACCAAATTAATCTGGTAGATCTCGTTGAGAGCTTTGATTTAATATGCGGTGGGTCATGTGATTCATCCGGGATCAAAAGTTATGGAGAAAATTATCGGAAAAAATGAAAAAAAGGTCGACAATGGAAAAAAAAGAAGATGGAGACGAAGCTGGATGGCAAACAGATCTGAAAAGAAAAGTGAGTTGAAGATAGAGAGAGAGAAAGTGAGAAAGAGATAGTGATAGAGCGAAGAGAAAGAAGTAAGAGGTGGAAGAAGACGAAGGAATAAGAAAATGAGAAGGCAGAAGAAGAAGAACGATGTAGCAGGAGGTTGCAGCCAGTTTTAAAACAAATTTATGAAAAATATTTTATCGATTGAATAAAAAGAAAGTGAACTGATGAGGTTATAATTTCTTCAAAAGGTATCGGCCTGCAATATTCCTTATTTTTATTACTATCATTGATTAATCCTAACTTATTGGAGTATTACACTATGTCATCATTGTTGTCCTAAAATTTTACTCCTAACTTATTGGAGTAATTCATTCTCTTAATTCTATATACATTCATATAAAATATACTCATTCCATTCCTATTAGATGTCTTCAATGGCAGATCAAAAAAAATATTTTTACATCGAGGTCACAAATTTAAACTATTTCATAAAAAATTTAAAATAACAATTGTAACCTACACGTTTATATACGTTGAGCGGAAGTCCCTACCCATAACAACGTCACATTTTGTAGGTAACTTTTTTTTACATTTGAACGGTCCCTTGCCCCCTCATCCTAAACCTTAGATCTACCTCGTGGTGTCTTGTTTTGTTTTTATTTTATTTTTTGGCGCGTGGAAAATGATTGTTTTTCTAACAAAACTTTGATATATATATATATATATATATTCAAAATCATAAAATACATAATTTATTACTTTGAATTATTTGTTTTATGATGAAAATACAAATAAAAACACAAATAATATTATTTTTTTAAAAAAATATTCAATTTAACTTTAAAGTTTAACCGATTCAAAAAGAATACTTATTTATAAACATAGAGAGTAATCTTTTTTTAGTTACCACGTTCGTTTTAATATTTTGGTTGTATCTATACATATATAAAAGGAGGGGAGCAAATTTTGGAAAGTTCCCGCCAAAAGTGAATTTCTAAATTTAAAAACACTTCTAATTTATATATAAGCCACTTTTTGCATTGGAAATTAAAAATAGAAAATGTCATTATTATGGTTGATTGGATAAATGATTTCAAAATCTCTTCAAATTCTTATTTAGTATATTAAAAAATATATGCATAGTAGAAACATGAGAGATAAAAAACCAAGTTTTTTTGTCAATTTATTTGCATTAATATTCATGCTAGGAAAAATAAAGATGAAATAAAACAACGATTTTAAAATTAAATCATACACACACACACACTTTGAAGTAAAACTAATTCACCAACAATCAATTAATAATAATACCAAGATATGACAATTTTTTTTATCTATTTCATCATAACCAAAGTTATTGTTGTAAAAAAAATCTATAAATCGAGATACGACCAATTTTTTGAGACAGCTAGCTACATGTAAAAAAAATGGAAACCCGATAATTTCTAATTTTTAGTTACTTATACATGTTAAAAAATTCAGATATAAAAAAAGTAATGATGATGAAATTAATCAACATTCGGATCAAATTTGTTTGTTAGTTGAATTAAATTACAAATTAAGATTAATAAACGAGTTTTGAAGTTAAACAACATTTTTGAAATATTTTTGGAAACATGACCATACCAACAAGTTTTTGGTAAGTCGGTGGTCATAGTTTTCGTTGTCGGACTTTCTTTAGATGGTGACCTTGGGGTTGGTCATCGCTGCAAAAAATGCGTAAAAAAATTGCAATGTGTGGTAAAACTAGGGTAAAAGTGTTTTCTTTTCGTTTATATACATCAATTAAAACAGCGTGGTTTTATGAGTGTTTGCCATGTCTCGATCCAAAAGTTATCCATATCACGGTTTAAACCAAATTTTCTGATGTCTATCCATCGATCGTTTGAATTTTTGGTTCATTATCTTTAACCCATCTCCTACATTTTATTTTCCTTGGTTATATACTATTTTAATTACTTTTTTGTTTATGTCTGATTTTTAAATTGAACCATAATACTTGAATTATTTTGTAAAAAATACTAATTTTGAAAAGTGTAGTTTTTAAGGTTTTATGACAAAACATGTTAGTATATCACAAACAATTTCCCCTTTGTCTGATATTATATGCGCTATCAATTTTAAAAAAATATTAATGTAACTTTTATTTATATATATTTATTTGTATATATTTTAATATCATTTTTTTAATACAGGAAACACATCAGTGAATTTAAATTTTGTTGAGACTCCAGAGTAGAGAAAGAGAGAAAGTCAACCTCAATTCCATTGTTTAGAATTGGAATTGAACTGGAATTCTTAATAATTTTATTCTATAAATTGATTTTTTTTCTCCAAAGATAAAACATTTTAAAACCTAAGGACTCTTGATTTTCATTAATTTTTTTATTTATATTAATTTGATTATACGTTTAGATTTTTAGTTGAACTCTATATGAGAGTCAAACAAAATAATCTTAATTTTAATGTTACAAAATTATGATATTCAATTCTACACATCGAACTCATAATCTTTATGTTGCAATCATTTGTGTATTTTATTAGCACTAAAGTTTTAACTATTGTATTGATATGAATATAGGCTTCGTGCATCACACGAGTACTTTGATTATAATTTTCTATGATTAACTTCAATTTTTATTGTGTAAAGCAAATTGTTTTGGTTAAAGACATGTCACTTCGATATCAATTTAAAGATATGTTAAAAAAAAGTTATTGTTTTTATTAGCATAATTCTCTATAATTTGTTTTATATGGATATTGAACTCGTGATTTTTCATATAATTATTCGGTTATATGGTTATCATTAAAATTTTATATTGTTTTATTTATATCAATATTGAACCGTGCATTATACGGTTGTGTTGTGGTATATAAAAACAGAAGTGCATAATTTTTAGAAATTTCCTGCTAAAACTCACTTTTCAAAAAATGGAATCACTTATGTTCTGTTTATGTAAAAAAAAATTGAAATTGAATTTGAGAAATATCATTTAATGATGTTGACAGAAACTATTCAAATTGAGTTCACTTTTTTTTATTTGGAGAATTAAATTCGAAAATGACATATAGCTAATTACATACCAAAGCCAAATAACTATAAAATATTACACAAAAATAAAGTAGAAATCAAATTTCTAGGCAAGCTATTCATACGTAAGGTAGAGTTCATGTGTATATAACTAACTACAAACAAAATCAATATATAAAAATAATTCGTAAAAATGGTATTTATTCAAAAATATTGAATAGCGTCGTATTATTATAAATATAAAATAGGTAAATAAAAATACTTACGATTGTTTTTAATAGATCTTGAAATACAATTCTATAATATTTAAACAAAAAAAAATAAAAATACTAATGGGTCTGACTTTGTATGTTTTTTTAGTTTGGGTCCGTCTTAATTTAAATTATCACTAGATTTTGTATCCATGCTTATGACACGGTGTCAGTATGGAACTTATTCAATGTATGAAGTGGACAGTATGCAAATAAATTGATATATGCTTGGGATTTTGTAAATATAGATGAATGCACACTACACAACTGAATAGAAGACAAAACTTAATAAACTAAACAAAAAAAAATACATTTTATGATGGTCCATTATAAATAAGTAAGAATATCGAGAACTTTATGTCATGTTCAAATTAGAGTGACATTGTCTCTTCTTTTTTTGTTGATTCTTTATTTTATTGAAAATTGAAATGTAATATATAAGTTATGTTGTTGAAAAAGATACATGTTTTTTTTTTTGTGGTTTCAATTAAATAGTCATATAAAAGTTAAGATGCAATTTTCTTTTAATTACATCACATCAATGAACATTACATATTCTAAAATCTTAAACTGTGAGTTAAATTTCATCGATACATACTCATAAATATTTCAATTGAATTACATATTCTGAAATCTCAAACTGTGAGTTAAATTTGAAGGTTGAAACTCAAATAATGTTGTTTCGTAACATAGTCTATTCACTTGAGTTATGCAATGACACGAGATTAATTATTATAAGGTTGAGAAACCATGTTTTAAAAGGTTGAGTTCTTTCAAAAGGCAATTATAGTGGTACTCTTTTGATTCCAAGAATGTCACTGATATTATTTGATCATATAATTTCTTTCAAATTCAGATAAAACATTTTTTGTTGATTATATCTTACGCAATATATATGAATAAAAACCATGGTAAGCCATTGTCTAATATAAGACTCCATTTGAAAACATGTTTTTGATTATCATCAGTTGTATGTAGCTTTTTCTATAGTTTCTATGTGATATTTATAGTTGTAATAGTCGTACATGTTGAACGAAAATTATTGTATATAAAAAAGTATTCCAAAATTTATATTATTTTTTTCAAATTTATAGGATTTTATATATTTAATTTTACTGTTTATTATTATTTTTTATTTTTTTCATATTAAAAAAAATTAATTACATATTATTCAACTTTAAATTAATACTCCCTCCGTCCCTAAATTATTGTCCTGGTTGACCCAGCGCACAGATTAAGAAAAAACAATTGACTTGATTATTTATATTGGTTTAATGTGTAGTTTCATTTAAAGCCCATGTGTATGTGGCTCATAATTAAAGTAAGGTGAAAAAGTAAGGGTAAAGTGGTAAAAGTGATGTTCTAAAAAAGTAAGTTTCAAAGTGGACAATTATTTTGGGACAGAAAAAAAAAAAGAAAGAGGACGATAATTTAGGAACGAAGGAAGTATATAATTTTATACACATATACAATCTGTACAACACGCGGATGCATCACTAGTTAAGTATTAACATAAGAAACAATCAATAACTTGGTAAGTAGTCCATTAAATTCTCCCAATAAAGCGGTTTAATTCCACGCAGTGTTTTCCGTACGAATCTGCCATTGCAATGGACCACTCTTCGTCTTCGTCTTACCTTCCGTACTATAGGCGACCCCACGGTTAAGACATCACCACGTTATTTGGAAAGGGAACTGAACTGCTAAAGCACGATTTGACTGCCTTTACATGAGACCAGTCTTTGTGTTTGTATCCATAGCCACGGAGGATGTTACTATTCTTGGTATCAATATATATATATATATATATATATATATATATATGTTTTAAAAAGAGCTTATAATATTTTTTATGAAAATTTTAAAATCATTAAAATGAGTTTTTTTACAGTGTATATTAATCCGACCTCTTATAAAATTCAAACATATATTAATTTATTTAAATACTGATATGTTCCATAATTATAACGATGTTCTCATATTTAAAAAAAAAAACCCCAAGAACACAAAAAATAAGAAAAATTCTCAAGAATCAAATCATTACACGGATCTAACTCCACATGGGTTTCTTAAAAAGAGATTATAAGGTGCAAATCTTTTTTATAAGCCCAATTTGACCGTACACCCACATAATTAATTGTCTCTCCAACATTGGTAGGAATATCATGTTTGAAAACTAAGTCTTCATTCATCAAGGGAATCCCACAATGTTTTCATATATCACAAACCAATCTTTCCCCCGTGTACTTTATTAGAAAGATCATGACTTGGTCTTCCAACATTGGCTATTGCTTTTTGTAAGACTAAACCACTTCAAATATTTCCCCATAGATATTTGTTGAACACAGGTAGAGAGATATTTATTCATCTTTTATTAAAATATAATTTTTTTAACATAGATAGAGAGAAATTTATTCATCTTTTGTTAAGATACAATTTTTTTAAACATAGATAGAGAGATATTTATTCATCTTTTGTTAAAATACAAACTTTTAACTTTTTTTTTTGTTTTGATGTAGCAAATCCGTGGTTACCAACATTGCCGCCAGTTGGCCTCCTCTGTCAGAATTGTTATGTGATGAGAAAGCTAATCAAACAACAGGGACTTGGATCAAAAACTTGGAGGAACGAAAATCTCAAATTAAACCCACAAATCAGACACACATGCTAATACAATTTTTTTAGGAATCTTTTTTCTGGGTTTTGTTAAAGTGAATCAAGGGACCCGGATGAAAACTTACAAATCTTTTGTTAAAATACAAACTTTTTTTTAACACAGACAAATTAATCAGAAAAGTGCAACACATGCTAATAGAGAGAAATTTATTTATAGTCGCATGTGATGAGAAATCTTGGGTTTCAAAACAGGAGACACACATGGTAATCAAACAAAACAAATTAGAAAAGTGAATTAAGGGACTCGGATGAGAACTTACAAACCGATTGAGAGATAAACCGATCGATTGAGATTGAGAGAGAGAGTGATGGTGAGGATGATAATCGATTGAGAGATAAACCGACCGATTGAGATTGAGAGAGAATGATGGCGAGGAAGAAGAAACTGAGATATATAAACCCAGATAGAGTGTTGAAAGAGGAATATGAATAGGAATAGGAAAAGGAAGAGAAAGAATAGGAAGTGAAATAGGGCCAATAGGCTGGGAAGAGGAAGAGAGAGAATAGGAAGAGGAATAGGCTGAGAAGAATCCGCAGAGAAAGAAAGAGGAAGAAAGAGAATAGGGTATGAAGAATACGCAAACATGAAACTATCTTGTGTTTCTTTTTAAATTTAATATTGGCCAGTAATTATGTTTGATAAGAATCAATCCCGGTAAATAGTTAGCTTTTCTAACTACCTGATTTTTATTATAATATAGATTAGTTTTAGCATGGATGATTTTCCATAATAATTGAATGTCCTATTTTTATATTTTAACTAGTTATTTAGCTCGTGTTTCGTATGGATACAATGTGGGATATATGTATTTTTTGTAATAATAATATAACTTTTAGACATTATAATTAAATTATTAATCTCTTCCATGGTTATAATTTTTTTTTATTGTTACTAATATTAAACGATTTTTTTACCTAAATATTTTTAAAATTAATATAAGTTTCTAGCTAACGTGAGATATATATTTTGTATTAATAATAATAGTATTTTTTTTTAAATCTAAAGACTTTTAAAATTAACATTTAACCTGATAATAATATTAGAAGTCATTTTGTTAAAAACTTTTAAAATCATAATTCATTTTTAAACAATGTGAGATACTTATTTTATATTTTTATTGGTAATAAAAGTTTAACTCTTTTATCTAAAGACTTTAAAACCAACAACACATTCTAACCATGTGGTATACATATTTTTTATTAGTAATAATAATAGTAGATAAAATACTTTTTAACCAACGTTCATTTCTAAACAATGTGGATACATATTTTCTATTGATAATAACAAAAGATGTCTTTATCTAATGACTTTTATAACCAATATTCATTTCTAAATAATGTGAGATATATTTCTTTGTAACCAACGTGAGATTCATCATCTAATTTTTTTAAACCAATATCACTTTTATAACCAATGTGAAATACTTCTCTTCTATTGCTAATAATTGTAGACTTTTAAAATCAACATCTCTCTAACGAATGTGTAATACATATCCTCATTTGGTAATAATAGTTGAAGTCTTTTATTTTAAAAATTTTATAACCAACATCTCTTCATAAATAATGTGGATACATCTCTTCTATTATATTGATGATAAAAGAAAAAGTCTTTTATCTAAAGACTTTTAAAACCAACATCATTTTTTAACAAATGTAGGATATCTCTTATATTAGTAATAATAATAAGTCTTTTATCTAAAATTAAAATCAACATCACTTTCTAACCAATGTGAGATATACATATTATATTGATAATAATGGTAGAAGTCTTATATCTAAAGACTTTTAAAACAAACATTACCCTTTACCAAATGTATGATACATCTATTCTATTGGTAATAATATTATTTTTAAAACCAACATTAATTTATAACCAATGTGTAATACATCTTTTCTATTGATAATAATAGTAGAATACTATGTAACCAATGTGAGATACACGCATCTATTCTATTTGTAACAAAAAGTCTTTAATCTAAAGCCTTTTTAAACCAACATTTATTTTTAAAAATGTGAGATATATATTTTTTATTGGTAATAAGAGTAAAAGTATTTACTATAAGACTTTTAAAACTAACATTTTTTTCTTAATATAATGTAAGATACACTTTTTTTCATATTCTAACAATGTGAGATACTTCTTTTCTATATCTATTGATAATAAAAGTTTAAGACTTTTATATAAATACTTTTAAAACAAGCATATTTTTCAAATCATGTGGTATACATCTTTTCTATTATTAATAATAGTATTTTTAAAACCAACATTAATTTCTAACTAATGTGAGATACATTCTTATATAGTAATAATAATAGTCTTTTATATAAAAATTTGAAATCGACATATCTTTCTAAACAATGTGGGATACATCTCTTATATTGGTTATAACATAAAAATAATAATAGTAGTAGTATTTTATTTAAATAGTTTTGAAACCAACATTTCTTTATAAACAATGTGTGATGCATCTCTTGTATTGATAATAACATAAAAAAAATTATTTATAAATTTTATAACCAATATATGTTTCTAAATAATGTGGATCTCTTTGTAACCAATGCGATGTACATTATCTAAAAATATTTTAAACCAATATCATTTTCCTAACTAATGTACAATGCATATTTTTTCTATTGGTATTAAGTATTTTATAAACAGACTTTTAATACATATATCACTCTCTAACCAATGTGTAATACATCTCATCATTTAGTAATAGTAGTAGAAGTTTTTTATCTAAAAAAATATCTAAAACCAACATCTCTTTCTATATAATGAGATATATCTGTTTTCTTCTATTTTATTAATGATAAAAGTAGAAGTCTTTTTATTTAAAGACTTTTAAAATCAACATCATTTTTTAACCAATGTAAGATTTATCTCTTTTATTGGTAATAATAGTAATTTAAAACCAACATCAATTTATAACAAATGTGTGATATATATTTTCTCTTGCTAATAATAGTAAGCCTTTTATATAATCTAAAATAATTAAAAATCAACATCATTTTTTAACCAGTGTGAGATTTACATCTTCTATTGGTAATAATGGTAGAAGTCTTTTATCAAAAAACTTTGAAAAACAACATCACTTTCTAACCAATGTATGATACATCTTTTCAATTAGTAATTAATAATAATATTTTTAATACAAACATCAATTTCTAACCAATGTGTGATGCATCTCTTCTATTAGTAATAATAGTAGAATATTTTGTAACCATGTGAGATACATATCTTGTAAAAGTGAAAGTCTTTAGTCTAAGGACTTTAAAATCTAACATTTTCTTTTTAAATAATGTGTCATATATCTCTTTTATTGGTAATAATATAAAATAATCTAAACTCAACATCATTTTCTAACCAATGTGAGATATACATCTTCTGTTGGTAATAATGGTAATTTTTTTTTATTAAATGACTTTGAAAATCAACATCACTTTTTAACCAATGTATGACGCATTTCTTCTATTGGTACTTAATAATAATATTTTTTAAACCAACATCAATTTCTAACCAATGTGGGATATATCTCTTCAATTGTTGAAAATTTAGTGTTTTTAGTAAAAGAAATTGTTCAACTTGAGGCACGAATTTCTTTATGTGTCATTTGTTTGTTGGCGAAGGTAATTGCACAAATGTGTTCTACTCGGTGAGAGTATCAAAATAATATATTTATTTGTCCAAACCGAGTTATGGATTATAAGATATCAAGACTTAAAGTATGATACTTGTTAAAAAATTAGTGTTTTTAGTGAGAGAAATTATGCAACTTGAGACACAAATTTCTTTACGTGTCATTTGTTTGTTGGCGAAGGTAATTGCGCAAATGTGTTCTATTCAGTGAGAGCATCAAAATGATATATTTATTTGTCCAAATCGAGTTTTGAATGAATAAGATATAAAGACTTAAAATATAATACTTATTAAAAAATTAGTGTTTTTAGTGAAAGAAATTATACAACTTGAGGCACAAATTTCTTTACGTGTCATTTGTTTAATGACAAAAAGTAATTGTGCAAATGTGTTCTACTTGGCAATAACATCGAAATGATATATTTATTTGTCCAAATCAAGTTTTGAATGAATAAGATATCAAAGCTTAAAGTATGATGTTAAAAGTAAGTCATTAGAAGTAATATCTCAACTTGAAGAGTTTTATCTCACATTGGTTAGAAGTAATGTTAATTGTAAAAGTTTTTAAATATAAGTCTTCTACTATTGACAATAGAAGAAGTTATATATACTAATACTAATACCCCTTATCATATTGATTATTATTATTATTATGTATTATTATTAGCTAATGGCTAGAAAGCCAAAAGTTTTTAAAGCTTCCACATGGATGTTTTAGAAAGAAGATTTATGCAAAAGTGGTAAAGGTGACACGACCATAATGCTCCTCACAAACTTTAATATATATATACATATACAATAATGATAGAGTTACCACCAGTGTTACCACCCTGGTGACAACTTTGCCTTGAAGGCAAAGTGCATGTGAGGTGCATGTGCCACTTCAAAGCATAGTTGTCACCATAGTGGTAACTCTAGTGGTAATCCTAGCAATGTTGATATATATATATATATCATCATCATCATCAATTGAATGAGAAATGAATAAATTATCAAAAATAATTACATGAATTATCATGAAAGATAAAAACCACTATAATTGTTAGCAATAATTGGACGCCTAGGGAAGTTGGACAGTTCCTTGGCTCTTCACTATGTGATGTTTTCAAATGTGAAAATGTGAGTATTTTTAGCCTAACTCCGCCTTTTATCTTTTCTTAATCGTTACGCCAAACCTCGTTTAATTTATTTTTGTAGCTTTGATTTTGTGGCAAGTTCGACAATAATATCAGTTCTAAACTTGGCTGATTTATTGCATTGAGGTTGTTGAGAATTTGGATTAATGGTAGGTTTGTATATTTTTGTTCATTTTACAAATATAGACAAGTGTTTGATAAAATGACAAACATAAAAAAATTAAATTTGTAGTCAATGTGTTTTATCTTTGATGTAAATTATCAAAAAATGGTAATTATGCGAAAAAGATAGGCTTGTGGATTATTTTAGAACCTTGGTATTTTTTAGGTCTTTTTTTGTTGTTTGTTTTAAGTAGAAATTCGACCCATACACTATGTGAAGTTTTCAACTGCTACAGTTTTTTAATGTTTTTTTAATCGAAAAAGATACTTTGGAGCGTAAAAGCTATGATATCCTTAATAGGCCAAAGATGCTCTACGGATCAATTAATCAGTGTATCACGTTATATCAATCTATGCATCGCGATGTGTCAATTTAAGTCAACTAATCCAATTTATGTATCGCACCTTAAATCATAATGAATTAGACCTTCATCTCTCTTCTTTCCTGTATACAATCAACAAATGATTCAAAATCAATTCATCTTACCTGCATCACACATCCCACATCCCAATTGATAAATCATAATTCACAAATGATACATTGTGATTCATAAAGGGTGTCCAACAACGAAATATAACATTTGTCATTGATAATCATCTATGCTTACTTTAATAATAATCAAATATTTGAAAAAAAATACTATAAATAAAAGATCAGGAGGAATTAAGTGTTTGGAAGAAACAATATAATGTTCGAAAGAAACATTTTCTGCAACATATATTTTGTATGACTGTCCAACTAAGAAAAAAACATGAAATAACATTATTAAAAACAACAAAAATAATAAATATATCAATTGATAAAAATCTAACATTTAATTTTAACATCAAATGATGAAAATTTTATATGGGCAAATCGAGTCTAGAGCCAATATATTTTTTTGAATGGTAAAAATCATTTTACATACTAATATGATTGCAGTACAAAATAATAATCGGCTCAAACAATCAAACCATCTATAAACCATTTGGTAAACAAATTCCTAGTTGAGCATTTTATCAAACAATATATGCACAGTAGCACAAATACAAAAGTAAATTTATTTTGAATCATACGCACAAACACAAAATGAAGAAGAACAATGAGGTATGAAGTAAGCAGAAAATGTGAAGACACAATAACGTAGTAACCACCATTCTTCACCACCTAACTTTCTACTTTCTTTCTTTTTTTATCCATAACCACTTTTTTTTTTACATCTTCGGGCAGACAAACTCGATTACGAGAATCTATAAGAAGAAGAAGAAATTTACATCGTCTATGTGATTTGTGCATTATTGGAACAATTGAATGAAAATGTACTTCTCCAATTGAGAAAAAATGATGTACTTACGTTGTGAAAATTTAGGAGAAAAGACTGGCACGCAATTACTCATTTGTTTTATATAATTGTAATGTCATGTATAAATTATATTGTTGCATTTTATAATTTTTTTCTTTTTGTTTTTTAATTGAATAGTCATATAAAAATTATGTTGCACAAAATATTGTTCTACAATATTTTAGAATTGGAGATTACGTTTATAGTGTTATACCATACTTCAATTTCTCATTTATTGGATATAACAAACGGTGTTATCTTTGACTATTTAATAAATTAATTTTCATTTATGAATTTTTATATGTTTGTATTTTTTATAACCAACATTTTTTGTAATTACTACATTAGTATGAAATATTATAAACTATCATCTCTATCAATTTTTAATTATATGTTACTCCTCCGTCCCTAATTTATTGTCCTGTTTGACCTGACGCACCGTTTAAGAAAACCTATTTGACTGGATTATTAATATTGGTTTAATGTGTAGTTTCCTTTAAAGTCTATGTGTATGTGACCCATAATTAAAGTAGGGTGAAAAAGTAAGGTTAAAGTAGTAAAAATGATGTTCTAAAAAAGTAAATTTCAAAGTAGACAATTATTTTAGGACGGACGAAAAAAGAAAGGAGGACGATAATTTAGAGACGGAGGGAGTATTTAACTTTAATTAAATATATAATTTATATACATACATATACAAATTCGTGCAGCACTAATTTACTTTTAAAAGGGTAGATAGTTAGCGGTTTTGGAAAAGAATGTCGTATTTGTAAGACTCGAGGACAGACATAATAGACAAGCCATATGATGGTGATCGGTGTACTGTGTAGTATCAGTTTGTTTGACTAAACCTTGATTCGCCCCAAATAAAATTTGAAAAAAAATATCGAGCCGGTTTGGTTTGAGCGATGTTTCAAATTATTGTACCTATCGATTTTTAAAAAATTAATTAACTTAATTATAAATATTGATAAAATGAATATTTTTTAATATCCTTGAATATATGGTTATAATTAAAGTATGTAAAAAATATAAGAATAAATTAGTAAAAATATTTTCCTAAAAAATAATGTTTTAAAAAGAAGAACTTATTTTAGAATGAATAAAAAAAAAACGATAATTTGAAAAATGATGAAGTATGATCTTTCGTAGTTTGGTAATAATGCGTATAATTCTCGTTAACCTATTAAGTGATTTAAAATTATTATGCAAGTACAAACTATTGATAAGTGAGTTCAGTTTTATATGGAGCTTACTATTACACTCGGGGTATGTTTGGATACGGAAAATCCCAATTTCATAGTTTAGAATTGGAATTGATGTTTTTAAAATCAATTTCGTCATTTGACAACACAGTTAAAATTTGGAATTTGAATTGAGTTGTAATTCCAAATGTCTCAATTCTACAAAACTAATTTTATATGAATCTCAATAATTTAAATTCTAAATTTTAGTTAATTACTAAGCACAATAATAACTCAACTTCCTTTTACCACCACCACCACCTACGACCACTGCCGCGCCATCCACCACTAGTCACCTTTGACCACCTCTGTATGCTTTTTATTATTAATTATTAAAAATATAGAATTCTAATATTTTTTTTGCTAGCAACATTTGAACCTTGACCATACATAACAACTACCATTAGATTAAACTAGATACTTGATATACTTATGAAATTTTATTATAACTATATAAAATTATAATTGAATTTTACATATTATTCAAACTATAAAATTGATATAATTTTGAAAACAAATTCGAAGTTATTTAAATTTCATAAAATTTAGATATTTATCAAATTCATCATATAGATATATCCAAACGGAACCGCAAGTATCTTAGTGGACATTTGGAACATAGTAAGAGTAATTCTGTCTATGTCAAACGAACACTTAAGTTGTGCCCCTTATTACTTGGTGAAACAATCAAACAATTAGTGATATGCACAATAATGGAATGTCATAATTTTTCTAGATTGAAGATTAAAATTTAAGAAAATAAATAGTTTTTTCATGGCCAGGAAAAACTTCCTGACAATCAACAAGATAATTTTGTCAGCACTTGCCCCTCTATGTCGTTCAATTAAAGCGTCTGCATTTAATTTGGGTTCTTGTAATGTCCTTATCATCTATCATCTTAAATTAGCCTTCTATTGTTAAAACATTCAAATTATAGTAGAAGAATTTTGCAGGTGTTGTAAGCAGTGTTCCAAAACTCCTCGCCTAACTCTGTTTAGGCCCCGTTTAGGCGCTAGACTTCTCTTTACCGCCGCGACTTTCTTAGTTGCTGCCTAATCAACCAAGTCGACACCTACGTTGCTAGTCTGTCAGATAGATAGAAGAAAGAAGAAGAAAAAAAGATGAAAAAGAAGGAGGCTTTCTCGGGACTCATAATTTAGAATGAGAAGGGATTAGAGAAGATATGTTAACTGTGGGTTGTAGGAGCAGTAAGTAGGTGGAGTAATATTTTTTTTTGTTTTTAGTTCTAAACTTGGTTGGTTTATTGCTTTGGGGTTGTTGAGAATTGAGATTAAAGGTAGATTTGTATATTTTTGTTCATTTTACAAATATAGACAAGTGCTTGATAAAATGACAAACATAAAAAAATTAAATTTGTAGTCAATGTGTTTGATTTTTGATGTAAATTATCAAAAAAATAGTAATTATGCTTTAATTCTAGGCCCGCCAGCCTCGACATAGTCCCCAGCGCTAGGCTAGCTGACCGCCTAACAATTTTTAGAACCTTGGTTGTAAGACGGAATCTAGTCTACTGCTCAATCTATTAATACGCGATATGTCGGATTGATAAGATCTGTCTTATATACTTCCTCCGTTCTTAAATTATCGTCTTAGTTGATCTGACGCATAGATTAAGAAAAAACAATTGACTTGATTATTAATATTGACTTAATCTGTAGTTTTCTTTAAAGTCTATGTGTATGTGACCCATAATTAAAGTAAAATAAAAAAAGTAAGTATAAAGTGGTAAAAGTAATATCCTAAAAAGGTAAGTTTCAAACAGAAAAATTATTTTAGGACGGACGAAAAAAGGAAAAGAGGACGATAATTTAGAAACGGAGAGAGTAAAATGGTCTTGCTTAAAATTTTGGCTTCCTTCAAATATTTAGAACATGTTTATCGTAGTGAATACAAAACACGATTTTTGTAAAACACATAATTTTGAAAGTGCAGTTTCTTTTGTTGTTCACAAAACTCCAATTTGTAGTGGTTAAAAGATTAAGTTCATTTTGATAACACAACTTATTCAAACGATGCATTTAAATATATTATAGCTAAAAACTACTCCATTTTTAATCCATCATTTGAGCAAATCCTAGGACCAAATAGACTCTTAAACCACCAAAAGTGGCTTGGAGGGTCCGGATCTATGCTGCATTTGATCTGAGAACCGCCAAGCATGCTACTTTACCTTGCTCGCCTGAAGAGATCGACATTATCACATCTGCAACATCGTCTTCAAGGTCTATGGATATCAACGAATCTGGATCAGAACCTATATCTCTATGATTGTTGATTTGATCTTCACAATTTTTTCTTATTGTTTGATACACTCTTATTTAGGACTACCGATCGGGTGGGTCAGATCGGTTCGAAACATGTCGTGACCTGCTATAACTCAAAATTGATCGGGCCGAAGCAAGACGCTCCACTTTACCCACATTTTTCATCTAAAAACTACATGTATATTACAAAACTTTAACGGGGCGAAATGGGCAACGGGGCCGACCCGCTTTCCCGACCCGTTAATTAACCCGTTTCGACCGGAAAAATTAACGTGCCAAATTTGGTCAGGTAATTTTCAAGTCGAGTTAAGTGGATTAACGAGTTTTAAATTGTAATTCTCAGACCTACTCTTATTCAATTCCCTATTTTGTTGAGAACATTAATTAAGAGATGAAAATATTATATTTATAAAAAAAAAAATTGATATCCTAAAGTAAAAAATAAATAATAAAAATTGGTTTACAACATTCTTTCTGAAAAAGTTTTTTTTTTTTTTTCCATAAGGCTATTTTTTACTTATCTGTGCAACACGTTAGCACTTAGAGAATGGTTAACAGCCAAATCAATACAGCCAAAATCAAAATCAAATACAACTAATTAAAAATCAATAAAATAAATAATTTGATACTTATTTTATTCAAAACAAAAAAAAACATTTCTAGTAGTGGCACATAATCCAATACTTTTACATATCTCACCATTTTTATCTTTATTAATTTAATATTTTTTTAGAAAAATGGTTAAAAACTTGAAAAAATCATTGAAATTTTTTCTGATATCCAAATGAGACAAACCGAGTCTCTATTTGTAGGTAAAAAATTGTACTTTAATTTAGAAAATTTTTTAAAAAATAATAATAATATTTTTTGGCTCAAAGTTGATCAAGAAAGGCAATATGGATAAATAAATGCTATCCACCAAGATTTCGCCACATGGAAAGGGCAGGAGCAGGAGGTGTCGGCCCCCCTCCCCACCTTGTCAGCCGCTTGCAGCCCCTGTCAACCGTTGCGATTTTTTATTTATTTTATTGTTACAAAACGATGTCATTTTGTGTACTTTTTAGTTAAAACACAGTCGTTTTACTTGATTTGTATAGTTTGATTTGGTTTTGATTTGTAGCCTAAATTGATACAAACCAAACCAAATCAAATAAGATTTGTATTTGATTTTTTATGATTCTACTAGTGGAAGTGAAGATTTTGTTTTGATTTCCAAATAAACTTCTACTAACCATGCTCTTATTACAAATATTTTTAACAGGGGATTGAAGATAGGGTTAATTATGTCACCTTATAAATGGATAATAGTTTTTTAGTATTTTAGTGATCTTGTTTTTAAAGATTATTTTTTATATTTTGTCATTTTACGCTCATTTTTTCTTACTACATAAATAATATTTCACATGCACATGAACATTAAAAAAACTATATATATATATATATATATATATATATATATATATATATATATATATATATATATATATATATATATATATATATATATATATATATATATATATATATATATATATTCGAATATTTCTCAAATATATAATCTCAAATATTTCTCAAATATTGGAATCAATTTTTTTTAATTAGTGTGTCAAGTCAACCATAATAATAATTTGGGGACGAATGGAGTAGTATACTGGTAAGCAGATTTTGAGATAAAACTTATAACAGAACCATTGGTTTAAGATATTATAAAGATGGGTCCGGACCGATCCCTTTCCATTAATTTCCAATCGCTAAACTACACGATTTTTATTTTTAATCGGTAAAGAACACTTTAGGGGAAAAATGGACGAGTATACTCTTAATGAAATTGAATTAGAGGCACGTTGCATCGCAATTCAAAGTCGATGCATCGTAATTCTAGTTTGTGCATCGAAAATCAAAATTGTGCATCAGAATTTTCTTCATGGATAACCCAGTTTGTGCATCAAAAAATAAAAATTATGCATCAAAATTTACTTTTGTATTCTACTTCCAAATTGATGCATCACAATTGTACGTTAGGATGCAACATTTGACGCAATGAACATGTATTTCTATGTTCATTTACAACAACATCAATGAATTTCTTTTGATAAAACCTAGTAAAACAATAATGCTCCTTTTGTAATATTCGTTCTATAAGCCCCAAGTTGAAAACAATAATGGTCTTGTTGTGATATTCGTCCTCCAGGAGTACTCACAATTCCTTCTTCCTCCTAAGCTGAACCACCAAGCAAGCATACATACACACCCCCAAAAATCAAATTACTACAACATCAATGAATTTCTTTTTAATTACAATAAAGCTTTCTTCTTCCATTTGCATCTATTCCAAATTCCAAAGAGTTGATTTCTTCATTATTTTAATGGATTTCTTTGTATTCTTCAAATCAAAGCCTCTCCCCCATTCTAAAACCAATCTACCTGTAGACACCCCAATTTTGTACCCCTGGTATGTAACATGACATGAAATATCAAGACCTGTTAAAAAACAAATGAATGTCAAGTTATAGGGTCGAAAATGCAAAAAACAAAAGCAAGATGCGTAAACAGTGAAATGCAGGGGGCCTAAGTGCCAAAAAAGACACCAAAAAGGAGCCCAGACGCCACCCATAGATCCTCCAGGTGCCGCCCCAGGTTCCACTATGGGTGGCGCCCAATAGTGCTTTATGCACTGTAGCCTTTTGCCTTTGGTGCAATCTCTCAAGCACGTGGTACAAGCCGATGAAGCTCAGAAAGGGAAATCTTAACAACGAAGGAATCCTCTCTCCAGCCTATAAATAGAGGCATCTAGGCTTGTGAAATTCAGTCAGTTTACACAATTAGCGCACACAGTTCATACACCGTTTACACAGTGAGTTCTGAGAAAACGCCAAGATATTTATTCCTCTAGCCCCAAAGTTCCGCCAAATCTCCCTCAAACACTAAAACCAGTCGACCAAAGTGAAATCTAGTTGCCTTGCTAGGATTTCGTCCTATACCACCAGTCCAAAAATCCCAAAAAGAGCAGTTGTTTAGCCCGAATCCAGACGTCAAATCAACAAAAAATAAGTAGTTGCTCTGCCCGATTTCCGCCATTAGCAAGCAAACAACAACAAAAAAACAAGCAGTTGCTCCGCCCGGATCCCGAGGCCGAAAAGCAACTTTCGGAAATAGTTACTCTGCCTGAATCCCCGTAACAGCAAAACAACAGCAAAAAGATTCTCTTTCCCGGAAGAATAGAGCGAACGCACCCTAAAATCTACTAGAAGCTAGTTGGTAGGAGATAAAACCCCCACGCTTCAAGAGGTATGCTATTTAAAGTTTTATTTATTAAAAAGTGTTATTTAGATCGGCCCGATGTAATAAAAATAAGTAGTTATGCTGCCCGAATTTCTATAGGAAATATCACTAAAAAGAGCCATTATTATAACCAAAATTTTATAAATGTATTTGTAACTCAAAGAAGGAGGTTGTTGCAAGTTTGTAATAATATAGATATAGATATGTATATTTAAATGTTTTCTTTCATCTGTTAAATAAATATAAAAACACATATTTTAGCCAAAAAACTATTTGAGACCGAAAGGACGAGTTGGATGCCTTACCCCTTCCTACCTCGTAACTTAGCCTCCGAACCCTTTACAAATTTGGTTGCATTTGGTTTTTCTTTGTTTTTCCTTAAAATAAAGATGGAGACTCTGTTAATCACATTTTGAGTCCACAATTGAGACCAATCGTATTCCACGCGCTTAAAGGTTTTGAAACCACCCGCTTTCTCACACAACGGGGGATTGGTTGAAAAATGGGGCACTCACAGTGGCGACTCTGCTGGGGACGTTGTTTTATTTTAAAGAAAATAAAAACGAAAGGCTAGACTCATTTAAAAAAAACAACAAGTTTTTCCTTCTTTTGGCTAAATATGCTTATTATATTTATTTAACAGTTTAAATATTGCATTTTTATATATCTGTATGTATATTTGTGTAAATAACTGTGAAACTTGCAGCAGCTTCGTTCCAAGCACCGTTGCGAATAAAAAAAATTAAAAATAGAAATTCGGGTAGGATAACAAAAAAAACAAAACAAAACAAAATTGGGGCTTCTTATTGCTTTATTTTGTTATTATTATTCTGCTTACTTTATTTACTTATTTTACGCAAAAATATGTAAATATTCTTTTATTCCGTCATTTTATTTTGGGGATTATGATCAATTTGTAATTAATAAGAATAGATAGATTCCTCACGTTTCTTTCTATTTATTGATCTGAATGGCCGTTTTGCTTGCTCGCGCCGTCCTTTCACGGACTCAAGCTAATCAGCCGAGAAAATCCACAAAGAACAGAAAGACAGACCATTTACTGCTTTATTTACCCCTTTATATCTGAAAAAGAAGACTTTACTGTTTTTAAGTTATCTCACACACGTGCACGCACGTAGAAATATTTCGAACTGCTACCCTACACCAAGGCCAGTGATAGACATATTTTATACGTCTTTATTGGGTACTTTTATGACTTAGAAATAACAATTCCACGAGGCTTTTGGCTACTAATATGTGTTTTTAAGCTATATTATGAGTTTCAGAGTTTTAGGTGAACTTATAGGATATATAGAGCTTTTATTGAAGATTTCGAAGAAGGGTGCAAGGTGCAACATTGGAAAAGATGCAAGAGAAGAAATATGTCCACCTTGCGGCCGCATGCCTCCAAGGCCTTGCCATCGCAAGGTAGGCAGAAAGTTACTTAGCCCACAGAAACCGCCTTTACGGGTCTTTCACCTGGATTGAACCTCCTATTCCCCTACAACACCTTGGTATATATTGAAGACGGTACTCAAAGTCAAAGGATGTCCAGAAATTCTTAGAGAACGGTTTTAATTCCGATTTTAGTTTGTAATACATAATTTAGTGATTGTAATTATAGTTTCGAATCTAATGCTTAATATATTTTTATTCATTCAATTCTTGTTGATTGTGATGTTTATCAACCCCTTTATTGTCTAGCTTTGACCAAATGAATGGAATTGCAAGTAATAAAGGCCTAGAGGTGCGGATAGCTGCACGGGCAAATGCATATGTCGTACACTGGCTCACCATCATGATAAATTGATCTTATCGATGCACGAGAGTGATAAGTTAGGGTCAGGTTCATATATATAACCTAAGTGACAGATATGATCCATATGTTCTTGTTCTTAAGATATAGATTGGATGAATTATTTGGGATGGAGACTGAACTATAATTTGACAAGTTATATCTATCTTTCGTGAACAAACCCAAGGTATTGAATGATACTTTATTTAAATAAGCAATATAGTAGATGCAAGTGAAACCCCAATCCTAGATTTCCCTCCTCCATACAGATCTTTATAATTGTAATTGTTGCTTAGTTAATTAGATTTACTGTTTTGGTAGAATAAATTAGTTTAAATAAAACAAATAAAAACCCCCTTAGTTTAAATAGCTACCAATATACCTGTCATTAGTATTCTTCTTGTCTCTGTAGTTTGACCTTTGCTTCCCAAGCTATTCTATAATAGTCTTGTGCACTTGCAAGGAATTAATTAAAATAAGACACGACCAGCCAGCCTACCCCCTGCATCATGTATATAGATTCTCAGGACACTTTATGGACCGATCGGTTTTTATATCACTGAATTATTGACCAATCCTTGTTGAAAAAAAAAAAGCAAAAAATAAAAAACAAGAAAAAAAAATATGAATAAAAATATATGCACAGGGGCTGACTAATAATTTTTATGATATTTGACCTAGACCATTTGAATAGTGGATCATGGAAAGAGTATAGGCCCTTCGTCTTAGATCAATCCAATCTCGGGGAGTCGAAAGACAGGTAGAATATGAAGGTCCTATATACTCTGGAAAAAGAATCCACTATTCTAGAAATAGTCCTAAGACTGTCAAAATAAAGCGGGTGCTTGTCCGATCAATCTTAGGGAAAATTGATTAATAATAATAAAAATAATAATAATAAGGGCACATTGTACTTGAACCCAAAAGCCTTCAATCAATCCTTTCTGATACCTTCAACCCCTTTTCCTCAGAAACCCGACCTGAGTTTAGAAAGGCAGAGATAGTACCGGTCGATTGATACGGGATACAGACACAAGGGCCAGATCAGAGAATATCAGCGTCAGATCAAAAAGTGTCAGAATCAGTTCCGAGGGTACAGATTTGAGCAGAATGGTCACCAAAAATGAGCAGTCTGTAGTGGGTATTGATATAGGGGCTCCAGGGTACGCTCCAACTTCGGCTATGCAACAGTGATTAGATCAAAATTTGAGTGCACAGGTTGATTGCATAATGAGCCAGATGGTAAATCTCGTACAAAGTCTAAAGCCCAGTGGTGAGGGAACCTCTTTTCCTGCAACCCTCAAGAAGCATCTACTTTTCATGCTCCTCTAAACCCAAACCCTCAGCCAAACACTAACCTACCACCAAACACCAATACCCCAATCCCAAATTTTCCACCAAACTCCTATTACCCAAATGTTAATCCTTTCTCACAAAACCCACCATATACTTTTCCCAGCACCAATATACCCCAAAATCCAAATGACCTCCCATTTCCCATCACCAATCCACTCCAAAATAGCCCACATATGGACCCAAGAAGCTATACTCAGCAAGGGCAAGTAATGACCTATTTACCTTTCAATGACCCTGGTCGCCAAGCCGAAGCTACCAATAACCTACCTCCTCAAAATCCCTACCAAATCTCTAAGCAAGGAATAAACCTAGTTGTCCCCAACTCCTCCAATATATACCAAAACCCAGTTCCTACCAATAACCCACCTCCTCAAAATCCCTATCAAATACCTTAGCAAGGAATGAACCTCTTTACCCACAATCCTTCCAATATATACCAAAATCCAACACCACCTCCCACCAAATTAGAGGCAGATATGGAGAACTTAAAAGGAATGATGCTCCAAGTCCTGAATAAAGGGGAATTTTCTACACGGGCATTAACATTGTAGCCTTCGGCTATACTACCCTTAAAATTCAAAATGCCTGACATAGAAAAATTCGATGGGACTGGATGCCCTATCTCTCACCTAAAATCTTACTCTACTGGCATGCAGTCAAGAGGGGCTAGCTTTGAAGCCATGACCTCCAATTTCCATCTCACCTTGATAGGGGCAGCTAAGCAATGTCTAATGGTAGCAGCTAATAGCACCATGTGCACTTGGGACCAAATAGCTGAAGAATTCCTAAAGAGGTATAAAGGCAATACTACCTCTGAAAGTAAAAGAGATCTTGAGCCATGCACCCAAAGGGAAACAGAAACCTGCGCAGATTTTGCAGCCAGGTGGAAGAGAAAAATAGCTCAGACATTGGACAGTCCTGATCGGGCTGAATCGTCCAGGATGTTTATTAAAAACCTCCAACCCATTTACCTGGAACATATGCGGTATCTCCCCTTTAGTAACTTCAAAGAAATAGTGGAGATAAGGATCCGTATCGACAAAGATATACCGACTGGGCATTTAAAATTCAGTACGCCTCCTAACTCTTTCCGTTACTCGAAAGGAAAGACAGCCGCATCAGGATCAGCTATTAATATGGTAGGAAATACGCCTGTTATGCTCTCAACCAATTTCCCTACCCAGAGTTATAACACTGTCCCATGGTCCTATGGAGTGGACAGGTCCATCAATATAGTAGTAGGAAACAATGGTCCAAACATGAATTTCAGGGGTCCAAACAAGGGAAATAAATAGGCACTATGATGAATTGTAAGCCCCTCAATCTTTGATATTGCAAGGACTAATGGCACAGGGAGTGCTAAAACCCATGGAAAACTACAGGCCGTCGAATCCTCTACCTAACTCATGGAACCATGCCCAGTATTGTGAATACCATCGTTGTAGTGGTCACCTCACCAACAAGTGCTACGTGCTAAAAAATGATATCCAAGACCTAATAGATGACCAGGTTATTGAAAAACCTCCCCCCTAGGCCAAATGTAGTCAATAACCCTCTACCTCAAATCAATATGATTGAGGTTGGTGAAGAAAATTGTGTACCCAATTTTGAAAGGAATAAAAAGCCATTACCATACATCGTTGTTCATTTCTCTCTACCCATAAAAGAACCTAGCTGCAACATGCTCTCTTGGAACACTATCCTGGGTAGCCAAAATAGCATTAGCACTAAAAAAGCCACTTGGGTCGGTGGAGATGTCATTTACCTTACCAGATCTGGTCGGGCCTATCAACCAAACCAAGAAAATGGTGACCACTCTGGCAAAGATAAAGAAACAGATACTGGGGCTAAGAGTACGGAGGATACCCTGCAAACTCAGATGAAGAAAACCCAACCAAACATATCTATTTGGGGCTTGCTATGTGCTTCCAAAACTCATTGTGATACACTAACCAAATCCCCGAGTCAGGTAGTCATCCCTATTGAAACCTCTCCAAATGTGCTCACCCAAATGATCAGAAACGTACACTTTGGAAATGTGATTATGTTTACTGATCTAGATCTGCCAAGAGAAGGAACCAATCACATCGATGATCTCCACATCACTGTGGGGGTCATGGAAAAATGGGTTCCCTGAGTCTTGATAGATAATGGCTCGTCTTTGAATGTGTTCCCCGCAAGCACGCAAGCCAAATTGGGGACAAAGATATCAGAGCTGACTCCATCATCGCAGACAGTAAGGGCATATGACAACACTAGTCGATGTGTCATAGGGGTGGTACCTTTGATGATGACTATTGGGCCACTCACTATGCCAGTCGAGTTCCAAGTCCTAGACATTCCTGCTACTTTCAGTCTATTGCTGGGACGTCCTTAGATCCATGAGGTAAAAGGGGTAGCCTCCTCACTACATCAGCGTGTCAAATTTATCCACGATGACCACATAATAATTATACTTGCTGATAAGATCATGGAAAACAAAGAAAATGAGGACATCCCAATCCTTGAAATAGAGCATGATGACACGGGTATTTTCCTCAGTGGCTTTGAAGCTATCCCTCAAGCCAGAGTTAACGCCATTGAATATGGGCGAGAAACTGACATCACAAGAAAGAAAACCACAGTCTTCGGAGACATGGTCCCACTAAACATGCTCCGTAAGATGAATTATATGTCTGGTCTAGGTCTCAGCAAAAATCACCAGGGGCTTATTAATCTAGTCGAAGATGAACTTAAAGAATGTATCCCTCTATTTGTTCTAGGATACAAACCCACACCAGTTGAACTAGCTGCAGTCATGAAACAGAAACGTGAGAAAAGCAAGGTAGAACGAGAAAAGCGTCCTTACATAGATCTCCCTCTCCAACCATATAGAAAAACATTAAATGGTTACTTCTTAAGGAAGGGAGAAACAAATGCCTATCTCATGTTTCCCGAACCCTGGTTAGACCAAAATGGGAAGAGATGCCCTGTTTGGGAAATATTCGAAGATGTTAGTCTCGCCACCAGTGAAATGGAACAGGTTACCCTAGAACCTTATAGCCCTGCATATAAAATTGTCACAGTTGAAAACACCTGGTCTATAGACCAAGACGACTGTGCCCTGGCCCTATTAGGTGATGACTTTATAGGAGACAGTTTCTTGGGAATGATCGACAGAGGGACTAGCTGTGAAAAGCTCCCGGCCGAATTCGAGTCTATTGCTGATAACCCCCTGTAGAATTGGTATACTACGACCGGCCCTCTCCTAACGACCACAGACTTTGTGGATCGTTTCGGATATACTATTCCCCCTCCTTCCTTTAGCCTTACGGACTGGTCATCTACCGATCCGCTCCCTAAAATTGAGGACCTCAAACCCCAGGACCTCAATAATGTAACCAACCCTGTACAATTTTCACTTAATAATGAAAATCTTGATGCCTTCGTGTATTCCTTAGTTGCACCTACGTTAAAAGACAAATTAATTAGCATTAATAATGAATCATTTAACGAAATGGATCCGAATGATAAAGTTACTTACTTGAACTCGCCAAGTCAGTCAAGTACCAAGAAAAGCGCTGATCAGCAGCGTCAGAATAAGATTCGTCTATTATCAATCTGGGGCTGAATAGTGAAATTAAAGATGTCAGAATCGGCAGCTACCTGCAAGGGTCAGAAAGGGCATCATTAATCAGTCTACTCAAAGAGTTTGTCGATGTTTTCACATGGTCCTAGGAAGACATGCCTGGGTTGGATCCAGTCATAGTAGAGCACCGAATTCCCACATACCCCGATGTAAGTCCAGTCAAGCAGAAACTCCGCCGAATCAAACCAGAATGGTCACTGCAAGAGTTGCAGAAATAACAAAATCAGATGAATCAGCAGCAGCAACCGAAGCATGAAAAGGTAAGAAAGGTAAGGTATTCTTATTCTACCTTCAAAAATAAAAGAAAAATATTTTTCAAGTTTTGTTTACAAAAAAAAAAGATGAATATTGAAAAAACAAAAAAAAAGATGAATATTGAAAAAACAAAAAAAAAAAGAGGAAGAAAAAAA
Organism: Codonopsis lanceolata; assembly: GCA_013146195.2. Lineage (NCBI taxonomy): Eukaryota > Viridiplantae > Streptophyta > Magnoliopsida > Asterales > Campanulaceae > Codonopsis > Codonopsis lanceolata. Next base: position 169,748,962 of record CM028377.1, read on the forward strand.
GAAAAATCATTTTTTTTTGTCGTATTCAGCGACGGATTTTGATCGGTTGAGTACAGTTTTCAAAAAAATTAAAGAAAGTCTTTTTTTGTCGTATTCGGCGACGGATTTTGATCAGTCGAGTACAGTTTTCGAAAAATTTGAAAATTTTCTTATTGTGTTTGACGACAGGTATTGACCGGGTGAATACAGTTTTGAAAATTCCTCTTAACGTATTTCAAAGACGGGTATTGACCGGTTGAAATATGGTTTTCGAAAAACTTAAAAATCTTCATACCGTATTTGACAGCGGGTTTTGACCGGTTGAATACGACTTTTCGAAAAACATGAAAATCGTTTTCCATTGTGTTCTCGGACGGGTTTTGACCCGAAGGGCACAACATCCTCATTGGTTGTTCGTCTTGCTTGAGGCCGAACTACGTTTGGTCTGATTTCCTTTATTAAGGAATACGTAGGCAGCCTACATTAGTAGGTCCGACCATCAGAGCATTTTATTGCATATCTACTTAAAAACTACGATCAACTGCTATAACCGACTAAAAATGTCTAGGATATGGAGGTTTGGTTTGCATTATAAACTGATGCATTATAACTGCTACCTGTTGCATCTCTCCCTCGTATTAATTGCACGAAATTGGAGAGTCTATTTCATATCAACGATGTTCGTTTACTCAGTAAGCTGCGGGTTACCCGTAGACTCCATCGTTGAGGGGCTCTATAGACACCCCAATTTCGTACCCCAGGTATGTAACATGACATGAAATATCAAGACATGTTAAAACTTAACAAATGTCAAGTTACAGGGTTGAAAATGCAAAAGGACAAAGTAGGATGCGCAAAACAGTGAAATGCAGGGGCTAAAGGTGCCAAAAATGAAACTACTAAAGCTAAGCTGGCGCCACCCATGCTCCAAATGGGGGTGGCGCCCAGTTCTCTAATGGGTGGCGCCCAGTTTCATGCTACAGTGCTCCCAAATTGCTACATGACAGCTACAGTTCGCCGTAATGTGCAAAATTCTCGGCGTTGTGTACAACTGAATGGAGCACGAAGAGAGAAAATTAAATTCCTTCAGTGTCCTCTCTCCAGGCTATAAATAGAGCCTTCAGGGTTCACTTTCAGAGACAAATTTTTTCCCCGAAGAATTCTCCGCGTCGTTGTTACCCTGGAGAAATAGAGAGCGAAGTGAGATAGTGAGCGATCCTTTTCCAAAGCCTCGAAACCCTTCCAAATCTCCTCCAAACTTAAAACCAATCGGTAAAAGTGAGCCTTAGCCCCCCAACTAGGTTTCCACCTTATTTCCCCGGTCCAAAAACCGTGGAAAGAGCAGTTGCTCTGCCCGATTTAAAAGGCCAAATCAGCCAGAAATAAACCGTTATACTGCCCGATTTCCGTCTTCCTCAAGCTAACAAATCAACCAAAGTAAGCTGTTACTCTGCCCGAATCCCGAGGCAAAAAGTAACTTTCGGAAGCAGTTATTCTGCCCGAATCTCCCCACCACTTCATAAAAAAAAAGACTCCCTCTCCCTGAAGGACAGAGCGAGCACACCCTAGTCCGCCAGTATGTAAGTTTTAAAGTTTTATTTTGTAAAAGTGCTATTTTCCATCCGGCCTAATATAAAAATATAAGCCGTTGTGCTGCCCGGATTTAGTTAGGAAATAGCACTAAAAAGAGACATTATTATGGCCAAATATTTTTGAGTATATTTGTAACTATTTGTAAAGAGACGGTGCGAGTCCGTAAATAATGTAGCCACAGATGTATTTGTTTTTATTTCCTGTCTTTTAATGCTTTGTTTATCTGCTAAATAAATATAACAAAAATCATACTTTAGCCAAAAACTATTTTTGAGACCAAAAGGGCGAGTTGGGTGCCTAGCACCTTCTCAACTCGTAACTTAGCCTCCAAACCCGTTTTTACAATCTCTGGTTTTCTTTTTTTTTTTTTGCTTTATTTCTTCCTTAAAATTAAGATGGCGACTCTATAAAACATTTTGGATCTAGTGGGGCCTCATAACATCTTTTCTTGCACTTTTTCGTTTTCCCCTAAAAAAGGGCGAATGAAAATGAAAAGGTGATGTATTCATATATCCTGGTATCCCCTAAACAAGGGATAACTTGATGCATGAAGCCCAAAGAACCCATTATGATCCGAAATAGGCAATAAGGCTATTTTCATAAAATCCATAGTGGGGTCCTCGCAACACTCCTTTTTTGCACTTTTCCGTTTTCCCCTAAAAAAGGGAGAATGAGAATGAAAGGGTGATGTATTCCTATATCCTGGTATCCCCTAAAAAAGGGATAACTTGATGTAGAAAACCCAAAGCTCCCATATTGGACCAAAAATCCACTAAAGGCAACCGAGGCGTATTCAAACGCGCTATCTTAGACAGCACTCCTCTCGCACTTTTAATTTCGTCTTCCCCTAAACAAGGGATGGTGGAATGAAAGCAGTGGTGTCCCGTATCCGCACGTACGCACACCCCTATCCAAGGCCGCGTGGGGCGCAGGTGCACAGTCCCAGGAACCCACAGTACCTAGGGAGGTCCGCCTGCTACTTCGGCAAAAAGGTTTGGCTTCATTGAAATGTGAGAACCTGTTTGAACATATTGTCATAAACGATTGTCAATAGAATTCATGTATCTCATAACTTTGTCTTTCTATACTTCGAAGTGACCTTCGTCCAATATCGGGATGTGGCTTGTATTCGAGGTAGGCAGCATATAGTGAGCCATAGGATTTATTCTCAAGAGATTAGTCTTGGAAAAAACAAAATTTCAAAGAATCAAGCTTTGTTACCAATTGTTGGTCCCGAAATAGGTTCAATCTAGGCTAGAAGGGGGGGGGTTTGAATAGCGTAGTTGTGTTTTTAAAAACTTTTTAAAACACTCTCAAAGAGTTCTTCTTTCGTCTTAAAAACAATTGTATAGGAATAGTTAATGCAGTGGAAAATAAAGAGTGCAGAATTGATTAAAGGCTGATGTTGATATTACGCAAACTCAGCAGCAGACTTAAGCAGCAATGATGGAAACAGTTAAGATAAGCAAAAGTAATTCAGGAGATACACAAAATTTAGAAGTGTTTCGTACTGTGAATAGTACTACGTCCACTACCAAAGTGGTTAGCTTTGGATTTTGAAAGGTGCACTTGTTTATCCACTAAGTGTGAAGGTAAGATCACTAATGGATCGTGTACAAAAATAGTTTTCAACCAAGTGTTTAATGATGAGAGAAATAATCAATGAATAATTGTTCTCTCAAGTGCTAAAGTAAAGAACCGTTTAAAGCAAACTAGAAGAAGCTGAAACAGAGTAAAGACTGGTAGATCTGCAGCTTCAGGAAGTTTTGTGAAGTGTTAGTTCTTGTCCTTTTGATCTCTTGAATGCTTGAGTTATGAAGATGAAGCTTGAGTATTGAATGTGCAAGAGATTGTTCTTTCTTCAGATCTTCATAATCTTGAATTTATACCGAGGGACATCGTTTGGATCGTTGGACTGAAAGTGGAGAGATGTGTCCAATGATAAAATGCATTGAATGCATTTCGGCGCTTTGTAGGATGAGTGCAACAACATACATCAGATATGCAGTGATTGTAGAGGTAGACATTCCTAAACAGAGTAAGGTTTCAACTCACAGGCGTTACAGCTTTAAAAGTCTTCTTAGCCAAATGAGGTAATGTCTTCAGTCTTCATGAATCAGGTGACAGTCTGGACAATTTGTCTGTACAGATAGTCTAAAGCCAGATTAATGACATAGTTGACTTCTTTGGAGGGAAATCTGATGAAGATAAATTGAATATTATTTGACTAGATATTAAAAAATATCTAGATCAAATAACATGTGATCTAATTCCATGTGTTTAGCTAAACTTGATTTTGAGCTTGAGCAGACTTCCGAGTCTGCTGTTTGAACCGTGCTTTCAAGGCTGCTGTTGAAGCCTGCTAGTCCGCGCCTAAGAGAAACTAACACTAAACTAGTTTTAATACAACTTGATTCTAAGACAGTTGCCACACTAACTGGTATGCAGACCTATTAGCCACTGTGCAATAGAATCAAAAGATGACTCAACCAAATCTAGAACCTGTGAGGGTCAACATTATTACTCTATGTTTATGGTGCTACTGCTAGTGACTTTGAATTGTAAATTTTATTACTTTTTATGTTTTTGGTTGTCGATTGATTTTATTTCGTGCCGGCCCATAGGCCTTCGACAGGCCGGGTCGGGCTAGCATTTTGATAGACCCATCGAATTTCAGGAAAGGTTGCCGACCCACCGGATCTGGGCCAGGCTAGCTCATTTGCCAGCTCTACCTCTAGCAATTAGGCATTAATAACTACTCGAAAATCACTAAATGGAAACTTATTTGTTTTTTATCAATAACAAATTATAAAATTTTGAATAAAAAAAAGAAATAATTAATCTTGTGCACGCATTGTGTGTTCCAATTAAGTCACAAAGTTTGAGAAGAAAATACGAATAATTTTAAACCAAACTTCGCTGAGACATAATAATTAGTTATTCACAATTGAAGCTTTCCTCCATAGTAAAAAATGTCAAAAATGGTTCCATCAAACTCCTTCATAAGAATTCAATCTCAAAGTTACTATGAATAAAAGCCTCAATTTATGATAAATCAAGGCCAAAATATAATTAACCCCCTAAAGTATCCATCAAATCCCAAACTACACCACAACCTTTTTTTTTTCATATTGCCATGTGACGTTACATATTGTCCCACTTCGCCCCCTGACCAAGACGGGGGTTACATTTTTCTTGTTAATATTTTTAAAAAGCAATCTTTTTTCACAAATTTAATTATTAAGTACAAAACAAGTTTTATTATGTTAAAGTCACGATTTAATGAATCATCCTTAATAAATAATGTTTATTAGACAGTTGATGCCGACAATTTGCGGGACAGAGACGGTGGCTCTCTTTCCAAATTTACAGGAGTCTTAATCTCAGTCTCATTGCGACTGATACTCAATTACCAAGGCTCCTTCATTATTGTTTCTATAGTCCTTCCATTTTCTCTCTCCTTTTTATCTCAAGCCTCCCAATTAATTTCCCCATCACAACCATTTTTCCTTACCGTCGCCTTGGCCATAGAAGCAATTGAGCCATCCTCGTCGACATAGGAGATCCTCGCAAATAACTAAATAGGGTCGCCCTTGTCTCACTGTCTCGATTACGCCCAACATTATCATCCATTTCAACACGTGCAAGACCACCGTAGCAGTCCGCCATGGCCAAAGCGAGATCTGTTGGTGGAGAAGTCCAACGACTATGATCGGACGGAATGTGGCGGTGTGGTTGGGTGATTCGAGGCTATCAAAGGCCGCTTGAAGGTCGTCGTAAGAGCTGGCGTTGGCATCAATAATATGGATTTGCAGGTGTGAGTGCCCCGAGAAAATTCCCCCGGATCCCGCGCTCCCTTGTTTAGGGGAACACGAGATTCGGGGAAGACATCACTCTTTTCATTCCGTCTTCCATATTTAGGGGAAAACGAAATTAAAAGTGCAAAAAGAGTGTTGTAAAAAGCACGTTGAATACGCCCCGGTCACTGAGTGTGCTTTGGTCCACTATGAGTGCTTAGGATTTTTCTGTATCCCATCCTCCTTTGTTTAGGGGAAAACAAGATTCAGAAAATGCAACGCCCTTTTCATTTCATCTTCCCTTGTTTAGGGGAAAACAAAATTAAAAGTACAAAAAGGATGTTGCAAGGGCGCGTGGGAATACGCCCGGCCTCACTATGGACTTGGATTCATTATGGATCACTATGAGTGCTTTGGATTTTTCTGTATCTCAACCTCCCTTGTTTAGGGGAAAACAAGATTCAGAAAATGTAACACCCTTTTTATTCCATCTTCCCTTGTTTAGGGGAAAACGAAATTAAAAATGCAAAAAAGATTTTGCAAAGAGCGCGTGGGAATACGCCCTGCCTCAGTGTAGATCCAAAATGTTGTAACAGAGTCGCCATCAATAGTTTAAGGAGAAATAAAGAAAAACAAAAAATAACCAGATTTTGTAAAGGGTTCAGAGGCTAAGTTACGAGGTGGGAAGGTGTTAGGCACCCAACTCGCCCTTTCGGTCTCAAAATAGTTTTTGGCTAAAATATGCTTTTATTATATTTATTTAGAAAATGAAATAAAGCCTTTAAACATATATATATATATATTATTACAAACTTGCAGCAACCTCCTTCTAGGAATTACAAATATATTTATAAATATTTAGCCATAATAATGGCTCTTTTTAGTGCTATTTAATTTTCTATAGAAATCCGGGTAGCATAACTGTTTATATTTATTACATTGGGCCGGCTGAAAATATCACCTTTTTAATGAAACCTCTTAAAGGCTTACCTTTAAGAGCGTGGGGTGTGCTCGCTTTATTTTATTTTTATATAAGTAGGGGCGGCACCCTGCGGGATTTTATTAAAACAAAAAAAGGTAGACAAATTTGAGGGGGACAACCAGCCTTGCCCTTATAATGGGAGGACGGAGGAGCCTGACCTCGAAAAGGAAATACAGATAAACAAAATAAAATAACCAAAATAAAGCTATCCATACAGTTAACTTTGTCTAAATGAAAATAAACCCAAAGCATCTTGTTGCAGCACACAGCAGACCTCTCCTGAAAGCTGAATCACCGACGTAAAAAACTGATCACTCCTAGAAGCATGTGCAAGATCTGATAATCTATCTGCCACTGCATTTCCTTCCCGATATATGTGATGTATCTCATAATTGCCCAAAAGATTAAGGCACCGGCGAAGATCATAAGTAAAGAACCAGGGACAACCTGTCATACCCTTAATAGCTGAAGCAACTACTAAAAAATCCACTTCCACTACCACCTTCTCATAGTTCATATCACAACATAATGTCAAACCATCACAAAGAGCCCGAAATTCCGCATACGTATTAGTCCCTTGCCCATAAAATCTAGAGTAACCACATAGGAAGTGTTGATTCTTATGTTAAATTTATATTTGATCAGTACATTACATTAGTTTTATACTTCAGTGGCTAATCGGGCTGCGTATCGATTAGCGTGGCAACTGTGTATAGAATTTTGCCTTGTATAGTTTTTGTAGGACTTTTCAGGTTCAACGGAAGACTCCTTCTCAGCTTCACCGGAAGACCTGCTCAAAGCTTAAGATCGGTAGACCTCGTGTCCAGCTGATCTGCTTCTACGTGTCCTCTCCAGCAAAAAGCTAGCTGGATTAATTCAAACTTATTCCCATATATTATTTGAATTAATCCAAGTCTTTCCCTGACATGTCAAGCCGCCGAAAGCAACTTTCCGAAAAGCAGAATACTTTTCGTCGAGCGATAAAAGCGGCCCCTACTTTGCTACATCTCTCGGATCGACACCAAATCGCCCACCTTTTTGAAGATCTCGAAATGATTATCTCGCTCTAGATAACGGGAAGACGAAAATCCTTGATCGACATGCATTTAATGCATTTATGAATAGAGTTGTTGAAGTCTTCGCCCTCTCCAACGGATTCTTTTTAATGCACTGCTATTAATACGCCATTGAAGATCTGGAACAGACAACTGCATGTAATCAATCGAACACTTAAGAATTGCTCGAAACTTCATAACTCCAAGTCTTTCAGCATTCAATAGATCCTTAACAGATCTAGAAGTCCTCGTCAACAACAAGAAGCTGCTCATCAACATTTATTGCTTTATTCTTCTTGTTGTTAACTTCCATTAACTATACTTCTGCACGAATTAAATATCTTGTTTTGTAGATATTTAATTCCATAGACCCAAACACAAGTCAATATTTTGTACACGATGCATTAGGGATATTCTTTGTAATTGATCTAAGTGGAAAACATAGTGCACAATTTAAATCCAAGGTTGACTGCCTTGGTGGTGGACGTAGCACTCATTATAGTGTGAACCATCCCAAAATACTTGTGTTATTTCCTACTGTATGTCTATTACTTGAACTGCTTAGTTTCATTGTTTATATTATCCATTTCATTGAGAACTTAAGTAATCGTAAAAGGTCTACGGTAGTCCTTATCGGCAGACCTGGAACAATTTTCTTGAAGGTCTTCCGCTACTTGATTCTTTTCATAGATTGCAAGTAACTTTCAAGGAACTTACTTAAAAGTTTTAAAGTGTTAATAAGCTATTCAACCCCCCCTTCTAGCTTATTATTGTGCTCATTGGGACCCACAATTGGTATCAGAGCCTTACTATTCGAAAACAAGTTTTTCCAAGATTAAACTCTTGAGAGATACGACATAATGGCACAAACACACTATATGCTGCCTACATCTAATGCTAACCACGTCCCAATATTGGACGAAGGTCATTTTGATGTATGGAAGGATAAAGTAATGAGAGTCATGAACTCTATTGACAACAGGTTATGGAAATGTGTCACTGCAGGTCAACATGTACCAATGAAGGCCAATCTTCTAGCCTCCATCGCTGGGAACCCTGCAGAAGTTCCTAAAGAAGAATCAGAATGGACAGAGGACGATAGAAAGCTGGTAGAACTTGACAGCAAAGCAATCAATATAATCACCAGCTCTCTAGACACAAGCACCTACCAACAAGTGATTCGATGTACAACTGCGAAAGAGATGTGGGAAGCTCTTGTAGAATACTTGGAAGGAGACCAAGACACAAGAGACAACAGAAAATATACATACATCCAGCAGTTTGATTCTTTCAAAAAGTATCCTAAGGAAACCCTGAGACAAGCATACGATCGATTTAGTGAGGTAATAAATAGTTGCTTTTCTCTTGGTAAAACGTATGACAAAAAGGAAATGAATATGAGGTTTCTAGGCTCTCTAGGTAGCTTATGGCATGTGAAGACCACGACTATGAAAGAATCTAAGAACTTAAACGAGATGACTCTTCGTAGTCTCTACGCAAGTTTAAAGGTTTATGAACTTGAAGTTAATCAAGCTCTAGAGCAAGACAAACAGTTCAGAACTGTGTCTTTGCCAGCCATGGTCCAAGAAGAAATCATTGTTGAAAACAAACCTTCTACTTCTTCCAGTGAAAATGATTTTTTATCTGATGAACAATTTGCTATGTTTGTTAAACGTTTTCAAAAATTTGCAAAATATGGAAGGAAGAACACTCACCAACAACCTTTCAGGAAGATTGGTGAAAGCTCATCTAAGGAAGAGCTTGTGTGTTATAACTGTAGAAAACCTGGTCACTTTGCCTCAAAATGTCCTAAGCCAAAATTTGAAGCATACCGAAAACCCTCTTTTAGAAAATTTCAAAAACAAAAGGGTATGTTGGCTGAAGACATAGAAGATAAACAGGTTGCTACATGGTTTGAGACTGATTCAGAAGAGGAGGAAGAGGATTGTGAGCAAGCTAACATATGCTTAATAGCTCATGATTCATGTCCTACCTATGACTCTGAAAATGAAGTTGTAGTTTCACCAAGTCCCTTGGACAAAAATGAAACCAACAGTGATAGCTTCAGTAAGGAAGAACTTCTCAAGGATAATCAAGATATGCTTGAAGAATTTAATTCCTTTAGAGTAGCCTATGTTAAACTGGCCAAGAACTGTGAGAAACTTACAGCTGAGAAATCTTTGATGGCAGCTGAGATTCAAACTCTCAATAGCTGTCAACAAGAGAGTATCAAACTGAAGGAAGAAAACAAATTTCTTCATGACAAAATTGATCGGATCGAGTACATCAAAGGACTTGACCGAGAGAAAATTGCCGTGCAAAAGACAATTGACTCCTGGAATAGCTCCAAGGATGCATTTGAAGAAATCCTTACAAGCCAAAAATCAAGCAATGATAAAACAGGCATAGGATATTCAGATGTGTCTCTTCCGACAATCTCTTCAGTCAAAAAGAAAGGTGAATCCTCCGAAACTGCTAATGATATATCTTTCTCTAAACAGACATTTGGAAATATAGGGAAACAAGGCCTTGGTTACTCAAGTGTCCCTTACGTTTACTATAAAGCTCAGAAAGGAAAAGCCAAAATGAATGATTCAAATGAGAAACCTGAGAAGGTAACGGTAGAGAAAGTGAAGTCTACCGGCAACGACTATGCCAAGGCAAAGTCTGCTGACGGTAGACCTACTAAACCTCTACCGGTAACTATCAAGTTTGTCTATGAAACAGCAAAGTCGCTTTACGTTGAAGGTAAACTTAAAGGTATTCTACCGAATCCTCCTTAAAAGGTTTTCAATGTAAAAGCTAAAGCTAAGTCCGTTGGTAACCTACCTAGGAAGATTCGAAAGAAACCAATTAAGTCTACCGTCAACAAACAAGCTGAACCAAAAATGGATGTCAAGAAAAGGAATAAACATAAGTACTCTTCAGTTGAAGACTCTAACAGTTCTCTATGGACTTTCCATTTATGTCATTCTTGCCATTGCTTAGGCCATCTGACACCAGAATGCCTGCTAAAGTTCACCCCAAGATCTGAGAGACCTAGTTCTCTCAAGGTCAAGCAGGTATGGGTTGCAAAAGGTTGCTAATCCTTAGGACCCAAAAGAAAATAAAGGGTACCTTGTTTGCTTTAACTTCTTTTCAGGAATGCTTCATGACTATAGAATCGTAAAATAAAGACATCCGGTATCTAGACAAGGGTCGCTCAAGACACATGACGGGAACGAAGTCTTCTTACGTATATAGGCTGAAGCAAAGGACCCACGGTTATTTTCTGAGACAATGCAAGAGGAAAGACAATTGGATATGGCTCAATTACTAGAGGAAGTCTCTCCATCAACAAAGTTTCTCTAGTAAGTGGTTTAAAGCACAATCTTCTCGAGCATATCACACGACAAAGGACTTCTATGCCAATTCAATTCAAACAAGTGCCTCATCAAAGACAGTGAATCGTGCTCTACAATACCGACCGCAATAGACAAGGAAACGCCTATGTCGTGGACTTAAATCTTCTAGGAGATTCTCAAACCCGTGTCTAGTAGCCAACAATGTTCGTGACAACAAATGGGCTATGGCACAAGCCCTCGTCCCACCTCAACTTCAAGCACCTCTCCAAGCTCTCCAAAAATGGGCTTGTCAAAGGTCTACCTACTGGTTCCGCCGATCATGACAGAAGTTGTAAAGCTTGTCAATTAGGAAAACTTTCCAAGTCTTCCTTCAAAAGAAAGTTTGTATTGTCAACAAACGCACCTCTTCAACTTCTCGCATATGGATCTCTTTGGACCTATTACAACAAAAGTATTTCGGGAGACAAGTACACACTTGTAGTAGTTGATGACTACTCTAGATTCACTTGGATTGAAACTATGACATCTAAAGATGAAACGATGATCTAGTCAATGTGCACTTTTAGAAGACTTCAAACTCAAAAGCTTGAAGACATTTGTGACATAAGATCGACAACCACACCGAAATTCAAAAACAATGGTGTAGAAAAGTACCGCGATGACCATGGGATCGGCCACAACTTCTCCTCCCAGTCCTCAACAAAATGGTGTAGCCGAATCCGAAGAACGTAACACCGATTGAAGCTGCTAGAACAATGCCGGGCGTAAGCTAAACTTCCAAGTATTTCCGGGCGTATAGCCAAGCCAACATCGCTTGTTTTACCTGCATAGATCCCTCGGTAAACAAGTTTCATAATAAAACTCCATATGAAATATGGAGAGGAAGATCCCCAAACATAGGATTTCTTAAAATCTTCTACTGTAAATGTTTTGTTCTTTATAACTAAAAGAATATAGAGGAAAATTTGATGCAAAATCGACATTTAAGGAATTTTTCTCGGGTATTCCAAACATTCAAAAGCATTTCGCATTTTCAAGAAATCTAACTTAAAAAATCTTAGAATCTGTGCATGTTTCTTTTGATGAATATGACTTGTTAGAGCCTAGAATGGCTCGAACGTTGCTAATGATTCTCGATAATGATGAGACAGTACAAATACAAGATCTACTTCCAATCCTTATCGAAAACGGCAACCGCAGAACCCACCAATACCGTAACCCTTCACCCAGATGAGACCTCTACCGATACCGATAACAACTCATCTCATGACCCCGAACCCACTGCTTTTACCCCAAGCACCTTTACGTATCTTCATCCTTCTTGTTCACCGTAAAATGAAAGTTTTGAAGACTCTATTTCTTCTCAACCGATTTTGGTGAATCTCCTTCTCAACCAACCCGTAATTTAAGGGAAGAATCCACCGTAAGTGATCTTCCTCCAATCGTTATTGAAGCAAGAGATCATCCCATTTCTCAAATCATTGGTGATCTCTCAACAGGAGTTCGTGACGAGAAATAGGTTCGAAGAAACTTTGTTTCTTATGCATTTGTATCGGAACTCGAACCAAAGAAGATTGATGAAGCTATCGAAGATCATAATCGGATTGAAGCTATGCAAGAAGAGTTGAACCGCTTTGAAAGATGTAAGGTGTGGAGCTTAGTTCAAAGACCGACCGATCATCCACCATCGGCACAAGTGGGTTTTCGTAAATAAAAGAGATGAAGATGGAAATGTCACCGTAAACAAAGCTAGATTGGTTGCTCGGATACCGATGTGAAGAAGGAATATGACTTTGATGAAACTTTTGCTCCCCGTTGCTAGACTAGAAGCACCTAATCTTTCTAGCCTATGCCTCGCTCATGGACTTCAAAGTGTATCGATGGATGTTAAGAGTGCCTTTCTAATGGTGATCTTCTTCAAGAAGAAACTCCAGATAATGTGGAACAA
>CM028377.1:169761759-169833043 GCA_013146195.2 Codonopsis lanceolata
GGTTGATTCTTATGTTAAATTTATATCTCGATCAAGACATTACATTAGTTTTATACTTCAAGCTGGCTAATCGGTCGCAGATCGATTAGCGTGGCAACCGTGTATAGAACTTTGCCTTGTATAGTTTTTGTAGGACTTTTTCGTGTTCAATGAAGACCCTTTCTCGCCTTCACCGAAGACCCGCTCAAAGCTTAAGATCGGTAGACCTCGTGTCCACTGACCGCTTCTACGTGTCCTCTCCAATAGCTAGCCGGATTAATTCAAACTTATTTCCATATATATTTGAATTAATCCAAGTCTTTTCCTCGACATGTCAAGCCGCCGAAAGCAACTTTCCGAAAAGCAGTGAATACTTTTCGCCCCGAACAAGTGAAAGCAAGTAAGGCATCGCCCCCTACTTTCTCGCTTCATCTCTCGATCCGACACCAAATCGCCCACCTTTTGAAGATCTCGTAAATGATTATCTCGCTTCTAGATATCTGTGAAGACGAAATTCCTTGATCGACAAACCCCATGCATTTAATGCATTTATGAATAGAGTTGTTGAAGTCTTCGCCCTCTCCAACGGATTCTTTTGAAGTGCACTCGCTTAAATACGCCATTGAAGACCGGAACAAAGAGACAACCGTATGTAATCAATCGAACACTTAAAGAATTGCTCAATCTACACAACTCCAAGTCTTTCACCAAGCATTCAATAGATCCTCAACAGATCTAGAAGTCCTCGTCAACAACAAGAAGTCGCTTCTTCAACATTTATTGTTTTATTCTTCTTGTTGTTTACTTCCATTAACTATATTAGCATCTAATTAAATATCTTGTATTTACAGATATTTAATTCCCTAGACCCAAACACAAGTCAATATTTTGTACACGATCCATTAGGGATATTCTTTGTAATTGATCTAAGTGGAAAACATAGTGCACAATTTAAATCCAAGGTTGATCGCCTTGGTGGTGGACGTAGCACTCATTATAGTGTGAACCATCCCAAAATACTTGTGTTATTTCCTTCTGCTCTGTCTATTTATTGAACTGCGCTTAGTTTCATTGTTTATATTATCCATTTCAGCAGTAACTTAAGTAACTGTAAAAGGTCTACCTGGTAGTCCTTATCGCAGACTGAACAATTTTCTTGAAGGTCTTCCGCTACTTGATTCTTTTCATAGATTGCAAGTAACTTTCAAGGAACTTACTTAAAAGTTTTAAAGTGTTAATAAGCTATTCAACCCCCCTTCTAGCTTATTATTGTGCTCATTGGGACCCACAATTGGTATCGAGCCTTACTCTTCGAAAACAAGTTTTTCCAAGATTAAACTCTTGAGAGATACGACATAATGGCACAAACACACTATATGCCGCCTACATCTAATGCTAACCACGCCCCAATATTGGACGAAGGTCATTTTGATGTATGGAAGGATAAAGTAATGAGATTCATGAACTCTATTGACAACAGATTATGGAAATGTGTCACCGCAGTCAACATGTACCAATGAAGGCAAATCTTCTAGCCTCCATCGCTGGAACCCCGCAGAAGTTCCTAAAGAAGAATCGAATGGACAGAGGACGATAGAAAGTCGGTTGAACTTGACAAAGAAAGCAATCAACATAATCACCAGCTCTAGACACAAGCACATACCAGAAGTGATTCGATGTACAACCGCTAAAGAGATGTGGGAAGCTCTTGTAGAATACTTGGAAGGAGACCAAGACACAAGAGACAACATGTAAAATATACATACATCCAAATAGCTTTGATTCTTTCAAAAAGGATCCTAAGGAAACCTTGAGACAAGCATACGATCGATTCAAGTTGAGGTAATAAATAGTTGCTTTTCTCTTGGTAAAACGTATGACAAAAAGGAAATGAACATGAGGTTTCTAGGCTCTCTAGGTAGCTTATGGCATGTGAAGACCACGGCTATGAAAGAATCTAAGAACTTAAACGAGATGACTCTTCGTAGTCTCTACGCAAGTTTAAAGGTTTATGAACTTGAAGTTAATCAAGCTCTAGAGCAAGACAAACAGCTCGTAACCGTGTCTCGCCACCATGGTCCAAGAAGAAATCATTGTTGAAAACAAACCTTCTACTTCTTCCAAGTGAAAATGATTTTTTATCCGATGAACAATTTGCTATGTTTGTTAAACGTTTTCAAAAATTTGCAAAATATGGAAGGAAGAACACTCACCAACAACCTTTCAGAAAGATTGGTGAAAGCTCATCTAAGGAAGAGCTTGTGTGTTATAACCGTAGGAAACCTCGGTCATTTTGCCTCAAAATGTCCTAAGCCAAAATTTGAAGCATACCGAAAACCCTCTTTAGAAAATTTCAAAACAAAAAGGTATGTTGGTCAAGACATAGAAGATAAACAAAGTTGCTACATGGTTTGAAACCGATTCGTAAGAGGAGGAAGAGGATTGTGAGCAAGCTAACATATGCTTAATAGCTCATGATTCATGTCCTACCTATGACTCGAAAATGAAGTTGTAGTTTCACCAAGTCCTTTGGACAAAAATGAAACCAAAGGATAGCTTCAAGAAGGAAGAACTTCTCAAGGATAATCAGATATGCTTGAAGAATTTAATTCCTTTAGAGTAGCCTATGTTAAACCGGCCAAGAACTGTGAGAAACTTACAACTGAGAAATCTTTGATGGCAGCTGAGATTCAAACTCTCAATAGCTGTCAACAAGAGAGTATCAAACTGAAGGAAGAAAACAAATTTCTTCATGACAAAATTGATTGTCTGACTGAGCACATCAAAGGACTAGACCTAGAGAAAATTGCCTTGCAAAAGACAATTGACTCCTCGAATAGCTCCAAGGATGCATTGAAGAAATGAAGAAATTTCAAGCCAAAAAATCTAGCCAATGAAATCAGCATAGGATATTCAATGATAAAACTCTTCCGAGCAATCTCTTCTCACAAAGATGTGTCTCTTCCGAAATCTCTTCGGAGAATCCTCCGAAACCGCTAATGATATATCTTTCTCTAAACGTACATTTGGAAATATAGGGAAACAAGGCCTTGGTTACTCAAGTGTTCCTTATGTTTACCCTAAAGCTCACAAAGGAAAGGAAAAGCCAAAATGAATGATTCAAATGAGAAATCGAGAAGGTAACGGTAGAGAAAGTGAAGTCTACCCAACGACTATGCCAAGGCAAAGTCCGCCGACGGTAGACCTACTAAACCTCTACCGGTAACTATCAAGTTTGTCTATGAAACAGCAAAGTCTTTTTTACTGTTGAAGGTAAACTTAAAGGTATTCTACCGAATCCTCCCGAAAAGGTTCTCAACGTAAAAGCTAAAGCTAAGTCCGTTGGTAACCTACCTAGGAAGAGTCGAAAGAAACCAATTAAGTCTACCGTCAACAAGCAAGCCGAACCAAAAATGAATGTCAAGAAAAGGAATGATCATAAGCACTCTTCGCTTGAAGACTCTAACAGCTTCTCTATGGTCTTTCCATTTATGTCATTCTTGCCATTGCTTAGGCCATCCGGCACCGTAATGCCTCGCTAAGGTTCACTCCAAGATCCGAGAGACCTAGTTCTCTCAAGGTCAAGGTGTATGGGTTGCAAAAGGTTGCTAATCCTTAGGACCCAAATAAAGGGTACCTTGTTTTGCTTTAACTCTTACAGAATGCTTCATGGCTATAGAATCGAAAACAAAGACATCCGGTACCTAGACAAGGGTCGCTCAAGACACATGACTGGGAACGTAAGTCTTCTTACGTATATAGTCAAGCAAAAGGACCCACGCTTATTTCTGAGACAATGCAAGAGGAAAGACAATTGATATGGCTCAATTACTAGAGGAAGTCTCTCCATCAACAAAGTTTCTCTAGTAAGTGGTTTAAAGCACAATCTTCTCGAGCATATCACAAAGCGACAAAGGACTTCTATGCCAATTCAATTCCAACCAAGGCCTCATCAAAGACAAGTGAATCGTGCTCTACAATACCGACCGGCAATAGACAAGGAAACGCCTATGTCGTGGACTTAAATCTTCTAGGGAGATTCTCAAACCTCGTGTCTAGTAGCCAACAATGTTCGTGACAACAAATGGCTATGGCACAAGCTGCCTCACCACCTCAACTTCAAGCACCTCTCCAAGCTCTCCAAAAATGGGCTTGTCAAAGGTCTACCTACTTGTCCGCCGATCATGACGAAGTTGTAAAGCTTGTCAACTAGGAAAACTTTCCAAGTCTTCCTTCAAAAGAAAGTCTGCTTTTATCAACAAACGCACCTCTTCAACTTCTCGCATATGGATCTCTTTGGACCTATTACAACAACCAAGATTTCGGAGACAAGTACACACTTGTAGTAGTTGATGACTACTCTAGATTCACTTGGATTGAAACTATGACATCTAAAGATGAAACGTATGATCTAGTCACCGCACTTTTTAGAAGACTTCAAACTCAAAAGCTTGAAGACATTTGTGACATAAGATCGACAACCAAGACCGAATTCAAAAACAATGGTGTAGAAAAGTACCGCGATGACCATGGGATCGGCCACAACTTCTCTCGCCGGATTCTCAACAAAATGGTGTAGCCGAACGGAAGAACGTAACACCGATTGAAGCGGCTAGAACAATGCCGCGTAAGCTAAACTTCCGAAGTATTTCGGCGTAAGCCAACACCGCTTGCTTTACCCAAAATAGATCCCCGGTAAACAAGTTTCATAATAAAACTCCATATGAAATATGGAGAGGAAGATCCCCAAACATTGGATTTCTTAAAATCTTCTATCAGAATGTTTTATTCTTTACAATGGAAAAGAGTATAGAGGAAAATTTGATGCAAAATCGACGAAGGAATTTTTCTCGGGTATTCCAAACATTCAAAAGCATTTCGCATTTTCAAGAAATCTAACTTAAAAATCTTAGAATCAGTGCATGTTTCTTTTGATGAATATGACTTGTTAGAGCCTAGAATGGCTCCGAACGTTGCTAATGATTCTCGATAATGATGAGACAGTACAAATACAAAGATCTACTTCCAATCCTTATCGAAAACGGCAAAGAATCCCACCAATATCGGTAACCCTTCACCCAGAAGAGACCTCTACCGATACCGATAACAACTCATCTGTGACCCCGAACCCATCTCTTCTGCTTTTACCCCAAGCACCTTTACGCATCTCTCATCCTTCTTGTTCACCGTAAAATGAAAGTTTTGAAGACTCTATTTCTTCTCGAACTGCATTTTGGTGAATCTCCTTCTCAACCAACCTGCATTCTTAAGGGAAGAATCCACCGTAAGTGATCTTCCTCCAACCGTTATTGAAGCAAGAGATCATCCCATTTCTCAAATCATTGGTGATCTCAATCAGAGTTCGCACGAGAAATAAGGTTCGAGAAGAAACTTTGTTTGCTTACGCATTTGTATCGAACTCGAACCAAAGAAGATTGATGAAGCTATCGAAGATCATAACCGGATTGAAGCTATGCAAGAAGAGCTGAACCGCTTTGAAAGATGTAAGGTGTGGAGCTTAGTTCAAAGACCGACCGATCATCCAATATCGGCACCAAGTGGGTATTCGTAAATAAAAGAGATGAAGATGGAAATGTCACCGTAAACAAAGCTAGATTGGTTGCTCAGTGGCTACCGACAGAAGAAGGAATTGACTTTGATGAAACATTTGCTCCTCGTTGCTAGACTAGAAGCAATCGTAATCTTTCTAGCTTATGCCTCGCTCATGGACTTCAAAGTGTATCGATGGATGTTAAGAGTGCCTTTCTCGAATGGTGATCTTCAAGAAACAGATACGTGAACAACCTCCGTGATTTGTCATCTCGACAAACCGACCACGCCTACCGACTCAAGAAAGCTCTCTACGGCCTCGAAGCAAGCTCCTAGAGCTTGGTATGAAACTCTATCCAAGTTCTTAATTGAACAAGGATTCGTGAGAGGAAGAATCGACACTACTTTATTCATCCTCAAGCACAAAGGCCATTCTCTTCTCGGTACAAATCTATGTGGATCGACATCATCTTTGGATCAACTAACCAAAGCCGTGCAAAAGATTCGAGAAGCCGATGCAAAGCAAGTTCGAGATGAGCATGATGGGTGAACTTACCTATTTTCTAGACTGCAGATACAATGCACTTCGACGGAATCTTCATCACCAAACCAAATATGCAAAGGAACTAATCAAGAAGTTTGGTCTTGATTCACCAAAGGATTTGAAACTCCAATGTCTACCGACCGCCATCTTGACAAAGATGAAAAGGGAAAGCAAGAGAACATGACCAAGTATCGAGGAATCATAGGTTCACTTCTTTACCTTACCGCTAGTAGACCCGACATTATGTTTGCCGCTTGTGTTTGTGCTAGATTTCAGTGCAGATCCAAAGGAGTCACATTTGCTTGCCGCCAAACGTATCATCGATATGTTTCAAAAACAACAAATCTAGGCATCTGGTATTCAAAATCCAACAACTTCAATCTTAGTTGGATACTCGATGCAGATTATGCACCGCAAAGTGAGCGTAAGAAGCACCAAGGGACTTGTCAATTTCTTGGAAACACTGCCTCATGGTCTTGCAAGAAACAAGGATCGCTGGCAAACTCAACCACGTATGTAATATATTGCCGCAAGCAACTGTTGCTCTCAACCGCTATGGATGAAGCAACAACTAGTGGACTACAACATCAAGACCGAAAACCGCCCAATCATGTGTGACAACACATCGCCTATCTCGCCTCCAAAAATCCAAAGAATGCATTCAAAGACAAAGCACATTGATATTCGTTATCATTTTCTCAAAGATCATGTGGAAAAGGTAACATCGCCCGAATATGTTCCAACCGAGCATCAATTGGCGTACATTCTCACAAAACCACCGGATGCCACCAGTTTGCTTATTTAAGGAGAAATCTTGGTATGATTGATCCTACCGCTTAATTTTAAAATTTTGTTAATGTTTCTTTCATACCCAGAGACCCAAGATTAGACTAATCTGAAGACGTAAGTTCTCCTTTACCGAAGACCTAAAGGTTAGTACTCTTACTTAGTCTATTTTTGCTAAAGAGGTTTCTAAAGCAATAAAAGGGGTCAAGGACAAAATTTGGTACTTAAGAAAATATCTTAAGTTC
This sequence comes from Codonopsis lanceolata, assembly GCA_013146195.2. Taxonomy (NCBI): domain Eukaryota; kingdom Viridiplantae; phylum Streptophyta; class Magnoliopsida; order Asterales; family Campanulaceae; genus Codonopsis; species Codonopsis lanceolata. The sequence continues at coordinate 169,768,864 of CM028377.1, forward strand.
CCGCTTTTTCAAAACCGATATTTTCTCGCCTTTAAATAGTCCTCGAACCGTCATTTCCAAACTTTACGAAACCCTTTGAACGTAAACTTCTCTCTCTCTCTCGAGTAACTACTTTCTCGCAAATTCAAGTTCTTCTTCTTGTTTCTTCTTCTCATCTTCAACAATGGTACGCTTCTCTACTCTACTCGAATTTTCTATGTATCGCTCGCATTTCAAGATCAACCTTAAAATCCTTTTGGAATTCAAACCGTCATTTTCGAGTTTATACAAGATTCGCCATTGTTGTTCTTACATAACTTGAATACTAACAAATGCTTTTGTTTATTCATTGTTCATTCTTATGAAAACTTCGTTATGTTTTTCTCGAGTGTGGTTTCTCTAAACATTCTAGGGTTTCAAGTTTTTGCTTGAAAATTTCAATTATTTTGGAAAACTTTGAAATTCCTACTTGTTTAGATGTCTAGATGAAAAGCCCTAACTTTTATTTTGTTTTTCTTTCGTGCAAGAACTTCAAAATCCAAGCGACAATGGAAGGCTTTTGACCTCGAAAATGTCATTCCTCCCAGCCAAATATCAATCTTCCAGATATCCCATCCTATCCCGCCGCACGACATCATTGTCGCTGGACCCAAGCTATACATTCCGGCATGTGCATTGACCTTCACAATCAATTCTATAGCCGCCGAAAAGCTTGCGAGGATATGGACGCCTCGATTCTCGCCTCTTCCGCCTCAACGACAAAACTACAAGATCTTCCCCGCGTAAGAATTTTATCAACGAATGGAGCTCATGAACTGCATCGCTTCTTCGTGGTGGATTCGAGGCCGCCCCATCTCCGCCACCGCCAAATCTATTTCCACCATCATTGGCGTGCATTACTTGAGGAGCTATTTCAAAGAACCACGGCCGAGGCTTTACATGCCTGAAGCCATGAGGGAGTAGACACTCTCCGGAGCCACAAGGGAAAATGTTCAAACTTGTTCCTCTCGACGCCATCGCACCACCACCTTCTAGACAAGGGGCTCCTATTCAAGAGTGGAGCACATGACATGTTTATCGCCAACAGATCAACCGACAAGTGCTATATTTCTAGCCTCAACCGGGGCTCATCATCTTCGACGAGCTAAAGCAAGGGGTGGAGAAAGCAAAGAGCAACCCCACTTGCAAACGCCTTCGTCAGACTCATCAATGCCCTTTAAGGGATGATGCAGCCATCAACTCTTCTTTGAAAGAAGATGAGTTGTATACGGCCAAGGACAAACAACTCACAGCCTCGCTTTTTCAAGAATACACCGAATACGAGAACAAGCGCCGGATGCGTAAAGGTCTACCGCCGGCTCTCTTGACAAAGTGGCCAAGCCTCGCACCTATCTTGGTCACCCGCTTCAATATGGAAGCACATGTAGCCGCAAGCAAGACCTTCAAAAAGGCCTCTCGCCAAATTTGATGATCAAGTGGCCACGACCTCCATCTAAAGGCCAAAGGTCTGGCCGATGAGGCGTAGCCGCCGCTAAGGTCCAAAATAGCAGCCAAAGGCAAAGCCAAGAAGACAAGGCCTAAGTGGCACCTCCAACCGAAGAGGAGCAGCCAAATGGATCCGAAGGAGATGAAGGAAGGCCGAAGAAGAAGGCACCAGGCCAATCCAGCCATTCCTCTCCTCCATCTACCCAAGCCAAGCCTTCTACCCAATCCAGCCAACCACCTTCACCACCTCCTGCACCCACTCCCAAACCAAAACGAAGGAGAACTTCAGAAACCTCAAGACCAGCCGCCCCTCCAACCTCTACCGATGAAGCAACCGAAGTCTCCTATTCACCGAGGAAGAAAAGGAGAGCTACCTGCATCCAACCCTCTACCGCCACCAACCAACTACCTCTACCGACGCCCAACCAACTACCGACGCCCAAACCCCCTATACCTAACCCTTCATCTATTCCTTCCGAGTCATCTACTCGTGAGGAATTCACCACCTCCTGAGGAGTCTATCCCTCAGAGGAGCTCAAAATGAGGAGCCACCAACCCCAACTCCTCCTCCTCCTTCACCCTTTAACTACTCACCCGACCCATCCACACCTTCCTCACCACCCCAATCCCAACCAACTTCTTCAACCACACCACAACCCTTAGACCCGCCGCTAAGTTCCTCTTCGAACTTCGTCAAGAGTGCATCTATTCACCTCTTCTCATCAACCTCCTCAACCTCAACCTCCTCAACCTTCCCTTCAAAACCAAAATTCCTATTCCCCGCCTCTTCTTTCTCGGTTCTCTACCGAACCCATTCCCCAATCCTCCCACATCAGTGAAAATTCTGACACTGATATGGAACTGGATTCCCCACCAACTCCACCTCCACCCTCCCCTATAACCCTATCCTCTTCCACCAAAACCATACCAACCCAAGACTCATCCTCTTCTCGCCTCCGTAACTCCCCATATCCAATGCCCATCAGAGACTCGCCTCCGCCGACACCATTCACATTGGCCAAGCATCTACTTCCAATCACCACCAATGCCGAAGTTTTGTCCCTGCTAGATGCCATCTACCAAATGGCTAGGCGAACTCACAAGCATATCTACCGCTAAGCGCAATGCCAAGGCCAACGACCGGATCGCCACTACTCTTCGACAATTTCAAGAGGATGTCTCGACTCGCTTTTGGACAGATGCGCACGACTTCACCGATGTCAAGATCAACATCGAAGCTCAACGAGATGAAGGCCGCCAGATCATAGGTTCCATTTTCTACGAGCTCTTCCACGCCATCACTCTCCATCTCAGCCACCTGGCCGCATTCTATTATGGAACTCAACAACCTCGCCGAACTCGCTCATGACATTATGAATGCCAACCGGATCGTGATCCGCCATCACGAGGAGAAACAAATGAGATCTATCAACGTAATGCCGATGGAAGAGAACAACCGCCTTCGTGAAGAACCGACTACCGCTCGCTCCACCGCACTCCAACCGATGCGATGCCGAATACCAAAGAAGAATGGAAGAGCTAGAGCGAGAAAGAAGAGAAAAGGAGGTCGCAGACAAAGGCAAAGGGAAAAGACCTTGGTAGCTTTTGTATCTTTTCTTCCCTTTCCTTTGTATTTATCTTATTTTTGAAAACTCAAATGTAAACATCTTGTTTATGAATACGTATGATTACTTGCTTTTTTCAAAAATTATGTTGTTTAAATTCTTGCCGCTTTTATTGTTTATCTAAATTAGAATTTAAACATTCAGCTTTAAATTGATTTAAACCGCCGCTAATCTGTGCTTTCTTGACTCTCTTATTCTTGTATGCACTTAGATTAGTCCCTTGCATCCGAGGTGTTATTCTGCTTAATAGAGGCATGTCTACCGACTACGTAATATATAAACTTTCTACATGCTATTATCTATTAAATAGTTTGTTTTAAAACCTCATTTGTAGTAATGATGACCGATATAAATAGGAGGAGATTGGTTGATTCTTATGTTAAATTTATATCTCCGATCAAGACATTACATTAGTTTTATACTTCGCTGGCTAATCGGGTCACAGATCGATTAGCGTGGCAACCGTGTATAGAACTTTGCCTTGTATAGTTTTTGTAGGACTTTTCGTGTTCAATGAAGACCCTTCTCAGCCTTCACCTAAGACCTCGCTCAAAGCTTAAGATCGGTAGACCTCGTGTCCACCGACCGCTTCTACGTGTCCTCTCCAAATAGAAGCTAGCCGGATTAATTCAAACTTATTTCCATATATTATTTGAATTAATCCAAGTCATTCCCCGACATGTCAAGCCGCCGAAAGCAACTTTCCGAAAAGCAGAAGACTTTTCGCCCCGAACAAAGGAAAGCGTAAAGCATCGCCCCTACTTTCTCGCTTCATCTCTCGATCCGACACCAAATCGCCCACCTTTTGAAGATCTCGTAAATGATTATCTCGCTCTAGATATCTGTGAAGACGAAAATCCTTGATCGACAAACCCCATGCATTTAATGCATTTATGAATAGAGTCGTTGAAGTCTTCGCCCTTCCAACGGATTCTTTTGAAATGCACTCGCTTTAAATACCGCCATTGAAGACGGAACAAGAGACAACCGCATGTAATCAATCGAACACTTAAAGAATTGCTCAATCTACACAACTCCAAGTCTTTCACCAAGCATTCAATAGATCCTCAACAGATCTAGAAGTCCTCGCCAACAACAAGAAGTCGCTTCTTCAACATTTATTGCTTTTATTCTTCTTGTTGTTAACTTCCATTAACTATATTTTCGCATCTAATTAAATATCTTGTATTTACAGATATTTAATTCCCTAGACCCAAACACAAGTCAATATTTTGTACACGATCCATTAGGGATATTCTTTGTAATTGATCTAAGTGGAAAACATAGTGCACAATTTAAATCCAAGGTTGATCGCCTTGGTGGTGGACGTAGCACTCATTATAGTGTGAACCATCCCAAAATACTTGTGTTATTTCCTACTCGTCTGTCTATTTATTGAACCGCTTAGTTTCATTGTTTATATTATCCATTTCAGTAACTTAAGTAATCTGTAAAAGGTCTACCGGTAGTCCTTATCTGCACTGAACAATTTTCTTGAAGGTCTTCCGCTACTTGATTCTTTTCATAGATTGCAAGTAACTTTCAAGGAACTTACTTAAAAGTTTTAAAGTGTTAATAAGCTATTCAACCCCCCTTCTAGCTTATTATTGTGCTCATTGGGACCCACAATTGGTATCGTAGCCTTACTCTTCGAAAACAAGTTTTTCCAAGATTAAACTCTTGAGAGATACGACATAATGGCACAAACACACTATATGCCGCCTACATCTAATGCTAACCACGTCCCCAATATTGGACGAAGGTCATTTTGATGTATGGAAGGATAAAGTAATGAGATTCATGAACTCTATTGACAACAAGTTATGGAAATGTGTCACCGCAGTCAACATGTACCAATGAAGGCAAATCTTCTAGCCTCCATCGCTGGAACCCCGCAGGTTCCTAAAGAAGAATCGAATGGACAGAGGACGATAGAAAGTCGGTAGAACTTGACAAAGAAAGCAATCAATATAATCACCAGCTCTCTAGACACAAGCACCTACCAAGAAGTGATTCGATGTACAACCGCGAAAGAGATGTGGGAAGCTCTTGTAGAATACTTGGAAGGAGACCAAGACACAAGAGACAAATGTAAAATATACATACATCCAAATAGCTTTGATTCTTTCAAAAAGGATCCTAAGGAAACCTTGAGACAAGCATACGATCGATTCAAGGAGGTAATAAATAGTTGCTTTTCTCTTGGTAAAACGTATGACAAAAAGGAAATGAACATGAGGTTTCTAGGCTCTCTAGGTAGCTTATGGCATGTGAAGACCACGGCTATGAAAGAATCTAAGAACTTAAACGAGATGACTCTTCGTAGTCTCTACGCAAGTTTAAAGGTTTATGAACTTGAAGTTAATCAAGCTCTAGAGCAAGACAAACAGCTCGTAACCGTGTCTTTGCCACCATGGTCCAAGAAGAAATCATTGTTGAAAACAAACCTTCTACTTCTTCCAAAGTGAAAATGATTTTTTATCCGATGAACAATTTGCTATGTTTGTTAAACGTTTTCAAAAATTTGCAAAATATGGAAGGAAGAACACTCACCAACAACCTTTCAGAAGATTGGTGAAAGCTCATCTAAGGAAGAGCTTGTGTGTTATAACCGTAGAAAACCTCGGTCATTTTGCCTCAAAATGTCCTAAGCCAAAATTTGAAGCATACCGAAACCCACTTTTAGAAAATTTCAAAACAAAAGGGTATGTTGGTCAAGACATAGAAGACAAACAAAGTTGCTTCATGGTTTGAGACCGATTCGTAAGAGGAGGAAGAGGATTGTGAGCAAGCTAACATATGCTTAATAGCTCATGATTCATGTCCTACCTATGACTCAAAATGAAGTTGTAGTTTCACCAAGTCCTTTGGACAAAAATGAAACCAACAAGGATAGCTTCAAGAAGGAAGAACTTCTCAAGGATAATCAGATATGCTTGAAGAATTTAATTCCTTTAGAGTAGCCTATGTTAAACCGGCCAAGAACTGTGAGAAACTTACAATGAGAAATCTTTGATGGCAAATGAGATTCAAACTCTCAATAGCCGCCAACAAGAGAGTATCAAACCAAGGAAGAAAACAAATTTCTTCATGACAAAATTGACTGTCTGACCGAGCACATCAAAGGACTTGACCTAGAGAAAATTGCCTTGCAAAAGACAATTGACTCGAATAGCTCCAAGGATGCATTTGAAGAAATCCTTACAAGCCAAAAATCTAGCAATGATAAAACAGCATAGGATATTCAGATGTGTCTCTTCCGACAATCTCTTCACCAAAGAGAAAGGTGAATCCTCCGAAACCGCTAATGATATATCTTTCTCTAAACGTACATTTGGAAATATAGGGAAACAAGGCCTTGGTTACTCAAGTGTCCCTTATGTTTACCCTAAAGCTCGAAAGGAAAAGCCAAAATGAATGATTCAAATGAGAAACCCGAGAAGGTAACGGTAGAGAAAGTGAAGTCTACCGGCAACGACTATGCCAAGGCAAAGTCCGCCGACGGTAGACCTACTAAACCTCTACCGTAACTATCAAGTTTGTCTATGAAACAGCAAAGTCCTTTACTGTTGAAGGTAAACTTAAAGGTATTCTACCGAATCCTCCCGAAAAGGTTTTCAACGTAAAAGCTAAAGCTAAGTCCGTTGGTAACCTACCTAGGAAGATTCGAAAGAAACCAATTAAGTCTACCGTCAACAAGCAAGTCGAACCAAAAATGAATGTCAAGAAAAGGAATGATCATAAGCACTCTTCAGCTTGAAGACTCTAACAGCTTCTCTATGGACTTTCCATTTATGTCATTCTTGCCATTGCTTAGGCCATCCGGCACCGTAATGCCCGCTAAGGTTCACCCCAAGATCCGAGAGACCTAGTTCTCTCAAGGTCAAGGTGTATGGGTTGCAAAAGGTTGCTAATCCTTAGGACCCAAATAAAGGGTACCTTGTTTTGCTTTAACTCTTTACAGAATGCTTCATGGCTATAGAATCGAAAACAAAGACATCCGGTACCTAGACAAGGGTCGCTCAAGGCACATGACTGGGAACGTAAGTCTTCTTACGTATATAGTCAAGCAAAAGGACCCACGCTATTTTCTGAGACAATGCAAGAGGAAAGACAATTGATATGGCTCAATTACTAGAGGAAGTCTCTCCATCAACAAAGTTTCTCTAGTAAGTGGTTTAAAGCACAATCTTCTCGAGCATATCACAATTTCGCGACAAAGGACTTCTATGCCAATTCAATTCAAACCAAGGCCTCATCAAAGACAAGTGAATCGTGCTCTACAATACCGACCGGCAATAGACAAGGAAACGCCTATGTCGTGGACTTAAATCTTCTAGGAGATTCTCAAACCCGTCGTGTCTAGTAGCCAACAATGTTCGTGACAACAAATGGCTATGGCACAAGCTGCCTCACCACCTCAACTTCAAGCACCTCTCCAAGCTCTCCAAAAATGGGCTTGTCAAAGGTCTACCTACTTGTCCGCCGATCATGACGTAAGTTGTAAAGCTTGTCAACTAGGAAAACTTTCCAAGTCTTCCTTCAAAAGAAAGTCTGCTTTTATCAACAAACGCACCTCTTCAACTTCTCGCATATGGATCTCTTTGGACCTATTACAACAACCAAGATTTCGAGACAAGTACACACTTGTAGTAGTTGATGACTACTCTAGATTCACTTGGATTGAAACTATGACATCTAAAGATGAAACGTATGATCTAGTCACCGCACTTTTTAGAAGACTTCAAACTCAAAAGCTTGAAGACATTTGTGACATAAGATCGACAACCAGACCGAATTCAAAAACAATGGTGTAGAAAAGTACCGCGATGACCATGGATCGGCCACAACTTCTCTCGCCGGCATTCTCAACAAAATGGTGTAGCCGAACGGAAGAACGTAACACCGATTGAAGCGGCTAGAACAATGCCGCGTAAGCTAAACTTCCGAAGTATTTCGGGCGTAAGCCAACACCGCTTGCTTTACCCAAAATAGATCCCCGGTAAACAAGTTTCATAATAAAACTCCATATGAAATATGGAGAGGAAGATCCCCAAACATTGATTTCTTAAAATCTTCTATCAGAAATGTTTTATTCTTTATAATGGAAAAGAGTATAGAGGAAAATTTGATGCAAAATCGATTTAAGGAATTTTTCTGGGTATTCCAAACATTCAAAAGCATTTCGCATTTTCAAGAAATCTAACTTAAAAATCTTAGAATCAGGCATGTTTCTTTTGATGAATATGACTTGTTAGAGCCTAGAATGGCTCCGAACGTTGCTAATGATTCTCGATAATGATGAGACAGTACAAATACAAGATCTACTTCCAATCCTTATCGAAAACGGCAACCGCAGAACCCACCAATACCGATAACCCTTCACCTAGAGATGAGACCTCTACCGATACCGATAACAACTCATCTGCTGACCCCGAACCCATCTCTTCTGCTTTTACCCCAAGCACCTTTACGCATCTCTCATCCTTCTTGTTCACCGTAAAATGAAAGTTTTGAAGACTCTATTTCTTCTCGAACTGCATTTTGGTGAATCTCCTTCTCAACCAACCTGCAATTCTTAAGGGAAGAATCCACCGTAAGTGATCTTCCTCCAACTCGTTATTGAAGCAAGAGATCATCCCATTTCTCAAATCATTGGTGATCTCAACTCAGAGTTCGCACGAGAAATAAGGTTCGAGAAGAAACTTTGTTTGCTTATGCATTTGTATCGAACTCGAACCAAAGAAGATTGATGAAGCTATCGAAGATCATAACGGATTGAAGCTATGCAAGAAGAGCTGAACCAGCTTTGAAAGATGTAAGGTGTGGAGCTTAGTTCAAAGACCGACCGATCATCCAAATATCGGCACCAAGTGGGTATTCGTAAATAAAAGAGATGAAGATGGAAATGTCACCGTAAACAAAGCTAGATTGGTTGCTCGTGGCTACCGACAGAAGAAGGAATTGACTTTGATGAAACTTTTGCTCCTCGTTGCTAGACTAGAAGCAATCGTAATCTTTCTAGCTTATGCCTCGCTCATGGACTTCAAAGTGTATCGATGGATGTTAAGAGTGCCTTTCTCGAATGGTGATCTTCAAGAAATCAGATACGTGAACAACCTCCGTGATTTGTCATCTCGCACAACCGACCACGCCTACCGACTCAAGAAAGCTCTCTACGGCCCGAAGCAAGCTCCTAGAGCTTGGTATGAAACTCTATCCAAGTTCTTAATTGAACAAGGATTCGTGAGAGGAAGAATCGACACTACTTTATTCATCCTCAAGCACAAAGGCCATTCTCTTCTCGTACAAATCTATGTGGACGACATCATCTTTGGATCAACTAACCAAAGCCTCGCAAAAGATTCGAGAAGCCGATGCAAAGCAAGTTCGAGATGAGCATGATGGGTGAACTTACCTATTTTCTAGATCCGCAGATACAATGCACTTCGACGGAATCTTCATCACCAAACCAAATATGCAAAGGAACTAATCAAGAAGTTTGGTCTTGATTCACCAAAGGATTTGAAACTCCAATGTCTACCGACCGCCATCTTGACAAAGATGAAAAGGGAAAGCAAGAGAACATGACCAAGTATCGAGGAATCATAGGTTCACTTCTTTACCTTATCGCTAGTAGACCCGACATTATGTTTGTCGCTTGTGTTTGTGCTAGATTTCAGTGCAGATCCAAAGGAGTCACATTTGCTTGCCGCCAAACGTATCATCGATATGTTTCAAAAACAACAAATCTAGGCATCCGGTATTCAAAATCCAACAACTTCAATCTAGTTGGATACTCGATGCAGATTATGCACCGCAAAGTGAGCGTAAGAAGCACCAATGGGACTTGTCAATTTCTTGGAAACACTGCCTCATGGTCTTGCAAGAAACAAGGATCGCTGGCAAACTCAACCACGTAAGGTAATATATTGCCGCAAGCCGTTGCTCTCAACCGCTATGGATGAAGCAACAACTAGTGGACTACAACATCAAGACCGAAACCGCCCAATCATGTGTGACAACACATCGCCTATCTCGCCTCCAAAAATCCAAATGATGCATTCAAAGACAAAGCACATTGATATTCGTTATCATTTTCTCAAAGATCATGTGGAAAAGGTAACATCGCCCGAATATGTTCCAACCGAGCATCAATTGGCGTACATTCTCACAAAACCACCGGATGCCACCAGTTTGCTTATTTAAGGAGAAATCTTGGTATGATTGATCCTACCGCTTAATTTTAAAATTTTGTTAATGTTTCTTTCATACCGTAGACCCAAGATTAGACTAATCTGAAGACGAAGTTCTCCTTTACCGGAAGACTTAAAGGTTAGTACTCTTACTTAGTCTATTTTTGCTAAAGAGGTTTCTAAAGCAATAAAGGGGGTCAAGGACAAAATTTGGTACTTAAGAAAATATCTTAAGTTCCCGCTTTTTCAAAACTGATATTTTCTCGCCTTTAAATAGTCCTTGAACCGTCATTTCCAAACTTTACGAAACCCTTTGAACAGAAATTTCTCTCTCTCTCTCTCTCTGAGTAACTACTTTCTCGCAAATTCAAGTTCTTCTTCTTGTTTCTTCTTCTCATCATTCAACAATGGTACGCTTCTCTCTACTCTACTCGTAATTTTCTATGTATCGCTCGCATTTCATTATCAACCTAAAATCCTTTTGGAATTCAAACGGTCATTTTCGAGTTTATACAAGGATTCGCCATTGTTGTTCTTACAAACTTGAATACTAACAGTCGTTTTTGTTTATTCATTGTTCATTCTTATGAAAACTTCTGTTATGCATTTCTCGAGTGTGGTTTCTCTAAACATTCTAGGGTTTCAAGTTTTTGCTTCGAAAATTTCAATTATTTTAGAAAACTTTGAAATTCCTACTTGTTTAGATGTCTAGATGAAAAGCCCTAATTTTTATTTTGTTTTTCTTTCAGGCAAGAACTTCAAAATCAAAGCGACAATGGAAGGCTTTTGACCCCGAAAATGTCATTCCTCCCAATTCAAATATCAACCTTCCAGATATCCCATCTATCCCGCCTCATGACATTATTGTCGCTTGGACCCGGCTATACATTCCGGCATGTGCATTGACCTTCACCAATCAACTCTATAGCCGCCGGCCAAAGCTTGCGAGGATATGGACGCCTCGATTCTCGCCTCTTCCGCCTCAACGACAAAACTACAAGATCTTCCCCGCGTAAGAATTTTATCAACGAATGGAGCTCATGAACTGCATCGCTTCTTCGTGGGTGGATTCGAGGCCGCCCCATCTCTGCCACCGCTAAATCTATTTCCACCATCATCGGCGTGCATTACGAGGAGCTCTTTCAAAGAACCATGGCCGAGGCTTTACATGCCCGGAAGCCATGAGGGAGAGTAGACACTCTCCGGAGCCACAAGGGAAAATGCTCAAATTTGTTCCTCTTGACGCCTATCGCACCACCTTCTAGACAAGGGGCTCCTATTCAAGAGTGGAGCACATGACATGTTTATCGGCCGCCAACAAATCAATTTCTACAACTACGCCTCAACCGGGGCTCATCATTTTCGACGAGCTAAAGCAAAGGGTGGAGAAAGCTAAGAACAACCCCACTTGCAAACGCCTTCGTCAGCCGATCAATGCCCTTTGAGGGATGATGCAAACATCAACTCTTCTTTGAAAGAAGATGAGTTGTATACAAGGCCAAGGACAAGCAACTCACGCCTCGCTTTTCAAGAAATACACCGAATACGAGAACAAGCGCCGGATGCGTAAAGGTCTACCGCCGGCTCTCTTGACAAAGTGGCCAAGCCTCGCACCTATCTTGGTCACCCGCTTCAATATGGAAGCACATGTAGCGCAAGCAAGACCTTCAAAAAGGCCTCTCGCAAAATTTGACGATCAAGTGGCCACGACCTCCATCTAAAGGCCAAAGGCCCGGCCGATGAGGCGTAGCCGCCGCTAAGGTCCAAAATAGCAGGGCAAAGCCAAGAAGACAAGGCCTAAGTGGCACCTCCAACCGAAGAGGAGCAGCCAAATGGATCGAAGGAGATGAAGGAAGGCCGTAAGAAGAAGGCACCAGCCAATCTAGCCATTCCTCTCCTCCATCTACCCAAGCCAAGCCATCCTCTCACCACCTACCCAATCCACCAACCACCTTCACCATCTCCCCGCACCCACTCCCAAACCAAAACGAAGGAGACTTCAGAAACCTTTGAAGACCAGCCACCGGCAGCCCCTCCAACCTCTACCGATGAAGCTGAAGTCTCCTATTCACCGCCGAGGAAGAAAAGGAGAGCTACCTCCCCAACCCTCTACCGCCACCAACCAACTACCTCTACCGACGCCCAACACTCAACAACCCTTCATCTATACCAACTACCGACGCCCAACCAACTACCGACGCCCAAACAACCCTTCATCTATACCTATCAACCCTTCATCTATTCCTCCCGAGTCATCTACTCGAGGAATTCACCACCTCCTGAGGAGTCTATCCCTCAGAGGAGCCAAAATCCTTAACCCCAACTCCTCCTCCTCCTTCACCCTTTAACTACTCACCCGACCCATCCACACCTTCCTCACCACCCCAATCCCAACCAACTTCTTCAACCACACCACGCCTTTAGACCCCGCCGCCGCTAAGTCCTCTTCGAACTTTCGTCAAGAGTGCATCTATTCACCCCTCAACCTCAACCTCTCAACCTCCTCAACCTTCCCTTCAAAAACCAAAATCCTCTTCTACCCCGCCTTCTTCTTTCTCGGTTCTCTACCGAACCCATTCCCCAATCCTCCCACATCGCTGAAAATTCTCGACACCGATATGGAACCGGATTCCCCACCAACCCCACCTCCACCCTCCCCTATAACCATATCCTCTTCCACCAAAACCATACCAACCCAAGACTCATCCTCTTCTCGCCTCCGTAACTCCCCTCTCCAACCCCATCAGCCTCGCAGACTCGCCTCGCCGACACCATTCACATTGGCCAAGCATCTACTTCCCATCACCACCAATGATGAAGTTTTGTCCCTGCTAGATGCCATCTACCGGCTAGGCGAGCTCACAAGCATATCTACCGCTACCGAAGTAGCCACCGCAGCAGCCAAGGCCAACGACCGGATCCGCCACTACTCTTCGACAATTTCAAGAGGATGTCCGACTCGCTTTTGGACAGATGCGCACGACTTCACCGATGTCAAGATCAACATCGAAGCTCAACGAGATGAAGGTTGCCGATCATAGGCTCCATTTTCTACGAGTTATTCCACGCCATCACTCTCCATCTCACCACATCCTATTATGGAACTCAACAACCTCGCCGCAACTCGCTCATGATATTATGAATGCCAACCGTGATCGTGATCCGCCATCACGAGGAGAAGCAAATGAGATCTATCAACGTAATGCCGATGGAAGAGAACAACCGCCTTCGTGAAGAACCGACTACCGCTCGCTCCACCGCACTCCGACCGATGCGTATGACGAATACCAACGAAGAATGGAAGAGCTAGAGCGAGAAAGAAGAGAAAAGGAGGTCGCAGACAAAGGCAAAGGGAAAAGACCTTGGTAGCTTTTGTATCTTTTCTTCCCTTTCCTTTGTATTTATCTTATTTTTGAAAACTCGTTGAATGTAAACATCTTGTTTATAAATACGTATGATTACTTGCTTTTTCAAAAATTATATTGTTTAAATTCTTGTCGCTTTATTGTTTATCTAATTAGAATTTAAACATTCAGCTTTAAATTTATTTAAACCGCCGCTAATCTGTGTGTTCTTTGACTCTCTTATTCTTGTATGCACTTAGATTAGTCCCTTGCATTTGAGGTGTTATTCTGCTTAATAGAGGCATGTCTACCGATTACTTAATATATAAAACTTTCTAAGACATGCTATTATCTATTAAATAGTTTGTTTTAAAACCCTCATTTGTAGTAATGATGACCGATATAAATAGGAGGAGATTGTTGATTCTTATGTTAAATTTATATCCGATCAAGACATTACATTAGTTTTATACTTCTGGCTAATCGGGGCAGATCGATTAGCGTGGCAACCGTGTATAGAACTTTGCCTTGTATAGTTTTTGTAGGACTTTTCAGTTCAATGAAGACCCTTCTCGCCTTCACCTAAGACCTCGCTCAAAGCTTAAGATCGGTAGACCTCGTGTCCATGACCGCTTCTACGTGTCCTCTCCAAATAAGCTAGCCGGATTAATTCAAACTTATTTCCATATATTATTTGAATTAATCCAAGTCATTCCCGACATGTCAAGCCGCCGAAAGCAACTTTCCGAAAAGCAGAAGACTTTTCGCCCCGAATGAAAGCGTAAAGCTGCATCGCCCCTACTTTCTCGCTTCATCTCTCGATCCGACACCAAATCGCCCACCTTTTGAAGATCTCGTAAATGATTATCTCGCTTCTAGATATCTGTGAAGACGAAAATCCTTGATCGACAAACCCATGCATTTAATGCATTTATGAATAGAGTCGTTGAAGTCTTCGCCCTTCCAACGGATTCTTTTGAAATGCACTCGCTATTAAATACCGCCATTGAAGATCGGAACAAGAGACAACATGTAATCAATCGAACACTTAAAGAATTGCTCAATCTTCACAACTCCAAGTCTTTCACCAAGCATTCAATAGATCCTCAACAGATCTAGAAGTCCTCGCCAACAACAAGAAGTCGCTTCTTCAACATTTATTGCTTTATTCTTCTTGTTGTTAACTTCCATTAACTATATTATCTAATTAAATATCTTGTATTTACGATATTTAATTCCATAGACCCAAACACAAGTCAATATTTTGTACACGATCCATTAGGGATATTCTTTGTAATTGATCTAAGTGGAAAACATAGTGCACAATTTAAATCCAAGGTTGACTGCCTTGGTGGTGGACGTAGCACTCATTATAGTGTGAACCATCCCAAAATACTTGTGTTATTTCCTACTGTATGTCTATTACTTGAACTGCTTAGTTTCATTGTTTATATTATCCATTTCAGTAACTTAAGTAATCTGTAAAAGGTCTACCTAGTCCTTATCTGCATCTGCACTGAACAATTTTCTTGAAGGTCTTCCGCTACTTGATTCTTTTCATAGATTGCAAGTAACTTTCAAGGAACTTACTTAAAAGTTTTAAAGTGTTAATAAGCTATTCAACCCCCCCCCCTTCTAGCTTTTTATTGTGCTCATTGGGACCCACAGGAAGAAACCATTAGAGTCTCTAATAACACCTCCTCCAGTCGCAACACCTTCTCTAGAGGACCCGTACGTGTTAAGCTTTACATAGTTTGGGGCCGGAGGCTGCCATCGAATCCACGACCCTTTTAACAAATTTATCCTCCTAACTGACAGGCCCATGTTTCTCAAACAAAAGGTACCCCTAGCCGAATCATTAGATTTAGGAGAGAACTGGGACATAACTTCCTTCAAACCAAGCATAACCTGGCTGTAGAGCAAATCACTAGACATGGGGATGTTTTCAAAAATAGCTAGGCATCTAGCTTTCCAAATTGCCTAACAGCCATAGAGGAGAATACCAACCTGAACAGCCCCCATTTAAGTACGCACAGAAGCACCTTCAATCCATATACGAAACAGATGAGAAATAGATGAGTATCTATCGATTTTATTAAAAGGTCGAGCCAACTTACACCAAAGCTTTCGGGCCACTTCAGAATGCAGGAACAAATGCTCAATGGATTCGCTATCTGGATTATTTAAACAACAAACAAAGCGAGAAACCAAGGGGATATTCTTAGAATGGAGACGCAAGTCAACTGGAAGGGCTGCAAAGAAAATCTTCCAACCAAAGGCACTGATTTTTGTTGGGATCCATGGCTGCCATACTTTCCTAGCCCAGAATAAAGAGGGAGATCGCGTGCGGCAATGATTCCAGTAGACTTTTGTGTCGAAATTCCCAGAAGAAGTCAAACAGAACACTAACTTATCCAGACAATTATCGAGCAGATATGTGTTCTTGATGTATTCGTGAAACTGAGCAGGAATGAACTGGAGCAGGTCATGAAGATGAGGAAGAGCGTCCTTAACCGTGAGATTAATATCAATGGGGGCAGGCCCCTCCAACCTAGAACCAACCCAATTATAATTCCAAAAGGAGACATTACCAGCACCAAGAACCCATCGACTGTGAAGCTTCAGGACATCAATGTGTGCATGTACAGCACGCCAAACATGGGAGGCTGCAACTGGGACGAGAAACTCACTATTGTGTTTATATTTCATATTAATAAATTGAGCCCATAGACTAGTTCCTTGAAGAATACTCCAAGCTAATTTAGCGTGAAGCACATCGTAAACCTGAGCCATGGAACGAATACCCAAACCCCCTTCATCCACTGGTCGACAAATCTTAGCCCATGATACCCAATGAATTATATGATTATCTCCGCTTCCCCATAAAAAATTAGCCAATGCATGCTCAATACGTCGAAGGACTCCCAAAGGAACTTTAAGGACTGCCAAAGCATATACAGGAATGCTACTTAAGACTGACTTGATCAAAACAATTTTACCACCAAAGGATAGAAGTTGAGATTTCCAACCATCAATCCGACTCCGGATTCTAGCTTCCAAAGCCTCAAAATAATGTCTCCGAACTCGGCCACGAAATAAAGGGAGACCCAAATATGTCATTGGAAAAGCATGATGAACACATCCAGACCACCTTGCGATTCTTTGAGCCTTGGTTCTTGAGCACTGAGAGGAAGTGTAGAAACCACTTTTATCTAAGTTAATGTACTGACCAGAAGATTGTTCATATTGAGATAAAATCTTCCTTAGAGAAAGAATAGTTTGCTTTCCCGCATTACTAAAAATGATCATATCATCTGCATAAAGAAGATGAGAAATGATCATATTCCCCTGACCATGTTTATAAGGCACAAGAGTCCCTACCTCAAAACCTCTTTTAATGGCAATCGAATGAATTTCCTGGGCAATGATGAATAAAAGAGGAGATATAGGATCCCCTTGACGGAGCCCCCGGGAAGATTTAAAGAAACCATAGTTGGAACCATTAATCCACACCGAATACCATATGTTATTGATCAGATTTTCAAAAAGGCCACAAACCTGATGACTGAAGCCAAAGAATTTTAAAGCCTTTAAAAGAAAAGGCCATTCCATACGATCATACGCCTTCGACATATCCAACTTAAAAGCCACATTACCCCCAAAGACTTTACAATTGATTTTGCTAATAAGTTCATGAGCCAAAGCAATATTTTCATGAATAGCCCGACTTTTGACAAAACCTGCCTGCTCCAACGAAATGATTTTAGGAAGAATGCCAACCAACCTATTAGCCATTATCTTGGAGATAATCTTGCAGGTGAAGTTGCATAGACTAATAGGACGAAGATCCCCAAAGTTGTTGGGATTAGAAAGTTTAGGAATGAGTACCATAACTGTAGATGAAATACCACGATGAAGAATAGTACCACGAAAAAATTCCTAAACCGCGGCCACAACATCTTCCTGAATAATATCCCAGCATGAAAGAAAGAAATGTCCAGTGAAACCATCAGGCCCTGGAGCACTATCAGCTTTCAACCCCTTCAACGCATCCAAAATTTCTGAAGCAAGAGGAATCAAAGCCATATTATGATTATCAGTCTCATTAACCCGACAATGATCCATTGAAAATAACTCCTCATCCATAATAGGGTTAGAAGTAGCAAACAAATTCAAAAAATAATCCACTGCCAAGTCTCCCAACGTAGGGCCATCCGTGCACCAAGAACCATCTTGCAGTTTTATTTTAACCATGTTCCTGTCTGCTCTGTCCCGAATAGAAGCATGGAAGAAGGCTGTGTTACGATCTCCATCACGTAACCATCTGTTTCGAGAATTCTGCTGTAGCAATTCATCTTCCCACTTCAGGAACTGATCCAGATTTTTGTGAGTCTGAGCTAAGGAACTAGCCGCTGCATCATCCCAACCCAACTGAAGTTGATAATCAAGCCGAAGGATTGTATCTTGAAAGGTAGCAATCTGTTTGTGAACATTACCAAAAACTGTCCAGTTCCACTCTTTAAGAGCCCTGCGAAGCAGCATTAATTTTCTATGCAGAATTTCCATAAAATTCCCATCACAACTCCGAGACCAAATAGAAGCAACAAAATTCTGGAAATCTGGATGCTCAGTCCACATGCGCTGGAACCTAAAACAAGCTTTAGTTTAGGAGTTAGATGAAATTCTAAAAGGAGTGGAGAATGATCAGACTTCACCCTACTCAAATGAGTAACACGCAAAGCGGGGAAATTAACTTTCAAAAAAACCATTGGCTAACACCCGATCAAGTCGCTCCCATATTCTACCCTTGCCATGGTGGCCATTACACCAAGTATATATTGAACCCTCATATCCTACATCCATCACACCTGCCTGAATTATGCAAATATTAAAATCATCCATACTTCCAAAATCGTAACCACTTCCCCCAAGCTTCTCTGAAGAGGAAAAGATCGTATTAAAATCACCTCCTATAAACCAAGATTCATTAATGCTCCCAGCTATGTCCTGTAGATCATACCACAACAGTTGACGGTCCCCTCTAGTGCATTTAGCATAAACAATAGTGACCAAAGATGACAGATTATTTGGACCATTCACTCTCACCGTAACATACTGAGATGAAGCTAAAAAAAAATCAACATGCACATTATTGTTCCAGAGCAGCCAGATGTGATTATTAGTGGGTTCGTAATGCATACTATTTTTGAAACGAAGCATTTTAGCAACTTTATTGAGACGAGATCCTTCTATCTTAGGCTCCAAAAGAGCAACCAAAAAAGGATTATGTTGAGAAATCAATTTCTTCAGATAAGAAATCGTTTTCTTGTTACCCACGCCTCGCACATTCCATATTATGATCGACATAAAAAAGAATTAATTGGAAGTAACCTGGGCCTTAGCTTTCGCCCTAGTTTGACGCCTATTGGAGTGAGCCACCTTAAAGGTTTTCTTCTTCTTGGCTTTAATTTGATCTTTACATTCCTTTTGGAAAGCTTTAACAGAAGCAGTCGAATGAGGGAAATCGCGCAAGTCATCAAAAGAAGCAGATCGGGTGTATTTGAAAGGGACTTTGTGAACATCATGATCCACAGACTTAGGAGAATCTAAAACCCTAGCATTCCCCAAACTGCCAACTTCAGACAAAATAGGAATTTTAGTAAGTTCTTCCAAAGTCTTGGATTCTGTTTCTTTATCAATATTAACATCCAGATTATTCACTGTTGCCGCATCCATTGGCTGGCTATCCTGTGCTGAAGATACATCCCGATCCTCCTCAGTGAGATCAACAAGGGTTGCAAAAGCATTAGTAAGCTCAATACCATTCTGCATGTCCTTATTCTCAAAAGTCCTTGCCTGCTCATCCACAATATTATTACCTGCATCTTTCGAAGTACCCGCCTTCATACCTTCTGAAGACTGATTGAGATTTAAAGTAGGATCTCTAATAGGGTTTTTCAAAATCTTAACTGGTTCCCATCGCATTGTTGATGGCCGAATAATCTCAACTTATGGAGGATCCACTACTTCCTTGCCCTTAGAAACCGTAGGACCTTGAGCAGCCACATTAGTGAAGCTAGGCTTATGTACTCCCTGGGATACGTCCTTCTTTTGTGTAGCACCATCACCAGTGACATTATGAGCATGACTTTTCTTTTGGCCTTTCCTACAACGATCTCTTGTATGCCCCAACAAACCACAACCAACACAGTAAAGTATGTTACCCTCAAATTCTAATGACTGCCAAAAACCAAGCTCCTTACTAGTTCCAATCCAAACTCTCGTCGGCAAGGTTTTAGACACATCGATTTCAATGCAAATCCTAGCAAAAGCTGGATGAGAAAGAGCCAATGTTTTCTCATCAGCCCTTAGGAATTGGCCCAAAGAATTACCAATACATTGCAAGAAAGATGGATTAAAGTATGTCAACGGAAGCTAATGCAAACGAACCCAAACAGCCACAATCGTGCTATCTCTTCGAAAAGCAAAATATGGAGACCATCTAAATGATCGATACATACTCGATTCAATCATATGAGATTCTTTGGAAAGGGCAATAATCATATCTTCAGCCGAAGACAATCGGACCATGACATGTCGAGGATCTAACAGGCCTACAACAAAGGATTCCTTAAGCTTCCAAGATCGTGCTATTTCCTCTTGAATAGCATAAACCGAAGGCCGTCCAGTCGAGAATTTCAAAACAATCGTATTGGAAAACTGTTTATCTGCAGCCTCAATTTCTATTTGTGAAAAAAGACATCCATGTTCACCATTCACAAGCGCTGGTTGTCGTGGAGCCAAAGGTATGGCATGTAACACATGGTTATTATTCCCAACGAATCCTTTAGGTTGTGAGGCCATATTGGCATAGGTCTTGGGAAGAGGATTAGGCATAGATGCCGAAGGTGGCTGAGGAGTGGAACTGGGAGGAACAGCCGGCGTTGTGGCCGCCTCGCCATCCGGTGGCATAGGGTAAAACCCTAACTAGGCTTAGGGACGTGAACACAAGGATAGAGATAGCGAGATAATTTTAGAGAGAGAAAATTCTATTGGAATATTAAACAGATTCAAGCTCGTGCTCGCTCTATATCCTTCAGGGAGAGGAAGTCTTTTTACTGCTTTGCTATTTCGGAGATTCAGGCAGAGTAACTGCTTCCGAAAGTTTCTTCTAGGCCTCGGGAAACGGGCGGAGCAACTGCTTGCTTTTTTCTGTTGTTTGCTTGCTGACAGTGGAAATCGGGCAGAGCAACTGCTTGCTTCTTGCGGATTTGGCGTCTGGATTCGGGCAGAGCAACTGCTCTTTTTGGGTTTTTTGGATCGGTGGAATAGGGTGGAATCCTAGCGGGGAGGCTAAGGTTCACTTTGACCGGTTGGTTTTGTGTTTGGTGGAGATTTGACGAACCTTCGAGGCTTAGAGGAGGTATATCTCTCAGGACGATCACTCTCTACGTTAAGTTTCAATGGTGTGTGAAGTGTGTGCGATGAGTGTGAAGTTCACGGTGTGATTTCTCACTACCCGGATGCCTCTATTTATAGGCTGGAGAAGGGACTCCTTCGTCATTAAGATTTCTTCTTCTGTGTTTCATCGGCTTGTATCGCGTGCTTGAGAGATTATACAAGAGGCAAAAAGCTACAATGCATTGAGCATTATTGGGCGCCACCCATGGAGGTGGTGGGCGCCGTGCCAGGTAGGAGTGTGGGTGGCGCTAGGGGGCTTTTCTTTCCTCTTTTTAACACTTTGGCCCCTTGCATTTCACTGTTTACGCATCCTACTTTTTTTTTTTGCATTTTTAAACCCTGTAACTTGATATTTGTTAGTTTTTAACAGGTCTTGATATTTCATGTCATGTTACATACCAGGGGTACGAAATTGGGGTGTCTACAGAGCCCCTCAACGATGGAGTTTACGGGTAACCCAAAGCTTACCGAGTAAACGAACATCGTTGATAAGAAATAGACTCCCAAACTTCGTGGAAATTATAATGGGGAGTAATGCAACATGTAGAAATTATAATGCATCAGTTTATAATGCATTTCAAATCTCACATACCCTAGACATATTTAGTCGGTTGTAGCGGGTTATCGTAGTTTTTCGTTGCATTTTTCCTTTCTTGCATTCTTTTTTCCTTTCTGCATTTTTTCTTTCTTGCATTTTTCCTTTTTTGCATGTTTTCCTTTGCTGGGAATTTGCTTTTGTCGTTGTATTTTTCTTTTGCTACTACTTTGCTTTTTCCGTTGCATTTTTCTTTTGTTGCTGCTGCAGGTATCTTGCTGAGGATTATAATTTCTACTTCTCTAACCTTCTTGTGGCTAACCTCCTGGAGATATGAACTTTCTTTTGAGTTTTGATGGATGGCCGTCACTTTTTGTTAACAAAGCTAACTTTGTTAACTTTCCGTTAAGCTTTCAGGGCCCTTTTGCAATTTGAACAACCTTGGATGTTTGGACGCTGAACTGAAACTTTGGAGGGGAGGAAAGTGAAACTTTCCATTTCTTTCTTCATATCTTACGGGGAATGAAGCAGAAGCAGCAACTTCATTTCTTCTTTGACATTTTCTTCTTCTGCCATTGTTGCCGGCAAGATTTCTTCCTCATTTCTTCGCCTTTTTTCAATTTTCTTTCGCCAAATTGATTATTTTGCTTGATAGATGGCTTCTTCTTCGCGACCTCGGAAGGGGAAAGCACCGATGTACCCAGATTTGGGCAAGGAAAGACGGGAACTTCCTCCTTTGACCCAAAATCATGTCCAATATCTTTTTTCGAAGGATGATTGGGGCAATATCCTTCGTGATCAGCATATGAATGTGTCTAATCTTCCGATTCCCGCTGTAAGTTTCTTTTTCACAAACCCATTTGGTTGATTTTTTAGATCTATTAGATTTCTTTGCTGTTTTGGATTTCTGGAGTATACCTGCTCTTGATTTTGATGTTGATGCATGCAATTTATATGCTAGGATGATACAATTTGGCAATTATTCATAGCAAAAATATGAAATTCGTGCTATTTAATTTTGCGATGCATACTTGAGAAATTGGCATTATTAGATTCTGCGATGCATATTTCATGTGACTGATATATTTTGACCATATGATGCATGCCTAGGCTTCAAAATATTTTTTATGATGCGTGCTCATGCAATAGACTTTTCAGATACATGGTGCATTTTTTTTTCGGATAATTTTTTTTCGGATGCATGCATGCATTGCAGAGATATATTGTATGCAAAATGCTATAGAAATATTTTCTTTTCGATGCTTGTAGCAATTTTATTCAAACAAATGCAATATGCAACTATTTAGAGATAATCGCATAAGATAGAGTGCTAAAGCATGAATACATAATTTATCACATTTCATCAATCTTATGCATGGGAATGCAAATGCACCATAGGGATATTTAAATGCTTGCTACAATGCCACATGGATATATATAAAATGTGTGCATAAATACAACATGTATTTTCTTTTAAATGCAAAAATGCAACATACTTTTTCTTTTGATTGCAAAAATGCAACATTTTTTCTTTTGAATGCAAGAATGCAATACATTTTTTTATGCGTGCAAAATGCAATTTTTTTTTGACATGACATAATTTAATGGCATGCATAAGGGGTTTAATAAAAGATAAGAATGTACCTTCCTTTCTTTTTTCTGATGTTGAGATGCTGCTGCTTTTTTTTCTTCTCTTTTTCTTTTTAGGTGCGCAGGGCTTTGAACAGGGTTCGGGCAGCTGTGACAAAGTTTCGACCATTTATAACCTCATACCTTTGCCAACATTTTTTTTCTTCTTTTCTTCTATTTTTTGTTTTTTGCTGACTCTATTTTTTTTCTTTTGCAGGTCTAGGCCTATTCGGTTTTTCATTTTACTCCCGGCACACTGCGCAACCGCATCCACGAGCCGCCATTCCTGGCTGAATTTGTGAATGCCAATCGGGTAGAGGAGGATCGAGATGGCAAGTTTTTGGACGAGATAAGGATGCGAGACAGGATCGCGAGTTCGAGCTCGGGCACACTCACTTATATCCCTGGAGGGGTTTGGCTGAACCTTATATGATATCTCCGGAGATCAGCCATTGCCAGATTCTGATGGTGTCCATTATGGTTGATTCTCTGTACATGGGCAAACGGGTTAACTGCCAGCATTTCATGTTTCTGGTGCCCCCAATGACACCACCTACACCTCCTCCCTGGGTGATCGTCCCAGACTTCTTGCCGAATAGGTATCTGTACCTGTCGAGATATATTGTGCCTCAGAGTGATTATCCTATCATGGCATGTGAAGAGTTCTTGAGAATAGTGCTCCATTCTGCCCCTACAGCAGCTAGGCATGCATCTGACGTCTCTGATAGGCCGAGGCCTTCTTGTTCGGATCCTGTCGTGCAGTCAGATTTCTTTGTGCCTGCTGAGGATTTCTCCACCTTCCAGTATCGTCGTGATGGAAGATGTTGATTCTTATGTTAAATTTATATCTGATCAGTACATTACATTAGTTTTATACTTCAGTGGCTAATCGGGCTACGTATCGATTAGCGTGGCAACTGTGTATAGAACTTTGCCTTGTATAGTTTTTGTAGGACTTTTCGGGTTCGCGGAAGACCCTTCTCGGCTTCACCTGGAAGACACGCTCAAAGCTTAAGATCGGTAGACCTCGTGTCCAGCTGATCTGCTTCAACGTGTCCTCTCCAGCAAAAAGCTAACTGGATTAATTCAAACTTATTCCTATATATTGTTTGAATTAATCCAAGTCATTCCCTGACATGTCAAGCCGCCGAAAGCAACTTTTCGAAAAGCAGGAAGACTTTTCGTCCTGAACAGTGAAAGCGTAAATCGTCCCCTACTTTCGCTTCATCTCTCGATCGACACGAATCGCCCACCTTTTTAAAGATCTCGAAATGATTATCTCTCTCTAGATAAGCTGGGAAGACGAAAATCCTTGATCGACGACCCATGCATTTAATGCATTTATGAATAGAGCTGTTGAAGTTTTCGTCCTCTCCAACGGATTCTTTTGAGATGCACCTGCTATAAATACTGCCATTGAAGACTGGAACAAAGAGACAACTGTACAGAATCAATCGAACACTTAAAGAATTGCTCTGAAACTTCATAACTCCAAGTCTTTCAACTCATTGCATTCAATAGATCCTTAACAGATCTAGAAGTCCTCGTCGACAACAAGAAGCTGCTCTTCAACATTTATTGGTTTATTCTTCTTGTTGTTAACTTCCATTAACTATACTTCTGCACGAATTAAATATCTTGTATTTACAGATATTTAATTCCCTTGACCCAAACACAAGTCAATATTTTGTACACGATCCATTAGGGATATTCTTTGTAATTGATCTAAGTGGAAAACATAATGCACAATTTTAAATCCAAGGTTGACTGCCTTGGTGGTGGACGTAGCACTCATTATAGTGTGAACAATTCCAAAATACTTGTGTTATTCCTTATTGTTTGTCTATTACTTGAACTGCTTAGTTTCATTGTTTATATTATCCATTTCAGCAGAACTTAAGTAATCTGTAAAAGGTCTACCGGTAGTCCTTATCGGCAGACCTGGAACAATTTTCTTGAAGGTCTTCCGCTACTTGATTCTTTTCATAGATTGCATGTAACTTTCAAGAAACTTACTTAAAAGTTTTTAAAGTGTTAATAAGCTATTCAACCCCCCCTTCTAGCTTATTATTGTGTTCATTGGGACCCACAGAAGACATGTGGAGGAGGTTTTTCCAGATGTTGACATCCTTGAATGGTACCAGATCCCAGAGCGGGTCCGCGCGTGTGGGTTCCCGGGATGTGCGCCTGCGCCCCGTGCGCCCTTGGATAGGGGTGCGCGTACGTGCGGATGCGGTGACATCCACTGCTCTCGTTCCACCCTCCCTTTTTTAGGGGAAGACGAAATCAAAAGTGCGAGAGGAATGCTGTCTAAGATAGCGCGTTAGAATGCGCCTCGGTTGCCTTTAGTGGATTTTTGATCCAATATGGGAACTTTTGGGTTTCCCGCATCAAGTTATCCCTTTTTTAGGGGATACTAGGATATGGGATTGCATCACCCTTTCATTCCCATTTTCCCTTTTTTAGGGGAAAACAGAAAAGTGCAAAAAAGGATGTTGCGACGCCCCCACTATGGATTTTATTAAAAATAGTCTTATGGCCCGTTTCGGATCACTATGGGAGCTTTGGGTTTCCCGCATCAAGTTATCCCTTGTTTAGGGGATACCAGATATGGGAATACATCACCCTTCCATTTTCATTCTCCCTTTTTTAGGGGAAAACGGAAAAATGCAAAGAAGGAGTGTTGTGAGGCCCCACTGGATCCAAAAAGTTTTAGAGTCGCCATCTTTATTTTAAGGCAAAAATAAAGCAAAACCAGAAAAAAAGAAAGCCAGAGATAGAAAACGGGTTCGGATGCTAAGTTACGAGTTGGGAAGGTGCTAGGCACCCAACTCGCCCTTTCGGCGTCAAAATAGTTTTTGGTTAAAGTATGCTTATTGTTATATTTATTTAGCAAATAAATAAAGCATTAAAAGACAGGAAAATAAAGCAAATACATCCATGGCTACATTATTTACGGACTTGCAGCCATTTCCTTACAATAATTACAAATGCATTTAAAAATATTTGGCCATTATAACGGCTCTTTACATAATATTTCCTATTCTAATCCGGGCAGCACAACGGCTTATATTGACTACATTGGGTCGGATTTAAATAACGACTTTTATAAATAATAAATAAATAAGTAAACAAATAAAACGCCCTTAAAGGCTATTACCTTTTAAAGCAGGGTGTGTTCGCTCTGTCCTTCTCGGGAGAGGGAGACTTTTACTGCTGTTGCTGATGTGATTCGGGCAGAGTGACGGCTTATTTATGGTAGTTTTGGCTTACTCAGTCGGACAGAATGACGGCTTAATTTTGGTGGTTTTGGCTTATTTGGTTGGGCGGAATAACGGCTTATTTTGGGTGATTTCGGACTATTTACTCGGGCAGAGTAACGGTTTACTTTATGGTTTTTGGGCCGAGGAAATATGGTGGATACCTAACTAAAGGGCTAGGGATCATTTTAACCGGTTGGATTTGTGTTTAGAGGAGGTTTGGCAGGGTTTTGAGGCTTTATGAGAGGAGGGGATCGCACACAGCGTAAAAATTACGCAGAGTTTTCCTGGGCTTCAAGCCTTCGTCGAAAAAAATCTCCCTCAAAGTGTAGCCGGGGACCTCTATTTATAGTTGGATTTGTGCTTCATCGGCTTGTACCGTGCGCTTGACATTTTGTATAATGCGTTAACTGATCGGGCACTATTCAAGACCTTGGCGCGGCCAAACAGCAAGTTGGGCGCGGCGCCAAGGCCACGTGGCGCGGCACCAAGGGGCAAAACTTCCTCATTTTTCAACACTTTCCCCCCTGTAGTTCACTATTCATGCATCCTACTTTCTCCTTTTGCATTTTCAACCCTGTAACTTGATATTTTGTTAAGTTTAAGCAGTTCTTGATATCACATGCCAGAGTTACATATCAGGGGTACGAAATTGGGGTGTCTACAAAGCCCCTCAACGATGGAGTCTACGGGTAACCCAAGGCTTACTGAGTAGACGAACATCGTTGATAAACAATAGACTCTCCAATTTCGTTCAATTATAAAACGGGGAAGAGATGCAATAGGTAGTAGTTATAATGCAATTGGTTATAATGCAAACCAAACCTCACATATCCTAGACATATTTAGTCGGTTATAACAGGTTATCGTAGTTTTTATGCAGATATGCAAATGAAGTGCTCTGATGGTTGGACCTACTGGTTTAGGCTGCCTACGTATTCCTTAATAAAGGAAATCAGACCAAAACGTAGTTCAGGCCAAAACCTAAACTGTCACTCGTGCAACGGTCGTGCCTACTGAAATAGGCTGCCTACATATCCTTATACAAGGAATCAGACCGAGACGTAGTTCACTCAGCTGGGGACCAAATGCTGCGGTGCAAGTGCGGCAATGCTAAATGAGCAAGTGCATGCAAAGCTTTATCAAATGAGTGCTGCAAAGGTAAATATAACGTGTTGCTGATGGTCACGTCTACCGAGATAGACTGCCTACGTATCCTTAGCCAAGGAATCGGACAATCGTAGTTCGCTGGTAAAGCGGCATGAATTGTCTCCTCAGGAACTCAGCCTTCGTCGGAGGACAAGACCTTTCCCTCTGAATCCGGGGTTGCATGCCCCTTAAAAGAAAGTTTTCCAACACAACGATTGATGTCTCGAATTCAATGTCTCCTCAGGAACTTAGCCTTCGCTGGAGGACAAAGCCTTTCCCTTGCCCCGGGGTTGCCTGCCCCGTTAGGAAAGTCTTCCAAACAATCATACAAATGCACTGCAAAAAGGAAAATACCTTCCTTTTCTTACCCTTTCCATGCCCATACGGCAAATTGCTGTTGCTGTTGCTTTGCTGCTTTACACTGTTCTTTGCTGCTCTTGCTGCACTTTGCTGGGGATCCTTCTTTTGTCACAATTCCAGCCTTTGCTGGAAAATTCTTTCCCCTGTTCCGCTATATTTTCCGCTTTAGCTGGAAAATCTTTCTAGATGCTGTTGCATTTTACTTTACTGCTCTTTCTAACCTTGGTTAGAAATTTCCTTTCCTTGCTGCCGCATCTTTTGGTACTAGCTGAAATCATCTTTTCTTTGCTGTTGTTTTCTTTTCGCTCCATTTTCTAGCATCAGCCGAAAATTTCTTCTTCTGCCGCCACATTTTTCCTTTTGTTGCATGCACTTAATTTTTTTTTCTTTTCTTGTACATGCATTTTCCCCTCTCCCGATTTTTTTTTTCGTTTTTTTTTCTTTTCTCTTTTTTTCTTCTTTATTCTGCATGCTCGTCATTTCTCTTTATTTGCATGCTTATTATCTGTTTTTTTCTTTTTTGTTTTTTTTTTTCATATTCCTCTTTTTTTTGTTTTTCAATATTCCTCTTTTTTTTGCCTGGATATACTTCAGCTCTACTAGATTTTGACACTGTTTGGCGCTTTTGAAGCATTCTTGACTTTATTAATAATGCTTATGCATGTCTTATCTATGCCTAAATGATGCAATTAGGTAATGATGCAGGAAATTTATGCAATTTATTCTTGCGATGCATGATTGAACTAGTGGTCACTATTTGACCCTACTATGCATGATTTATACTACAAATGCAATTGAGGCTATATGATGCATGTTCTAGACTAAAACATATTTTGCATGCTATGTGTTCATGAAACGGGCTTTTCGAAATACAATTCAATTTTTTCTGAACACATTTTTGGGCACACTTCCGAATAAATACAAGACAAAACAGATATATTTCATGCCCTAAAATTTATTTTTCATGCATGCTTATGCTGCAGGGACATAGTAAATGCCATGAGAATATTTTCATGATTGGTGACATTTTATTTTCTTCTTAGCGTCCCCCTAATGCAGCTTATTGGATAATAAATGCAAATACTGGATGCATATACTACTTTATTTGATGCAAATGCAATGCCTAAAAATTACAGTATGCTTATTAACATGATGCATGGGCATTCTTTATTCTATCATGCATACGATAATGCAGAATGTAGTACATATCTTTAAAATGCAAAACACACTTTTATGATGCCTAGAATGCAAAAAACGTTTATTTAGATGCAAAACAATACATAAAAAAAAATTTGTTTTTGTTTTTGTTTTTGTTTTTTGTTTTTTGTTTTGTTTTTGTTTTTGTTTTTTTGGTTAAAACCTGTACAAACATTTACAATGCAATATAATTTTATATGATGCAAAATAATAAAAAACATGCAGACTCAAGACGCACGCACAAAGCAAAGCTATACCGATATCTAATAGGTAATGGCACGCTGTATCTCCAAAACGAATTTTAAAGGAATATACCTTCGGGCTCGAACAAGAATTTTTTTTTTTTTTTTAATGATATGCGGGGAGAGGAAAAGGCAGTCACCCCCTCCTGTTGTCGGCCATATAATTGTTGCAGGGCTACACTTGGCATAAGGCTATTCTCATAACCCCTGCATTTTTCTTCGCAATCAGACAAGGCAGCAATGAATGGTCAGAACCCAAGTCGTCTGGCTATTTCAGGACAACGGCAGTGCGGATAATGAATAGGACGAGGACACTTTTGGTGCTTCTCATTCTGATGAGACTGAGCCTTTTCTGTGCCTTGCAGAAGAAGTATATGGGCCCGGCTGGGCGGACGCCGCAGACATTGATGGACCACCTTGGGGCTTAGGCTGCAAATGAAGGATAGTTTTGGAGAAACAAGGGGGGGATATAGGCAATAAATAGATATGTACATTCAATCAATGTATAATTTAAATGTCTTAATAAATATTCCTAAGTTGCACCTTAGGACTCATCATATTATATTTTAGTGTTTTATTGTGAGCTTCTTGTCGTGGTTTTTCTTCTTTTCCTTTTGTCAGTCGAGCCCCCTTGCATGCTAAAGACTGGAGGTAGGATGCCGAGGTTTCAGAGAGTGCTTTCCCTCCCCTTTTTCTCATGATATATATATTTTTATTTGGCTCTAACTTTTGCCTAGGCTACCTGTCCGGGTTTTCAACCTTACAAGCCCTTATTTCTCTCCTTTTTTTTCATTTTTTTTAATTTGCTCTAAATTTTGCCTAGGCCGCCCTTTCGGGTTTTCAGCCTAGCGAGCCCTTATTTCTCTTTTTTTCTTTTTTTTATTTGCTCTACCTTTTGCCTAGGCCGCCTTTTCGGGGTTTTAACCTAGCGAGCTGGAGAGGGAAGCACTTGCCAGATAGGGTGGCTCAAGCATAATACCTTTTAAGCTTGTTGAGATTGGAGGGCTGAACAAGGTCTTATTTTTCCTGGTTTGTGAGGAGTATGGCACCTCCTGACCGGATCTCTTTGACAATATACTGCACATCGTGGAAGAGAGTGGTGGCAGCCTCTTGATAAGTAGCCCCCCGGCATTTTTCAGCCCAAACGACATGACATGATAGCAGTAGGTCTCCCAAAGGGGTGGTGAACGAGGTCTTTTCTTGGTCCTCTACTGCCATTTTGATTTGACTATAGCCCAGCATGCCGTCGACGAAGGATCTGATTTTTTGAGCAGCAACGGCGTCTACCACAATATTGATATTGGGTAGAAGGAAGTCATTTTTGGGCGATGCCTTGATGAGGTCGCGAAAGTCCACGTAGATTCAGACTTTCCCGTTGGGCATGGGAACGGTCACTATATTGGACAGCCAGATCGGGTATTTTACTACCCGAATGAAATTGACACGCAGCTGCTTCATGATTTATTTTTTAACTTGTAGTGACCATTTCGGCTTGGTTCGGCAGAGCTTCTGCTTGACTGGCCGAGCATCCGGATATATGGGGATCCGGTGTTCGACTATGGCTGGATCTAGCCCCGACACATCTTCATAGGACCAGGCAAATATGTCCACGAACTCTTTGAGGAGATCAATGAGTGTTACCCTTTCAGAGCCTTGCAGACAGTTGCCAATTTTGCCTCCTTTGATTTCATTGTCCAGCCCCAGATTGATAGTGGATCAGTCTTCAGTTGCCGTGAATGATGTTGTTCCTGGTGCTCAACTGACTTTACAAGCTCAAGCAAATAATTTTTTATCTTTTGGGTCCTTTTCATTAAATGACTCATCATTATAATTCTTTAATGCGTCTTTTAATGTAGGTGCAACTAAGAAATAAGTAAAGACATTTAGATTATTATTAAAAGCAAACCGTACAGGGTTTATTACATTATTGAGGACCTGGGGTTTGAGATCCTCAATTTTAGGGAGCGGATCGGTAGATGACCAATCCGTAAAGCTAGGGAAAGGAATAGGGATAATAAATCCGAAGCGGTTTACCAGATCTGTGAGCGTCAAAAGCGGGCCGGTCGTAGTATACTAGTTCTGCAGAGGCTTATTAGAAATAGGCTCAAACTCAGCAAGGAGCTCTTTTATAATAAGTGCCTTCATCCATCATACCCTAGAAAGTTGTCCCCCAAATTTTCTTTAGGAACTTCTTGGTTTAGAATTTTAAGCATCATGGTTTTCAAATTTTCGATGTCAGCCTCCATTTTGGCGGGCAGGCTTGGTTAATTTCTGGCTGCGGTACCTGGTAAGGATTTTGGGCTGGGTATGGATATTGGGCTAGATATGGATATTGGGTTGGATAGGGATATTGGATAGGGTAAGGATTTTGGGCAATATAGGGATTCTGGGTTGACGGATTTTGGGCAGTATAGGGATTCTGGGTTGGCGGATTTTGGGCAATATAGGGATATTGGTTTGGATAATGATATTGGATAGGATAAGGATTTTGGGTAGGATAAGGATTTTGGGTAAGATAGGGATATTGGATTGGATAAGGATTTTGGGTAGGATTGGGATTTTGGATAGGACAAGGATTTTGGGTAGGATAGGGATATTGGTTTGGATAAAGATATTGGGTAGGATAGGGAAATTGGATAGGGTATGGAGAGTATGATGACAATGGGTTAAAACTTTGGAAATAATAGGTATCTGGTGGGTTGATGTTTGGCTGAAAAGTTGGATTTGGGAACATGGAAGGTTGATGCTTCTTGGGGGACTGCAGGGGAAGGGATTACCTCACCACTGGATTTTAAATTTTGCACCAGGTTAGCCATTTGGCTCATTATATGATCAGTCAGTGCATCCAAATTTTGGTCTAGCCATTGCCGCATTGCTGGAGTCGGAACGTACCTTGGAGCCCCTATAGCGGACTGCTCACTTTCTGCTGCCATCTTGCACCCTCTGAACGGATTCTGCCCTTGTCTGCTCTGATACTGATACCCTCTGTTCTAATTTTTGCACTTATTTCCCGTATCAACCGGCCAGTACTATCTCTGCTTTTCTAAATTCGGGCCAGATTTCTAAGGAAAAGGGGTTATGGAGGAGGTATCAGAAGGCTGGCTGAAGGCTTTCTGGGTTTGGAGTACAGCGTGCCTTTATTAGTATTTTTTATTATTATTTGTTTTCCCTACAATTGACCGGATAAGCACCTGCTTTATTTTGACGGTCTCAGGGCTTTTCTGGAACAGTGGATTTTTTCTTCAGAGTATAGGACCAACATATTCCACCTGCCTTTCGACTCTCCAGGACCGGACTGATCCCAGGTGAAGGGCTTATACTCTTTCCAGGATCCACCATTCAAAATGGTCTAGGTCGAGCATCAGAGAATAATAAATCAGCCCCTGCGTATTTATTATTGTATTTTTTTTGTTGCGCAATTATTATTTTTTATTATTATTTTTCATCATTTTCATTTTTTTTTGACTTGCGCACTTATTTCTTTTTATACATATACATATAAAAAAAAATTTAATAATAATTGACAGAATGAATGCATATATGTACAAATGTACAGAATAAAAAGGAAAAATGAACAGAAAGAAATAATAATACAGAGCCGGAAATAAAGCAATAATTAAAATAAAGCCCCGACCCTTTTATTGTGCTGCCCGGAATTTTTATTTGTAACATAGATAATATATATATATATATATATATATATATATATTTTTTTTTTTTTAATTTTTTTTTTGATTTTTCAAGCTTTTTTCGGATTTTTTTTTTCGATTTTTTTTTTGCTTTTTTTTAGGAATATTTTTAAATACACCTGTAATAGTTATCGGAATGAAACTGCTGCAAGAAAGAGGATCATAACCACAAATATAGACACAGATGTATAAGAACGCAATATTCAAATGCATAAATTAATATAACAAGCATACTTTAGCAAGAACCAAATAAAAACTAAAAAGTTTTATTTTATGAGTCTAGCCCTCCATTTTATTTAAAATAAAACAACTCCCCAGCAGAGTCTCCACTATGGGTTCTCAGGACGTGCGTCCGCGCGCCCTTAGATAGGGGTGCGCATACGTGCGGATGCGGTGACATCCACTGCTCTCGTTCTACCCTCCCTTTTTTAGGGGAAGACAAAATCAAAAGTGTGAGAGGAGTGCTGTCTAAGATAGCGCGTTGGAATGCGCCTCGGTTGCCTTTAATGGATTTTTGATCCAATATGGGAACTTTTGGGTTTCCCGCATCAAGTTATCCCTTTTTTAGGGGATACCAGGATATGAGAATGCATCACCCTTTCATTCTCATTTTCCCTTTTTTAGGGGAAAACGGAAAACTGCAAAAAAGGATGTTGCGACGCCCCCACTTTGGATTTTATTAAAAATAACCTTATGGCCCGTTTCGGATCACTATGGGAGCTTTGGGTTTCCCGCATCAAGTTATCCCTTGTTTAGGGGATACCAGGATATGGGAATATATCACCCTTCCATTCTCATTCTCCCTTTTTTAGGGGAAAACGGAAAAGTGCAAAGAAGGAGTGTTGCGAGGCCCCACTGGATCCAAAAAGTTTTAGAGTCACCATCTTTATTTTAAAGCAAAAATAAAGCAAAACCAGAAAAAAAGAGAACCAGAGATAGAAAACGGGTTCGAAGGCTAAGTTACGAGTTGGGAAGGTGCTAGGCACCCAACTCGCCCTTTCGGTCTCAAAATAGTTTTTTGGCTAAAGTATGCTTATTGTTATATTTATTTAGCAAATAAATAAAGCATTAAAAGACAGGAAAATAAAGCAAATACATCAATGGCTACATTATTTACGGACTTGCAGCCATTTCCTTACAATAATTACAAATGCATTTAAAAATATTTGGTCATTATAACGGCTCTTTACATAATATTTCCTATTCTAATCTGGGCACCACAATGGCTTATATTGACTACATTGGGCCGGATTTAAATAAGGACTTTTATAAATAATAAATAAATAAGTAAACAAATAAAACACCCTTAAAGGCTATTACCTTTTAAAACGGGGTGTGCTCACTCTGTCCTTCTCGGGAGAGGGAGAGTTTTATTGCTGTTGCTGATGTGATTCGGGCAGAGTGACAGCTTATTTATGGTAGTTTTGGCTTACTCAGTCGGGCAGAATGACGGCCTAATTTTGGTGGTTTTGGTTTATTTGGTTGGGCGGAATAACGGCTTATTTCTGGTGATTTCGGACTATTTACTCGGGTAGAGTAACGGCTTACTTTATGGTTTTTGGGCCGAGGAAATATGGTGGATACCTAACTAAAGGGCTAGGGATCATTTTAACCGGTTGGATTTGTGTTTAGAGGAGGTTTGGCAGGGTTTTGAGGCTTTATGAGAGGAGGGGATCGCACACTGCGTAAAAATTACGCAGAGTTTTCCTGGGCTTCAAGCCTTCGTCGAAAAAAATCTCCCTCAAAGCGTAGCCAGGGACCTCTATTTATAGTTGGATTTGTGCTTCATCGGCTTGTATCGTGTGCTTGACATTTTGTACAATGAGTTAACGTGATCGAGCACTATTCAGGACCTTGGCGCGGCCAAATAGCAAGTTGGGCGCGACGCCAAAGGGCAAAACTTCCTCATTTTTCAACACTTTTCCCCCCTGCAGTTCACTATTCATGCATCCTACTTTCTCCTTTTGCATTTTCAACCCTGTAACTTGACATTTTGTTAAGTTTAAGCAGTTCTTGATATCACATGCCAGAGTTACATATCAGGGGTACGAAATTGGGGTGTCTACATCGCGGTATACTTTTTTTTCTTTTTCATACTTGCATCATTCTTTTTTTCTTTTCAAGGTTGACACATATTTTTTTTTTGTTCTACACCTTTTCCCATGTTGATGTGTCTTCGTACAAGAAGTTGTTAAGGGGCTTTTTCAGCATCAACAAATTGTATCAGCAGCTTCTAGACGAGTTCACTTGTCGGGGAAATGATGCTGTGAGGCAGACTAGGCGTCGGGGCGAGGATGATGATGATGATGCCGGTAGATTGAGTCATGCTCGGGCGAGGGGACGAGAGTGCAAGATTGGCGGGACCAGCCTTCGGGTCATGGGTGGCAGCTTTGGTAGGAGCAGATCTTCTCGTGGTCATTAGCTCCTTTTACATGCATTTATTAGCTTTTTTGCTGTACCAGACTCTGTACACATTTCTAAATGCAATGTATTATTACTTTTTTACGATGCATGACTCAAATGCGAAGACTCAATTATTCTAGAAATAAAAGAAATCTAGACCATTATCAAGGGGTAACGGCACACTGCAGTTTATGGATGGAGATTTGGAGGGATACACCTTTGGATTTAAAATGGGCTTTTATGGCATTCTGTGGGGCTCCTAGGTGCCACCCATAATGGCTGTAGGCGCCGCTCCCAGAGTGGTTATGGGTGGCGCCCATGGCTTCTACTGTGCATTCCTGTTTCAGCCACTATTCATGCACTTTGCTCAAAATTCATATGTTTCTTCGATTTTCAGTTTAAAAGGAAGCTGAGGCATCGTCTATTTTCACCATTCATTCGCCTTTCTTTCTCTTCTATCTGAGCTCCCTCTTTGTTCTATCTCCCCCTTCTTTAGTCAGATATATTTTTTTGTCTTTTTCCAGAGATGGTCGTATTTGTTCACACGGCTTTGGACATAGAGCTTTATGAGAATGATCTAGACTTCTAGATACTTTCCTTGCGGGTAAAGGAGCGAGAGTGGTTTGAGCACATTTATGGGTATCGATGCCTGCTGTCATGGTGGACCATGCGCATTAATTGGGATATGCTGAGGGGAGCTTTAGGTTCTGGTTAGTGCAGAGCCACCTTTTTAACTTCTGCCTGAACAAGATGTGCCCCACCTTTGAGGAGTTTTGTGGTATGGTGGGGATGCCGGCCATTGGGCTTATCGTTGTGCCTTCTGTGTGGAGGCGCCCTTTTATGGCAATACGGGAGTTGTTCAGCTCGACTCGCGAAGCTACTCCGGGTTTTTATAATGGAGTCAATTTTAATTTGACTGTTCTTCCTGCTGCCTTTACTGAATATAGGGAAGATGACCCAGTCTACCTACGGCGTCGGTTGGCTGCCCTTTTTCTTTGCGCTATGGGGCGGTACCTTCTGGTGGGCCGACCCAGATTTATAGACGTGCGGTTCGTGGACCTGGTAATGCAGGTTCGGGACCGCCGGGTAAATATTATCCCGGTCATTTTGGTTGAAACCTTGTTTGGCCTAAACAATTTTTCGTCTCGTGAGGAGATGTTTCCTTCTAGCAGCCCTCTCTTGATCCATATATGGCTGGAGGAGCACCTTAACTGGGTGATGGGTCCAGTGCTCATGGGAGGAATGTATGATCTCGGGCGCTATGGCTCTCGCGGCCATTATCACTAGACCAATTTTTTGGAGCATGATTGGATTGAGTACTTTTTCCATTGGCTCCATGGAGATCATCTGGGTAGTCAACCATTAGCGGATCCGCAACTTTTTTATGTTTATCGGGGGCTACGCCCAGGTCATCTTGCCGGGTCTTGAGAATACCACCTTTTACCTGGCGTACCGGGTCCTTCGCCAGTTTGGCAGAGAGTAGGTCATTCCGGATGTGAGCCGTCCTCTGACTGAGGAGTTGCAGATGACTAGAGAAGTGGGCAATCTCATTCTTGATATGTAGGAGCTCAACTTTCCTTTACGGGAATCAGCTTATGCCTTTTCTGAGTATATGCTTTTATCCCATGAGTATCTATCATGGGTGCTGGTCGCTGCTGAGGGGGATTCCCGTGTCATTAGGCACGTACTGAGGCAGATCCTCAATCGACGAGTGAGCAGTGGCATAGACGCTCGCTAAATGGAAATCGGCGAGGATCTGAAAAGCTCGGGGCTGGTAGTTCCTCAGGCTCTGTAGGAGGACTTTCGGCGAGTGCATGGCCTTGGTGCCCGGATGGCCCCTGATCCTGATAAGGCAGGTCCCAGTAATGCACCTCCCCGATTGAGCAATGCAAGTCGGCGATGCAATCCCCGGCCTGAAGATGAAGCTAATCTCCCTTAGGCTGGCAGAAGTACTACCCATAGAGGTGATGGCGCTGGCCCAAGTCGTCCTGGTATCCAAGACAATGGCGATGCTGATGACGAGGAGGATGAGGACACCTTTGGAGGTTCTCACGCTGGGGAGATTGGGGCTTCTTCTGTACCTCGCAGAAGTATATGGTCACGGATGGGATGTCGCAGACGCTGATGGACAGTTTCTGGGTAGAGCTGCATGAAAAAAAAGGATAGCTGGGGGGGAATAGGGGATATAGGTAGCATGTATATAGGCAAGTGTACAGAAATAAAGGCTAATCCATATGCCTTAGACACTTATTCCTAAGCTGCACCTTATAGACTGCATTATATTTTTATTTTGATGTTTTTTATGATCTCTGTCGTGGCTTTTCTCTTTGGTTAGTCAAGACCATCTTCTCTGAGCATGCTGAAGACTTCGGCAGGCCGAAGATCAGATGCTGAGGATTTGGAAACTGCATTCCCTCTCCTTTTCTCCTGTTTTTCTTTTTTTTATGCTCTAACTTTTGCCTAGGTCGCCCTTTCGGGTTTTCAACCTAGCGAGCTTGAGAGAAAAGCAATTTGCAAGATAATTTTTTTTTGATTCACGCATAGTACCTCTTGAGCTTGTCAAGGTTAAAGGGTTGAACAATATCTTCCCCATCTTGATTGGTGAGAATCACCGCACCTCCTAACCGAATCTATTTGACGATATATGGTCCCATCCAGGGAGACTTCCATTTTCACCTACTATCGACATAACTAGGGGGTTTTTCGCGAAGTACCAGATCTCCGACTTGGATATCGCGACCTTTGACTTTTTTGTTGAATGCTCGAGCTATTCGCTTTTGATACGCCTGAGTATGGTCTAGGGCTAGCAGCCGTCGTTCGTCTATCAAGGCTAATTCTTCATAGCGCTATTTCAGCTACGTCTGATTCCATCATAACCCTTAATGATGGGATTCCTACTTCAATGGGTAGCACAGCCTCCATGCCATAGGGTAGAGAATAGGGGGTAGCCCCACTGGGTGTACGAACTGAAGTACGATAGCCCCAAAGGGCTAGCGGCAATTTTTCTGGTCAATCTCTTCTTGTGTCAACCATTTTCTGATGATATTTTCTAACATTTTGTTGGTTGCTTCAACGGCACCAATTTCTTGTGGTCGATATGGGGAGGATTTATGCCTTTGGATTTTGTATTCGTCGAGCAGACGGTTCACGTCCCCTTCGAAGTGTGTGCCGTTATCGGAGATGATTTCGAAAGGTACCCCATATCGGTATATGATGTTGGTCCTAATGAATTCTGACACTTTTCGGGCATTCAGTACTTTGTAGGAAGAGGCTTCTACCCACTTTGTGAAATAGTCAACAGCTACCAAGACATACTCGTGGCCGTTGGATCCTTTCGGGTGAATTTGACCTATGACGTCAATTCCCCATGTTGAGAAGGGCCAGGGGGCTGTGGAGTTGTATAATAT
Organism: Codonopsis lanceolata; assembly: GCA_013146195.2. Taxonomy (NCBI): domain Eukaryota; kingdom Viridiplantae; phylum Streptophyta; class Magnoliopsida; order Asterales; family Campanulaceae; genus Codonopsis; species Codonopsis lanceolata. The sequence continues at coordinate 169,807,825 of CM028377.1, forward strand.
ATGTGGGGGCACGTGCCGTAGATTTGCAAAGCCTTGGCATTTGTCGCAATGACGTACCCACCGAATACAATCGGTTTCTAGTGTACTCCAATAGTACCCTTGTTGGATGATTTTCTTTGCTAGCATTATGCCCGTTCATGTGTGGCCCACAAGTACCACCATGAAGCTGGTCCATGACTTGCTCATCTTTGGCCTGATCAATGCATAACATATTTAGACCTTGGTAGTGCCTTCTGTATAGGCTGCCTCCGCTATTTACGAATTGCGATGCCTATCTCCGTAGGGAGATTTTCCCTCTTTTGTCTAGGCTGGGTGGATAGACTCCTTTTTTGAAGCAGGTTCATGATGTCTGAATGCCAGGGTTCGTTGTCCTTTTCAGAAGGAGCATTGATTCTAAAGCATTAGGCAGGAGCGGCTTTTTTCCCAACTATAAATGGTTGGATATTGATTTCTATGGGAATTTGAACCAATGATACTAGAGTGGCCAAGGCATCGGCGAATTGATTTCTATCTCGTGGTAGGTAGTGGAACGAGATATTATCAAATTCGCTTGCCAGTGCTGTCGGTTTGGCATGATAGAGCTGCTAAGAATGGATTTTATATAGCAGATTCTTGTTCTAGACAAAGGAAGAATTTAATTTCTAGATGGTCTGGATGTTCAGCTCAATCCTTTCCTTTGAAGTATCTGGGTGTTCCTTTATTTCGAGGGAGGTGTCGTCCTCAGTATTTCGAAGATCTTGTTCGTCGTGTTACCCAGAAAATTAGTGGCTGGAAGGCTAAATTACTATGTTTTGGAGGAAAAATTGTGTTGTTAAAGGCGGTTTTAAGTAGTATTCCTATCTATACGTTGGCTGCCATTAAAGTCCCGAAGGTGAATCTTTGCCGTATTGAATCCCTTATGGTGGGTTTTCTGTGGGATGTCAATGGGGCTAAGCGTACTCATTGGGTAGCCTGGAATGTGATTTATCGGCCAATTCAAAAGGGAGGGCTTGGGCTCCGTACGTTAACTCAGGTGATGACCTCTCTGCATGCTAAATTGGCGTGGGCTGTTCTCCAAGGCAAAGGGTTATGGGCTAGTTATGCTAACGCAAAGTATAGTGTGGGGCTGAATGAGTGGTGGTCGGGTTTGGGTTCCCATGTGTAGCAAGCTATTCATAAGGTTATAGCAAATATTCAGTTGTTGTCTCAATGGATTATAGGGCGTGGAGATGTTCGGTTTTGGGTAGATAATTGGTGCGGCGATTATCTTCTTGGCCCTTCCCCGGTTGATGCGCGATTGCAAGTTAAGGATGCTCTTCCTGATATTTCTTCTTTCATGCCTTTCATTCCATCCCACCTTCACATGTCTGTTGCTAAAGTTCAGATTCGAAATGAAGCGGATAGATTGATTTATGCTCCTTCCAAGGACGGTCAGTTCAGATCTTCGGTTTATTGGCAGAATCATCGAGTTTCAGGTCAGTTGTTTTCTTGGGCTAAGAAGATATGGCAGAAGTGGATTCCTTTAAAGGTGAGTGGGTTCATTTGGAAGCTATTTCATGGTGCTGTTTCCGTTGATCTCAAATTGCATTCTAAAGGTATTTCGTTAGCCTCTAAATGTGTTTGTTGTGTTTCTTCTAAGTCTCAAGAATCCATCGAGCATCTGTTCCTTCGCTCGGAGTTGGCTTATTCAGTTTGGTTCCATTTTGCATGTCGTTTTCAAAAGGTCAATAGGTACTCTTCCATGATTCATTTATTTGATACTTGGTCTTCTAATTCCTCTATTAAAAGTCAAGGTGGGGCGTATCAGTTGGGTATTTTCATGTTTGGTTGCTGGGAAATATGGAAAGCTCGGTGTAACAAATTTTTGATAATTATGATATCAACTCGGCTTTGGTTATTAAGAATATTTAGAGGCATCTTCTTGACATGTGTAGTATTTTTCATCCGAAAGCTTCCTGTCGTGTTGGGGATTCTTTCGCTCTATCTCTAAGCAACTTACCGGTCCTTCAGATTCCTTTCCATCGGGGTAAGTGGCTTAGATGGGAGCCCCCCCATCATCATTCTTATAAACTTAACACGGATGCGTCTTCAGTTGGTGGTTTGTGCTCCGGGGGAGGTATTATCAGAAGTAAGAATGGCGATTTCATCCATGCTTTCTCTAATTTTTATGGTGAGGGCAGTAATACCTTTGCGGAAATTAAAGCGCTTTGTGATGGCTTGCCTCTTTGTCATTCTCTCCATTTGGCAGATGTTATGGTGGAATCTGATTTGTTAGTTGATGTTCGAAGCATTCATGGTTCTCAAGGATTTCTGTGGAAGTATAATTATGAGTTGTTAGAGTGTAAAGACTTGATTCAAGGTTTTGCGCTATCCCATGTCTTTCGTGAATATAATAGAGTTGCGGATCGGTTGGCTCGTTATGCGTATGATACGAGGGGTTCTATCTATTTTACTCAGGAAGGTTCTCTTCCCAGGCTCTCCATTGAAGCTCTTTGGGCAGGCAGGATAGGTTTATTTAGCTTTAGATTATAATTGTTGTTTCCCCTCGGGGTTCTTTTGAGGTCAGGCTCCATATGTCCTCCCATTTATAAGGGCAACGCTGGTTGCCCCCCTCTTGTTTGTATCCTTTTCGTTTTCATTTATGATATTTGTGTAGGGGGCAGTCCCTGCTTCCTTAAAAAAAAAAAAAAGCTGCAGCCGGGGATCCTGGGTTTTCCACTCCCCTTCGACTTGATTTATGATTAGAGCAGAGTCACCATAGACCTCTAAATCTTTGGCTCCTTTCCGGAAAGCCTCTTCTAGACCAGCAATACAGGCCTCGTATTCAGCAGTGTTGTTTGAGCATTCAAACTCCAGTCATATGGCCAGCGGAGTATGGGAATCTGCAGGATCGATTAGCAGGATTCCTATGTCGAAGCCTCTTTTATTGGCGGCTCTATCGAAGAACATTTGCCATTTGGTGTCATGATCGGTAATTTCTAGGACACCTTCGTCTGGGAAACTGGGCTCTAATGCATCTTCTGCTTCTAGAGGCAGATCAGCTAAATGGTCTGCAATCACGCTGCCTTTAATGGATTTGAGCGTGACATAGGTGATGTTAAACTCGTTGAGGAGGAACGACCATTTGGCTAATCGACTAGAAAGTGATGGCTTGCCGAAGATGTATTTTATAGGATCCATCCTAGAGATGAGCCTGATGGATCGAGCTTGCAGATGAGTTTTGAGCCTTTGGGTTGCCCAAACCAGACCAATGCAGCTTTTTTCGAATACTGAGTAATTGAGCTCGCTTCCTTGTAACTTCCTACTTATAAAGTAAATGGCATTTTCGATGTAGGAGTGTTCTTTCTCTTGGTCGAGCATAGCCCCTACTGCTGTGTCTGTGACAGTTATATATAGAAGGAGAGGTTTATGTGTATGGGGAGGATCTAGCACTGGTGGGTTGGCAAGGTAGGTTTTTATTTTTTCGAAGGCTAGCTGGCATTTTTCGTCCCAGATTTGGTCAGTATTTTTCTTTCGGAGTTTAAATAGGGGTTCACATATGGAGGTTAGCTCTCTGATGAAACGACTGTTATATTGCAATCGATCCAGGAAGCCTTTGACTTCTGTTGGAGTTTTTGGCTGTGGCATATTTATGATGGCTTTGATTTTGGCTGGCTCGATCACGATGCCTTGCTCGGTCACCATGAATCCCAGAACCTTTCCCTTGGTAACCCCGAATGTGCATTTGGTGGGGTTAAGATTCATTTGATGCTTTCTTAACCTTTCGAAGAATTTTCGAAGGTCTTTGATATGGGCATCGTCTGTGTCGTTGGAGTGCACGATCATGTCGTCCACGTACACTTCGACTTCTTTATGGATCATATCATGGAAGAGGGTGGTGGCAATTCTTTGATATGTAGCCCCAACATTTTTTAGCCCAAACGGCATGACAGTGTAGCAGTAAGTTCCCCATGGGGTGGTGAATGAAGTTTTTTCTTGATCTTCTGCTGCCATTTTGATTTCGTTGTAGCCCAGCATGCCGTCTACGAAGGATCTTCTTTTGTGAAAGGCCACGGTGTCTACCACAATGTCGATGTTGGGTAGAGGGAAGTCATCTTTAGGCGATGCTTTGTTGAGATCGCGGACGTCCACACAAATTTGAACCTTTCCATTAGGCTTCAGAACGGTCGCTATGTTTGACAGCCAGATCGGGTATTGAACTACCCGGATAAACTTGACGTGCAGCTGCTTCATAATTTCTTCTTTTACTTACAGTGACCATTCTGGTTTGATTCGGCGGAGTTTCTGTGTGATTGGCCGTGCATCAAGATAAGTGGGAATTCTGTGATCGACAATGGCTGGATCTAACCCGGGAATGTCTTCGTAGGACCATGCGAAGATGTCCATGAATTCTTTGAGGAGGTCGATCAGTGCTGCCCTTTCAGAACTTTACAAGTGGTTGCCGATTCTGACTTCTTTGATTTCATTGTTCAGCCTCAGGTTAATAATGGACAAGTCTTCATCTGTTGCTGCTGATTGGTGCTTTTCCTGGTGCTTGACTGACTTGGCGAGCTCAAGTAGGTAACTTTTATTGTGACGACCCGACCCGGACCCCGAGATGGAATCACAAGTCAAGTCATCCAAATAGGACAACAATACATGCAAAGACTCAGTTTTGGAAAACGACGTGACGCAACATTTCAGATGAAGCGACTCGGCACCAAAAGGCGGAATAATTTAAAACTTTTATTTACACCTGATATAACAATTAAGACAATTATACCAAATCATCGGCGACTTTACTACCGGAACCCAACTACACAGTTCATGCAGATATACCTCGACGGCTACAACATGCCGGAGAACAACATAAATAAATAAGAGCTAAAGTAATGCCCAAATGGAAGATAAATCACGTGAACCATACTACATCTATACAAGGCTCGGCGTACATACGCGCCGACACTCAAAATAGAATACAAGTATAGACATAAATACAACAAAACCAAATTCCCAAAGCAAAGTCTAAATGACTTGCTAATCCCAACGTCCTTACAAAAAGAGTTCAACGAAGGACATCTAAAAACACAACCTCGTCGCGTGCGATCACGGACAAGCGCAAATCCTGCAACACCTCAACGAGCGGTACACGAACGGCTCGGATCTAAAAGCGATAAAGGGAGGGGGTAAGTCATAAAGACTTTGTGAGTTAACAATTATGCATGTCATGGCATCATGCAAAGATACATATCAAGATATCATTTTTAATATCAAGTCAATCAAAGCGTTCATTTAATAAACACTTAAAACACATATCCATGGTAGCACATTGTTTCACATAAGTGCTATAAAGGTAAACCACATATAAGGAGGATAGGATATGAAACCGATGCCGCTACGTAGCTCCTGCAATACACAGCGTTAACATTCGTGCCAATGATACCCGTGATGAGTGTATCAAAGTATCGAAGTTCTCTACTCGAGTACCGAGTTCTCTACTCGGGTACCAAGCTCTCTCTTGGTACTTAGACCTTCCAATGTGCTCTCTTGGTTACAAAGAAAGGTGCTACTTCCCCACCGTGGCCAACGGTGGAGGCGTGTGATAAAAACCCGGTATAACAATCCATCACTATCACGAGTCCCATAACTCGTGACGGCGATGCATTGTCACACCAACGACTCAATCAAATATGCCAGCTGGACTAATGCAATACCAAGTAGATGTTTACTCGTCATGAGATCTCAAATAAGGAACAAGTAGTTGTTTACTCACTTAAGGAATCACACAAGAATTCGACAAGAGCGAATTCAACATGTCAAATAGATTCATTATTCTACAACATGCTCTCAATCATGCATTTACTTCACACGATCACATAAATCACATAAGAACTCGATTGAGTCTTATAAGCACACATATCAAATATGCCCTTCAATCCATCCCAAAGTCACGTAAGCTAATTCATTAGTCTAACGCACTATATTCATCATGTCAAATAGATATATCATTCTATAACATGCTCTTGATCATGCATTTACTTAACATAATCACACAAACCACATAAGAACTCGATTGATTCTTACAAGCACACATACATCAAGGCATACTCATCAATCCATCTCAAAGTATCGTAAGCTAATTCATTAGTCTAACGAACTACATTCGTCGTAGGGATTGATTGTGGAGTCGTTATTGTTCATAACTCCCTAAATTCAACTCCGGTGAGTTTTACTACAATTAAACCAAGAAGAGTATTGATACTATATGTATCACATTGCCTTCTCCTAAGTTCTCCGCTTCATTTAGAACTTGATAACTAAGCCGCTTCATGTTCTCGAACTAGCCTAAAACACAATCTCGAGTTTCAAACCCTAGTTTCGGTGATTTTGTTAAACCTTGAATTGAACCGAATTCTTTCACAAGAGTTATTCCCAAGCTTAATACAAACAACATTCATGCTTTAATAAATGTCAAAATCATAACTTCATAGAGATTTCATAAAATCATACTCACATTTTATATGTTGAATTGAAAGTTGTGTCTTCACAAAAGATGTTCACAATCAACATTAAAACAACTATAATGAAGGGGTCATGCTATTTTATTTAACATGAAAATCTCAGGGAATTGTCACTCACCTTAGTCCTATGATTAATGGAGGAAAGGTTGATTAAAGAGAGGATTGGTGTAGAGATGATCAAGAGCTTCGATTTGGCGGTCTCGGTTCGACAATCGGACCACCGGATCTCCGGGAAATGGTCCTTCAACCTAGGGTCTCCTCCATGGACGAAATTTGAAGCTCAACCTCTGATTCTCTGGTTTTAGATCAACAACAATGGCTGAAGGTCTGATTTTGTGTTTATATATCTCCCTAGAAGACCTCAATCCAAGTGATGGATGTTATAAGGCTTCTAATTGGTCAAGGAATGTGAGCCATGGATAAGCAATGATCCAAGGGTTCACAAGAGTCCTAGAAGAGTCAACAAAGGTGGCTGAGAGTGCCCAAGGTCGGCCAAGGGGCAAGGGTTCAAGAGTCATTAGCCAAATCCACTCAAAACTCACAAATGCAGAAAACGGACAACAGACAGTCAATCTTGTAAAATCGACCATAAATAGCTCACACCTCCAAATGAGGTGATTATTGATGTTTATGAAACTAGACTCTTTAAAATATAGTTTAGATTTTTAAATTACTCAATTTGGACTTATATTCATCAAAATATGGCTACTACAAGTTCAAGTACAGAAGCTGATTTCCTGAAAACAGAATTCTGGCACAGCCGTAAGTCAAGACCTAAATGAGGTACTTATACACCTTGGAAAAATACCATATTTTACAGGGAGTATACTAACATATGTAGGTAGAACATACTAAAGTTTTAGAAAATTCTCTTTAGTAGATTGGTACCATAATTTTCCCGAAGTTCGCCCAAAAACCGGACTGAATCTGTGAAGTAATAAGTTGATCATCTTATTTCCAAATGCAACCAATCTATGAACATGTATAAGGCTTGTTTAAATATGGTTATGGCTTGTATTCAAGGCCTAGAACTCAACCGAACTTCTCTCGGGACGAAATAAAGGCAATACAAGCAATGATGTTAAACCACAAAACACAACCGAAGCAACGAAGCTTCTAAACTCCCAACCAAGCATGAAACAACTAAGATGAACATTGTAAATCTTGTATGCAAGGTATTTAAGACTCTCATGAGACTTATTAAGGTGCTAACACGTTAATACGAACACCCAAAACAACAACAACAAGACATGCAACGCATGGAAGACCATTACTCTATTATGATCTTAACCAATTCAATGCCAACATGATATGAATAAAATAAAGTCTCAAATATGTAAAGACATATTATAAACATGTTATAATGATGACAAACATGAAATGGGGTTTGGTGAATGAAGTTTTTTCTTGATCTTCTGCTGCCATTTTGATTTCGTTGTAGCCCAGCATGCCGTCTACGAAGGATCTTCTTTTGTGAAAGGCCACGGTGTCTACCACAATGTCGATGTTGGGTAGAGGGAAGTCATCTTTAGGCGATGCTTTGTTGAGATCGCGGACGTCCACACAAATTTGAACCTTTCCATTAGGCTTCAGAAAGGTCGCTATGTTTGACAGCCAGATCGGGTATTGAACTACCCGGATAAACTTGACGTGCAGCTGCTTCATAATTTCTTCTTTTACTTACAGTGACCATTCTGGTTTGATTCGGCGGAGTTTCTGTGTGATTGGCCGTGCATCAAGATAAGTGGGAATTCTGTGATCGACAATGGCTGGATCTAACCCGGGAATGTCTTCGTAGGACCATGCGAAGATGTCCATGAATTCTTTGAGGAGGTCGATCAGTGCTGCCCTTTCAGAACTTTACAAGTGGTTGCCGATTCTGACTTCTTTGATTTCATTGTTCAGCCTCAGGTTAATAATGGACAAGTCTTCATCTGTTGCTGCTGATTGGTGCTTTTCCTGGTGCTTGACTGACTTGGCGAGCTCAAGTAGGTAACTTTTATCTTTTGAATCCATTTCATTAAACGACTTATTATCAAAGCTAATTAATTCGTCTTTTAATGAAGGTGCAACTAAGGAATACGCGAAGACATCTAGATTACCATTATTAGGAGCAAATTGTACAGGGTTGGTTACATTATTGAGGCCCTGGGTTTGAGGTCCTCAATTTTAGGGAGCGGATTGGTAGATGACCAATCCGTAAGGCTAAAAGAAGGATGGGGAATAGTATATCCGAAACGGTCCACCAGGTCTGTGGGCGTTAAAAGCGAGCCGGTCGTAGTATACCAATTCTGCAGAGGCTTTTCAGTAATAGACTCAAACTCAACAGGGAGGTTTTCATAGCTAGTGCCTCCATCTATGATTCCCAAGAAACTATATCCCAGACAGTCATCATCTAACAAGGCCAGAGCATAGTCATCTTGGTTTATTGTTCAGGTGTTCTCAACTGTGACAGTTTTATGTGTAGGGCTACGGAGCTCCAAGGTAACCTATTCCATTTCACTAGTGGCGAGATTGACATCTTCGAAGATTTCCCAGCCAGGGTGTCTCTTCCCATTCTAGTCTAACCAAGGCTCGGGAAACATGAGATAGGCATCTGTTTCTCCTTTCCTTACAAAGTAACCATTTAAGGTTTTCCTATATGGTTGGAGAGGGGGATATATGTAAGGACGCTTTTCTCGTTCTGCCTTACTTTTCTCACGCTTCTGTTTCATAACTGCGGCTATTTCTGCTGGAGTAGGTTTGTATCCTAGACCAAATAGAGGGATACATTCCTTAAGTTCATCTTGGACTAGATTGACAAGTCCCTGCTGATTTCTGCCGAGACCCAAACCAGGCATGTAATTCATTTTTTGAAACATGTTTAACGGGACCATGTTTCTTAAAGACATGGTTTTCTTTCTGGTGATGTCAGTTTCTCGCCCATATTCAATGGCGTTGACTCTAGCTTGGGGGACAACCTCGAAGCCACTAAGGAAAATGCACGTGTCATCGTGCTCTATTTCGAGGATTGGATGTCCCCCTTTTCTTTGTTTTCAACGATCTTATCGGTAAGAATGATTACTATATAGTCATCGTGGATAAATTTGACACGCTGATGCAGTGAGGAGGCTACCCATTTTACCCCATGGATCCAAGGGCGTCCCAGCAACAGGCTGAAAGTGGCTAGTATGTCCAGGACCTGGAACTCTACTGGCATGGTTAATAGGCCTAATAGTCATTATCAAGGTGACCACCCCTAGGACACATCGACTAGTGTTGTCGTATGCCCTTACTGTCTGCGATGAAGGAGCCAGCTCTGATATTTTTGTTCCCAGTTTGGCTAGCGTGCTTGTGGGAAATACATTTAAAGATGAGTCGTTGTCTATCAGAACTCGGGGAACCCTTTTTCCCATGACTCCCACAGTGATGTGGAGAGCATCGATATGGTTGGTTCTTTCCTTTGGCAGATCTAGATCAGTAAACATAATCACGTTTCCAAAGTGTATGTTTCGGATCATTTGGGTGAGCTCATTTGGGGAGATTTCAATGGGAATGACTGCCTGACTCAGGGATTTGGCCAATGTATCATGGTGAGTTTTGGAAGCACATAGCAAGCCCTAGATAGATATGTTGGCTTGGGTTTTCTTCATCTGAGCTAGCAAGGTATCTTCCTTATTCTTAGCCCCAGTATCTGTTTCTTGATCTTTGCCAGAGTGGTCACCTTTTTCTTGGTTTAGTTGGTAGGCTCGACCAGATCTAGTAAGGTGACTGACATCCCCACCGACCCAAGTGACTTTTTCAGTGCTACAAGTATTTTGGCTAACCAGGATAGTGTCCCAAGAAAGCATATTGCAGTTAGGCTCTTTTATGGGTGGAAAGAAAGGAACCGTGATATATGGTAATGGGTGTTTATTTCTTTCAAACTTGGGTACACAATTTTCTTCATCGACCTCAATCATATTGATTTGAGGTAGAGGCTTATTGACTACATTTGGTCTTGGGGGAGGTTTTTCAATAACCTTATCATCTATTAGGTCCTAGATTACGTTTTTGAGCACATAGCACTTATCGGTGAGGTGACCACTGCAGTGATGGTATTCACAGTTCTGGGCATGGTTCCATGAGTTGGGCAGAGGATTCGGCAGCCTATAGTTTTCCAAATGCTTTACCACTCCCTGTGCCATTAGTCCTTGTAGTATTACAGACTGTGGAGCTTGCAGTTCATCATAGTACCGATTTCCTCTATTCTGACCCCTGAAATTCCTGTTTGGGCCATTGTTTCCACCTACTGTATTGACAGACCTATCTGCTCCGTAGGACCTGTAGACACCCCAATTTCGTACCCCTGGTATGTGACATGACATAAAATATCAAGACCTATTAAAACATTAACAAATGTCAAGTTACAGGGTCAAAAGTGCAAAAGGACAAAGCAGGATGCGCAAAAGGACAAGCTGCAGGGACCTGGATGCTCAAAAAAGCCAAAGTTTGGAAAATGGGTGTGGCTCCCATTATATTTGGGCATGGCGCCGAAATATAATGAGGGTGGCGCCCAAATTTCATTCCCAGCCACTGTTCATCACATTTTTGCCGTAAAATGCAACTTTTCCAGCGCGGTGTACACACATGTAAGCAATATCTGGAAAATGGGCGTGGCTCCCTACAAATTTGGGCATGGCGCCCAAATTCCTATAGCATGGCACCCAAAAGGCCTTCCTTCAGCGCACAGTCCTCAAACAGTTGCCGCAATTCACAACAAATTCAACGCAAGGTGCAACCAGTTGATGCGCAGAGAGGAAAAAGAAATGCCCGCGATGTCCCTAATTTTTCCTATAAATAGCAGAGCCCGGCTCCTCATTTCACACAGAACTCCTTCCTGCGTAAAGCTTCTCTGCGTTAACGTTACGCTGGAGAATTAGAGAGCGGTGTGAGATAGTGAGTGATCACCTCAAAAAGCCTCGAAACCCTATCAAACTTCCTCCAAACACAAAACCAACCGGTAGGAGTCAGCCTTAGCCCCCCGGCTAGGTATCCACCTATTTCCCGGCCCAAAACCATAAAGTAAGTCGTTACTGCCCGAGTAATAGGCTGAAAATCAACCCATATAAGCCGTTATTCCGCCCAACCAAATAAACCAAAACCACAAAAACTAAGCCGTCATTCTGTCCGAGTAAGTGAGCCAAAAATACCATATACAAGCCGTCACTCTGCCCGAATCACATCAGCAGCAGCAATAAAAGTCTCCCTCTCCCGAGAGGACAGAGCGAGCACACCCTAGGCTGTCTGTAAGTTTTTATCTTAAAGTCTTGTCATTTTTTTGTAATAGTATTATTTCCAGTCCGGCCCAATATAGCCATATAAATAGTTGTGCTGCCCGGATTTAATTAGGAAATAGTACCAAATGTAGTCGTTATTATGGCCAAATATTTTCAGTTGTATTTGTAATTATTTACGTTATCTATTCATTAAAGTATTTATTTGTAATAGTATTATTTCCAATCCAGCCCAATATAAATATATAAGCAGTTACACTGCCCGGATTTTGTTAGGAAATAATACTAAATGTAGCCGTTATAATGGCAAAATATTTCCAAGTATATTTATAATTATTTGTAAAAGAGATTGTTGCAACTCTGTAAATAATATAGATGTAACGGATGTATTTGTAGGCAGTTAATGTTTTATTTATCTGTTTAATAAATATACGAAAAAGCATACTTTAGCTAAAAACCGTTTTGAGACCGAAAGGGCGAGTTGGGTGTCTAGCACCTTCCCAATACGTAGCTTAGCCTCCGAACCCGTTTTCTTCATCTCTGGTTTTCTTTTTCTGGTTTTGCTTTATTTTTGCCTTAAAATAAAGATGGCGACTCTAAAAACATTTTGGATCCAGTGGGGCCTCGCAACATCTTTCTTTGCACTTTCACGTTTTCCCCTAAAAAAAGGGAGAATGGGAATGGAAGGGTGATGTATTCCTATGTTCTGGTATCCCCTAAAAAAGGGATAACTTGACATAGAAAACTCAAAGCACTCATAGTAATCCGAAATAGGCCATAAGGCTATTTTCATAAAATCCATAGTGGGGGCGCTGCAACATCTTTCTTTGCATTTTCACGTTCTCCCCTAAACAAGGGAGGATGGGAATGGAAAGGTGATGTTTTCCTATATCCTGGTATCCCCTAAAAAAGGGATAACTTGACATAGAAAATCCAAAGCTCCCATATTGGATCAAAAATCCACTAAAGGCAACCGAGGCGCATTCCAACACGCTATTCCGACAGCACTCCTCCCGCACTTTTGATTTCGTCCTCCCCTAAACAAGGGAGGGTGGAACGGGTGCAGTGGATGTCACCGCATCCGCACGTACGCGCACCCCTATCCAAGGGCACGCGGGGCGCGGGAACAATCATCCCGGGAACCCACAGTGGCGACTCTGCTGGGGAGATCGTTTTTATTTTAATAAATAAAAATGGAGGGCTAGATTCATTGACCAAAACTTTTTTTTCTTTTGTTTCTGGCTAAAGTATGCTTGTTATATTAATTTAAACAGTTGAATATTGCGTTCCTTTAACATCCGTGTCTATATTTGTGGATATGATCCTCCATCTTGCAGAAGTTTCATTTAAAATATTGTTACGGATATACTTGAAAATATTCGTATTTTTCAAAAAAAAATTTGCAATATATATATATATATATATATATATATATATATATATATATATATATATATATATATATATATATATATATATATAATATCGTATGTGCAATACTATCCGGGCAGCACAACAAAAGGGCCGGGGCTTTATTTTTAAAATCTTTTCATTTTCGGCTTTATATTATTTTATTCTGCTTTATTTTCATTCCGCAAAATATATATATATGCATTCATTCTGTCGTTTTATTTTGGGGACATATGACACATTTGTAATTAGTAGGAATAGATAGATTACCCGCTTTTCTTTCTATTTCTTGATGGTATGCTTGCATATCTGCTTTTATTTTCACTAAAAAAATTGTCATTGCATATAGATTTTCGAATGCTACCCTACACCATGGCCACACCAAAGATTAGATTGCATATAGATTCTCGGTTTTTTTGCATTTTAAATTGTGGGTCAGCCCCTGTCAAAAAAAAAAAAGTGTGCGCAAGTCAAAAAAAAATGTGCAAATCAAAAAAAAAATGCGCAAGTAAAAAAAAATATACTAGGGCTGATTTATTATTTTCTAATGCTCGACCTAGACCATTTCGAATGGTGGATCCCGAAAAGAGTATAGGCCCTTCGCCTGGGATCAGTCCGATCTAGGGGAGTCGAAGCGTGTGGAATACGTTGGTCCTATACTGGAGAAAAAATCCACTTGTCGAGGAAAAAGTCCTGAGACTGTCAAAATTAAGCAGGTGCTTATCCGGTCAATTGTAGGGAACAAATAATAATAATAAAATATACTAATAAAGGCACGATGTACTCCAAACCCAGAAAGCCTTCACCCAGCCTCTTGATACCTACATAACCCATTTTCCTCAGAAACCTGGCCCGAATTTGGAAAGATAGAGATAGTACTGGCCAGTTGATACGGGAAATAAGTGCAGAAATCAGAATAGAGGGTATCAATATCATATCAGACAAGGGCAGAATCAATACAGAAAATACAGATCCAAGCAGTATGGCAGTAGAAAATGAACAGTCCGCTACAGTCCCCCAAGAAGCATCAACCTTCCATGTTCCTCCAAATCCAATTTCCCAGCCAAACACCAACCCATCAGATGCCTATTATTACCAAAATTTTAACCCTTTTTCATCACACCCTCCTTATCCTACCCAAAGTCCTTACCCAACCCAATATCCCTATCCAGCCCAGAAACCTTATCCAGCCCAATATCCTTATCCTACCCAAAGTCCTTACTCAATCCAATATCCCTATCCTACCATATCGTGCCCAATATCCATATCCTGCCCAAAACCCTTACCAGACACCGCAGCCATAAATTAACCCAGCCTTCCCTAAGCCAGCATATACCAAAACCCAACTCTCCCGCCCGCCAAAATGGAGGTTGACATCGAAATTTTGAAAACCATGATGCTAAAAATTCTAAACCGAGAAGTTTCTAATGGAAATTTGGGGGACAGCTTCCTAGGTATGATGGATAAAGGCACTTCTCAAAAAAAAAAAAAAAACCTCTCTGCTGAGTTTGAGTTTGTTTCTAATAAGCCTCTGCAGAATAAGTATACCGCGACCGGCCCACTTTTGACACCCGCAGATCTGATGGACCGCTTCGGATATATTATCCCTATTCCTTTCCCTAGCCTTACGGATTGGTCATCTACTGATCCGCTCCCTAAAATTGAGGATCTCAAACCCCAGGTCCTCAATAATGTAATAAACCGTGTACGGTTTGCTTTTAATAATAATCTAAATGTCTTTGCTTATTTCTTAGTTGCACCTATATTAAAAGACGCATTAAATCATTATAATAATGAGTCATTTAATAGGACCCAAAAGAAAAAAAAATGTTTGCTTGAGCTTGTAAAGTCAGTAGAGCAACAGGAACAACATCATCAACAGCAACTGAAGACTGATCCACTATCAATCTGGGGCTGGACAATGAAATCAAAGGAATCAAAATCGGCAACTCCCTGCAAGGTTCTGAAAAGGATAACACTCATGGATCTCCTCAAAGAGTTCGTGGACATGTTTACTTGAAGATGTGTCAGGGGTAGACCCAGCCATAGTCAAACACCGGATCCCCATATATCCGGATGCTCAGCCAATCAGACAAAAGCTCCGCCGCATCAAGCCAGAATGGTCACTACAAGTTTAAAAAGAAAGCATGAAACAGCCGCATGTCAACTTCATTCGGGTAAAAAAAAACACACACACAAGAAAAGAAAAGAAGAAAAAAGTAGAAAAAAAAAACAACACAAGGAAAAAAAAAAGAAAAAAATAACCGATCTGGCTGTCCAATGTAGTGACCATTCCCAAACCCAACAAGTTGTTTTATCAACAGCATGCTGGGCCATAGTCAAATCAAAGGCAGCAGGAGACCAAGAAAGGACCTCATTCACCACCCCTTGGGGGACCTACTGCTATCATGTCATGCCGTCTGGGCTAAAAAAATGCTGGGGCTACTTATCAAAAGGCTGCTACCACTCTCTTCCACGATGTGCTGTATATTATCAAAGAGATCCAGTCAGGAGATGCCGTACTCCTCACAAGCCAGGAAAAAGATGACTTTGTTCAGCCCCCAGTCTCAACGAGCTTCAAAGGTATTATGCTCGAACCACCTTATCTGGCAAGTGCTTCCCTCTCCAGCCCGCTAGGCTGAAAACCCGAAAGGGCGGCCTAGGTAGGCAAAAGTTAGGACATATAAAAAAAAAAAAAAAACAAATAAAAAGGAGAAATAAGGGCTCGCTAGGCTGAAAACCCGAAAGGGCAGCCTAGGCAAAAGTTAGAGCAAAATAAAAAAATATATATATCAGGAGAAAAAGGGGAGGGAAAGCACTCTTTGAAACATCGGCATCCTACCTCCAGTCTTCAACATGCAAGGGGCTCGACTGACAGAAGAAAAAGGAAAACCACGACATAAGCTCGCAGCAAAACACTAAAATATAAAATTTTCGGGTCCTAAGGTGCAACTTAGGAATAATTGCTAAAGAAATTTAGATTATACATTAATTGCATGTACATATCTATTATTGTCTATATCCCCCCTTGTTTCCCCCAAAATCTATCCTTCATTTGCAGCTCAAGCCCTGGAGCGGTCCATCAATGCCTGCGGCGTTCGCCCGGCCGGGCCCATATACTTCTTTTGCAAGGCACAAAAAAAAAAGAAAAAAAAAGGGGGCTCGGTCTCTGATCGATGTTTTATTTTATCTATTTCCTTGCAAGTGTACAAGACTATTATAGAATAGACTCGGAAGCAAGGGTCGAACCCACAGAGACAAGTGATCACGAACAGTGCGGATTATAGATAGCAAATTATTAACCTAAGGGGGGTTTTTATGTTTAATTCTACTCTAAATTACTAGTTATAGATGTTTAACTAATTAGACAAGAATAATATATGAAGATCTTATGGTGAGTGGAAATCTAGGATTCGGGTTTCACTTATATCTCCTTTATGTTCAATTCATAAAATGTCATTCAATGGCTCTTGGGTTCGTTCTCACTAAAAATAGATATAGTCTGTTGAACAATTGGTTCACCTCCATCCCCGCAAAATTCACCCATTCTATATCCTAAGCACAGAACTATCAATCTAGTCTGTCACCTAGATTTATGATCTATCTGTCACCTAGATCATGTAAGAACCCGGTCCTAACTTATCACTCTCGTGCTCGATAGGTCCAATTTATTGTGTTGGTGAGCCGTACGACATATGCACTCAGTCATGCAGTTATCCGCACCTCTAAGCCTTTATTATTTGCGATTACATTCATTTGTTCAAAGCAAAATAATATAGGGGTTGATAAACAACACAATCAACAAGCATTGAATAGACATATATTTATGAATCAAAACATAAATTCGATACAAGTTACCTCCCACCTCCTAGATTAGGGATGATTTAGTTCATCATAGACGATGAACAGCACATGGAGATGATGAAAGGCATGATTTGATCTTCAATACTTGAAATTACAAAACCTAACTATGTTATACAATCTAAAACTACCTAAAATCTATGTAAAGAGAGCTTCCAGCCGTCCTCCTTATGCTTAGGCTCGGCATCTGACTTCTATATATACTCGGGAGTTGTGATTGGATCGAATGACTGTGTGAAAATCCGAAAAGGTCGCATTCTGCCTACCTTGCGGTCGCAAGGTGCTGGATACCTTGCGTCCGCAAGGTCTCCAGTGTGGGTGGCTTTTGATTCTTTGATTGCCGACCGACTTCGGGGCCTATATCGCTTACCTTGCGGTCGCAAGGTCTAGGGCACCTTGCGTCCGCAAGGTGTCCAGTTTGTGCAGTCTTCGTTTTTCTTCAATTTTTCTTTCTTTGTAATTTGCACTTAAAACCCTGGAGTTTCACGTATTTTCACAATAATCCTGAAACTTACAAAACTCACCGAAAACATATATTAGTACTCAAAAGACTCGTGAAATAGCATAATTTAAGTCATAGAAGTATATAAAATCGACGTATAAAATACATCGATCAAATACCCCCAAACTTGAACTTTGCTCGTCCACGAGTAAACAAATAAACTTATAAATACAAAAGCATATAAATAACAAAAAATTAAAATCTTTTTGTGAGGGTGACACTATTTACACTCCTCTATAAACCCACAAACTCAAGGAGACTCTTTCGAGTGACTCGACTATGCAGATAAATACAAAAACAAATAAATATAAAACTAAACTAACTACAAATAAAACATAATTAAAATATAAAATCTTTTTGGTTTCATCCTCAAGTTATAAGTGTAAGGCATGCATGTAATCTCAGTTAGGTGCTCACCACATATATGCAGGCTTAGTCATATAAAACCCAACTAGTCTTTTCTTAAGATCGCTACTACTTTTAATTTCTCCGTGTGTGTGTGATCACCGCCTTAAAGAATATCTTAACTAAAACAGTTTTATTGAGCTAAACACCACATTCATATGAAAATTACAGTTTAATAGAAAATCATGCATTAAGAAGTATGAGATCTACCATTCAAACCTGGTCAGTTACAGACAGAAAGGTCCCAAGGATTCAAAAGATTTACACATCCATCCCATGCACTTCTATGTATGACATACAATGCTCTCCTATCCCAATGACTTGTAATAGCTAAGATTATGCTAACACAGTGAGCTTTAAGGTGAATAATAATGATTATGAAGTGTGTGATCAATTTCATGTTACTCACTTGACAGTAAAAACAACATAAGCATTGGCAAGAAGATCATTAGGACTTTTTAAGCTTGTAATGTAAGGCCAAGGTGTTGGGGGATTTGATGGAAAGGGATTGGAATTCAAAGTGAGAGAGTAAGACTACCCTTTATCCCTCATACTTCCAAGCAAAAGGAAGTTTTCCCTATTTAGGCTAGGACCTGCAAAGACCACAAGTGGAGGGGTGCTTTGTGTTACTTTTCTTCCCCCCCCAAACTTGTTTTGGGCAATGAAATTCTTCTAAAAATATCACATTCTAATCCGCAGAATTTTTCTAACATATTTTCTCTTGAAAGCTATGCTTTCATTTGAATCTTTTGTTTATCCTCTTCTTCTTCTGTTTCATTTTTCGTCGATACATGAATTTATTTATTTTTTTTTTTTTTTTTTTTTTTTCGACGACGGAAAGAAGAAGCCTTCTGAAAAATAGCCTAACTGAAAAGAAGTGGTCCTCCTAAAATCAATTTCCCACCCAATCCTACTCTCTCAAAGGGTAGGCTAAAAGTGTATAGGCTTTTAGGGTTAAGTTAATGTGGGTAAAGAAACGATGGCGAATGGGGGTTTAAATAGTGTGCTTAGCACACTCCATTCTTTTTCATTAGGCTCAAAGGGGACACTAGGGATATATTTAGTATAGGTCAGGGAATATTTAGGCTCTAACGATCCAAAGATGGCCTAAATCATTTCTTAATGCCAAATGCTCACATAGTATTTAAAGCAAGTAAGACAACACAAAATATCATATCAACTATGGGAATTGGGGTTGAATGTTTAGCATCACTGGATTTTACATAAGCATTTGCTAAGACAGATGGTAGGGACAATTGAGACTAACATGCAGACACGGTTCGAAAGTGTGCTTGAGATATATAAATGAGAAAAATCCAAGGGATCTATCTAAATGCAATTGACCCTATGTTATAATTTAATGCAACTGTCATGTTCGAATGACTATGCATCATATTCTTGTGCATATCTTGTTGAAGTGAAATAGGTGTTATAAACTTTATAAAACTATTCTAATCAATCCATAGTTATGACTGGTGTGAGTGCATGAAGAATTTGGAGAAAAGTAAAAGTTTCGCAAAATTAAGTAAATTCCAGGGGGATCTATGGACTAACTATGCGGTTCATTGCACTAATCTCCTCATTGACTACGACTAGCATTACCACACCTAAACTCGAGGATGAATATTTTGAATTAAATTTTTTTTTTTTTTAAGAAATTGGGAAAATTGGAGGTGATGACGATGACACAATTGATGATGGGTCCCCATAAGAGGAACCCACGAGTATCCAATGTAAGTGTATTCTGGTCAAGGCAACACCTCCGAAAATCGAAAAATAAAAACAGAAAAATAGGGTGAAGAGTTAAATGGTCATCAAATAAAAAGAAATTCTCTTTCACCCTAACGACATAGCCCAACTCCATTCCTCGTTAGGTCGGGACCGCTAAGACCTAAAGTTTTAAATCCCCCCAAACTTAAGTTCTATTTTGTCCTCAAAATAGAGGAACATATGAGAGGATTGATGGGGTAGGACAAATATCAAAAGGACATAGCGGGTCCACCCAACGAACGAGGACGAACTTGGGCCTCGACTCAAGGTGAGTCGGGCGGAGATAACGAATGAGGACGAAACTCGGGATCGTGCTCGGTGGCAGCCCATAATGATTTGAGACATTATGTCCCACGGTGTTAACCCACCCAAAATTTCACTGGGTCAAGACGCATTTGTGCTAACCGGCCGACTCACCATATCGCTTGAGGACAACCGCCTCCAACCCGTTGGAGATCCCAACGAGCGGGTCCTTCTCTTCTTCTTCGGTTCCTCCTCTTGAGGAACCCTCACTCTGGCTGCCGGTGATGTTCAAACAAAATGGCCCTAGTAATGACCGGACCAGCCTTCACCTCTCGCGTGTTTGGGCATTCTCACGCTTGCCCCCACACAAGTCAAGAATCAAATGCGAACGCGAACCCCGCATTCGCCCTACCTCTAAGGGTCTTGATTTGGCCGTTGATCAAACGGCCAACATCAATAGACCCATTAGTCATGATGGTGTAGGTCAAGACAGCCCTCTCCCAATTCACCGTGTTTTGGTGACTTGAGGGCATGAGACGGCCACAAACAAATTTATACACGGGCTTGGCCGTGTCTTGAGGAAGGACTCTCTCATGGTGCGAGGTCCATATGGTGGTGTACGGCTATAGGACCACTCCACACCAGGGAGAGCAATGACAGCATTCACCACCTCGACAGGGATACGGGGGTGGAGGTGTGTGTTATAGTTATCGGCACCAACCGCAGTTGGAGGTGCCAAATGGGTGTTAATGCTTTGGGCGTAAAAATCAACTATCATGCCCCTAACATTAATGGTGTCTAGCACACCGCCATCCATGCCAATGTCGCCATTGGCGTAGAATTCTCGGACAATGGGGACTACGGCGTCCTTAGCCGGAGAATCTAGCAAACGTCCCCACCTACGAGCCATCAGAGCAGGACGGATACCAAAATCTTCAGCCTTGAATCCCTTTCTGCACCAAGGACTTGGAGAGTTTGTTGGTGTATTTTTCCGATGCTTCAGAGGACACCTAAGCGGTGATGTCAAAATTATGTTCTTCCTCCTGAGCTGGGCCGAGGATGAAGAGCCGGTATTTCTACGCTTAAACATTTTGTTTGATAAAATTTTAAAACTAAAAAGTTTTAACAATTAAAAATGTGTTTTAAAATTTTAAAAATTAAAATTTAATCTAAGGCATGCAAAAATTATATCTACGTTAAAAATTAACTAGCACCCTAGCATGCAAATATTTTACGTATGAAATTAAATAGAGTGTTAGGAGTACTTGTTTGCAAATGATCCGAGTGAATGCAAATGAGTGGAGCTTGATCTTCGACGGCAACAATGGTGGTTCTTCTTCTTCTTCTTCTTCAAAATCTTCAAATTGTGGGGTGTAATGGGAGATGAGTGAGGGAGATGAAGAGTTTGAGGGAGAGAGAGAGAATATCTTGAGATTAAAGCCTAATTAATGGAAGATCTCGCTGAATTTGGAAGATTTTAGTCGTCCGCCGCATCGCTTGAGAGAGAGAGA
Source organism: Codonopsis lanceolata (assembly GCA_013146195.2). Taxonomy (NCBI): domain Eukaryota; kingdom Viridiplantae; phylum Streptophyta; class Magnoliopsida; order Asterales; family Campanulaceae; genus Codonopsis; species Codonopsis lanceolata. The sequence goes on from CM028377.1 coordinate 169,829,261, forward strand.
GAGTTTCGTGATTTCTCAAGAAGAAAACCCGGCGGCCTTAAATAAGGGGACCTTGCGCGTGCAGATCCGCCACACCTGCGTCCCCAAGCAAGGTGGTCACCAAAGCGGTTGGGATTCTACATTCATTCCCCATGTCCGACACTTCACCGCACGAGATTCAGATTTACGGGACCTTAAGGTCGCAGTCCTTCACACCTGCGTCCGCAAGGTGACGTAAACTTCCACTCTTGTTTTTCTTTTCCGCCTTTCAACGCTTGCGCTTTAACCTTCCGTTAACTTCCGTTATGTCTTGGATATTTCCTGTATGAAAAAATCTAAACAAAATTCTAAACTAAAAATTATTAGTAACATATAAATACAACACTAAGATGTTTTTCTCCCCCAAACTTGAATTTTGGCATATTTAATTTAAAAATTAAATGTCCAAAAATAAAATTTAACGGAGAAAAACATATTTAAACTAACTAAATAACAAATAACTTTCAAATTAGTGGGTTGCCTCCCACTTAGCGCCTTTGTTTAACGCTCTTGGCTCGACCAAACCTGCAAGCCTAGTCTCTTGGTGGTTCATTGTCGCCAAACGGATTAATTCAATTGTTCGCTCAACCGACATTGGCTCAAAATATGGCTTGAGCTCTGTCCATTCACTTTAAACACTTCATTATTTTTGGGGTTTTGTATATCAACAGCCCCATGAGGATAAATTGCATTATTCTAAAAGGACCAGACCATTTGGATTTTAACTTTCCTGGGGAAAAACCTTAACCTAGAGTTAAACAATAATACTTTCATACCTGGATGAAGCATTTTGTTGGCTAATCCCATGTCATGATACTTTTTGGTCTTTTCTTTATAAGTTTTCGCATTCTGATACGAATTAAGTCTATGTTCTTCTAATTCATTTAACTGAAACAGTCTTTCTTCTCCAGCTAATGTCAAATCTAAATTCAATTCTTTAATTGCCCAATAGGCTTTGTGCTCAATCTCAACTGGTAAATGGCAAGCTTTACCATATACCATCCTATATGGACTCATTCCTATGGGTGTCTTAAAAGCAGTTCGGTATGCCCATAAAGCATCCTTGAGTTTAGATTCCCAATCTTTACGATTAGGCCTAATGCCTTTTTCTAACACTGCTTTTATCTGCCTATTGCTTACTTCTACTTGTCCAGATGTCTGTGGATGATAAGGTGTAGCTAACTTGTGAGTTACACCATGCTTTCTGAGGACACTATTTAACAACTTATTGGTAAAATGCGTTCCCTGGTCACTTATTATGGCCTTAGGGACTCCATATCTAGCAAATAAATCTTCTACAAACTTGACTACTGTTTTACCATCATTATTCTTAGTTGCTACCGCTTCTATCCATTTAGAAACGTAGTCAACTGCTACCAAAATATATTCGCAATTATTGGACACAGGAAAGGGACCCATAAAATCAATACCCCAAACATCAAAAATTTCAACTACTAAATTAACATGTAAGGGCATCTCGCTTTTTTTTCCTATACCACTGCTCTTTGGCATTTATCACATGTTCTCAGAAAACAGCTTCACAATCTCTAAAAACAAGAGGCCAATACGCACTGATTGCAAAATTTTACGAGCGGTTTTATTACCACTAAAATGACCACCACAAGAATATCCATGGCAAAATTCCATGATACCTTGTTGATCTTTTTTCTGGAATACATCTTCTTATCAAAGAATCAGAACAAATTTTGTATAAATGAGGAGCTTCCCAAAAATAATTTTTAGTTTCCGCCAAAAATTTCTTCTTTTCATAATGATCAAAATCCGGATTAATGATATCAGACACATAATAGTTGACAAAATCAGCATACCAAGGGTCAGAATCTTTAATGGCTAAGAGTTGTTCATCGCAGAAAATTGTCATTAATGGGGACAGATCATCAAGAAATTGACGCTCGCTAAGGGTGAAAATTCTAACCTAGACAAGTGGTCGGCCACAACATTCTCCTTCCTTTTTATCCTTGATAGTTATGTCAAATTCTTGTAACAATAACATCCATCTAATTAATCTTGGTTTAGCATCCTTCTTACTTAAGAGATATTTCAATGCGTAATGATCGAAAAAGATTATCACCTTTGATCCTAGCAAATATGATCTAAATTTTTCTAAAGCATATACTATGCTAAAAATTCCTTTTCAAGAGTGGTATAATTCAATTGAGCATCATTCGAGTTCTACTAGCATAATGGATCACATGAGGCTTTCTATCTACCCTTTGTCCTAACACGGCTCCAATTGCAAAATCTGATGCATCACACATGATTTCAAAAGGAAGTGACCAATCGTGGCCTGGATAAAATTGGGGCAATAGTTAACTTTTCTTTTAATAAATTAAAAGCTTCTAAACATTCTTTATCAAAATAAACTCTGATCTTTTGCTAACAAATTACATAGAGGTTTACAGATTTTGGAAAAGTCTTTTATAAATCTTCGATAAAAACCAGCATGGCCAAGAAAACTTCGAACTCCTTTAACTGAAGTGGGAGGGGGTAGTTGTGAAATAACTTCAATTTTAGCTTTGTCAACTTCAATTCCTTTATTTGAAACAACATGCCCTAAGACAATTCCATGTTTTACCATGAAGTGACTTTTCTCCCAACTTAAAGTTAAATTAGTTTCAAAAGATCTTTTTTCAGATGATGTAAGGTTTTCTAAACAATGATCAAAAGAATTTCCGAAAACTGAAAAATCATCCATGAAAACTTCTACGCATCTTTCAACTAAATCTGAAAATATAGAAATCATGCATCTTTGAAAAGTAGCTGGTGCATTACACAACCCAAAAGGCATTCTCCTAAAAGCAAAAGTACCAAAGGGACATGTAAAGGTTGTTTTCTCTTGGTCTTCAAAATGTGGATCCGATTATATCCGAAAAACCATCAAGAAAACAATAATATTCATGACCTGCTAATCTTTCAAGAATTTGGTCAATAAATGGTAAAGGAAAGTGGTCTTTCCTAGTTGCCGCATTTAATTTACGCAAATCGCAACTACACATTCTATAACCAGCTATAGTCCTTGTAGGGACTAATTCATCTTTATCATTTTTAACAACAAGTAATTCCCGACTTTTAGAACTACTTGAACAGACTAACCCATTTACTATCCGATATAGGGTAAATTATACCCGCATCTAAGAGCTTAAGAACTTCTTTCCTAACGCCTTTTCCATGTGTGGGTTAAGTCTTTTCTGTCTTTCTGTAAGGTTTACTACCTTCTTCTAAATGTATTTTATGCATACACATAGAGGGACTAATTCCTTTTAGGTCAGCTAAGGACCATCCTAAAGCTTCTCTATGTGTCCATAAGACTTTTAACAAACTTGCTTCTTGTATTTCTGTTAAGTCGGCTGCTATAATAACAGGCAAAGTGTTACCTTCCCCTAAAAATGCATATTTTAAGTGGGATGGTAATGGCTTTAATTCTTCGACTTTGGGAGAATTAATGGAAGGCATAAATTCGAATTTTCTACCTTAATTGTTTCTTTTATTTTAGCCTCATTATTCTCTTCTTGTTTTTCTTCCTTAATATCTTCTATCTCAATACTTCTCACTTCTTCAAAGAGATTTTAGAATCTCTACTTCATCTTCTTTGATTTCATAACTTTCTTCAACTACTTTCTCCGACTCATCGTAATTATTTTCGATTCTACCTTTATTTCTTTTTCATCTTTCTTTTTACTAGCTTCTAGCTTTCTCTTTCTTTCTCTTAATCTCTTTCTTTTCTTCCTCTATTTCTCTTCAATT
>CM028377.1:169833143-169994414 GCA_013146195.2 Codonopsis lanceolata
TATGCTGGTTGCCAAGTTGACAGAAAAAGCACCAGTGGAACTTGTCAATTTCTAGGAGACAGACTTGTCTCTTGAGCTAGCAAGAAACAAGCATCGGTTTCCAACTCCACCACTGAAGCAGAGTACATAGCTGCTGGTAGCTGCTGCTATCAACTACTTTGGATCAAACAACAGTTAGTGGATTACGACATAAAAGTAGCAGATTGCCCAATCATGTGTGATAACACCTCAGCAATCTCGATCACCTACAATCCTGTGATGCACTCCAAGACAAAGCATATCGATGTTCGATATCACTTTCTAAGGGACAATGTAGAAAAGAGAAACATTAGCACGAAGTACATTTCCACTGAACATCAACTGGCAGATATCTTCATAAAAGCTCTAGAAGCAGACAGGTTTGCTTATCTTAGGGGAGAGCTTGGTATGCTCGATCCAACTGCCTAAATTTTATTAAAATTTAATTTTTATTAAATATTTGATTTTAATATTTTGAGCAGACTTACCAAATTTCTTAAGCAAACTTGATATTATATTTAAGCAGACTTATTTCTTTAAAGAAGAAAAGTCTAGAATTCCTACACCACCGGAAGACAAGGCAGTTTTCTAAACTCCTAGTTTAGAAGGTTAATTTTGAAAATTGTAAGTGGACTCCATTTTAAATTTGGTTGAGATATTATTCAAAAAGTCACTTTTTTCTCTCCTCAAGCCGCCATTCATTAAGTCTTTTCAACAAAAGGGCGCCTCGACTTAATGACCTTTCACAAAGTCTCTATGATCGACGGCACGCCTTTCATTTATAAACCCTCAACCGCCAAAAATTCACTTCACAAAACCGTTTCTTGCTATTCTCTCTCTAAACTTCTTCTTCTAAAAATTTCGCTTCGCACTGTTCGTTAGCTAATTCTGCAGAATCACTCTTCATTTTCATCTTCTACTTCTGCGAATCTACTGAAATGGTAAGACGATTCGAAGCCCTAACTCAGTCACCACGGTGTAAGCAAAAATCTGTATACTTTCGTCTGTAAAACTGCCATTATTAACTGTTCATATAACTTCTTGCTCTACATTTCTTTGAACTTTAAAATTCATTGTTCACTACCGTAGCCCATATACATCGCTCATATATCATTTATTTTAGTATTCTCGGTAATATTCAACTCAGATATGATATTTCATGAGTTCTCTAGAAATTTCTAGGGCTTAGTGATGTACCTTGTTCGTATTTCAGGTTCTTGAAATTTTGCCCTAACTTATTTCCCGAATTTTTTTTGGGCTAAAACTTTCCCAAGTTGTTCCCGAATGTTCGAATCCAACTCTTGAGATTCCATCGCTGTCTCCCCAACTATGTATCATCCGGGGATGTGCATTGACGAACCATCTGTTCGTGCTTATGCTTCTTGGGTCAAAATTGTGGATGACCTGAACCAGTCTGGGATTCTGCCTCTGTTCATGCTAGATGATGTCGACTTCAGCTACCTTCTAGTGGAAGAATTCTTCCAAAAGGCGATTATCAACGACTCAAGGACCTCTATCTCTGCTGTCGTCAGGACAGTCTCCATCACTATCACTGCTTCCAGAATCGCCAAGATTATTGGCGTGGAATTTGATGGCCCCACTTCACTGACAGATGCTGAAAAGGCCACTGCTTGGTCTTACATGCGTGGGGAGAACACTCCAAGGGAGGTTGCTGCTAAGATGAAGAGGACCCTATTCGAAGATGATGTCTACTTCATCAGCCATCTATTCGACAAAATTCTAATCTTCAAGAATGGCACCCATGACATCATGACTTTAGACCAGGAATACACGTTTGTAGTCATTCTCAATCTTCGACTCAAGCCAGGCACAGTTACATTTTGGCTGTGTGCGATGCTATTGATACAGTCCAAACTTCTCTCAAGCAGAAGTGACCCTTTGTTCGTCTTGTCAACACTCTTCTTCGGTCCAACACGCAATTTCATACTCAGATGCTGGCCTTTGAGAAGAAGAAGATTCAGAAATCCATCCAATTCACCAGCACCTTCATCATCAACTACCAAAAGCTGAAGAACGAGAAGCGAGCTCAGCAAGGTCTCCCTCCTTTTCTCATCATCCACGCCATGAACCCCCCTCCACTCAAAATTATCAAGATCAATCCAGAAACTACAGTGGATGCTTTCATGGCCAAGCAGCTAAGCAAGAAGCTCTCCAAGGAAGCCGCTGTGGCGAAGGCCGCTCTAGCAAAGCTGCCGATCGCTGCCCTCCACAACTTCACAAAAGAAGAAGAAGATTTCTTCTGAGGAGGAGCCCGTTCCCAAGCGGAGCGCTTCATCAAACACCGCTACGCTAACCCCGCTGCCCCGATCCAAAAGAAGACGAGCTGGCGCCTCATCCACTCCTGCTCCTATGCCTGAGAGGCTCTTGACGAACCGCTCTCCCTCTCCACTCTCGAAAGCGAAAACCCAAACGCACCGAACCCTCATAACCCTTTATTCCTTTTATTCCACCCTCATCTCCTATCTCTTCTTCCTCCCATTCTCTCACTTCTTCAGCCCTGCTGGCATTTGGGAGGAGCTTCTTTGCTACCCTCCTTCTTCCTCCTACTTCCTCTTCAACCCCTGGCCGTTGTTGAGGAGGAGTCTTCTTCACCTGCTCCAAAGAAGAAGAAACGCAGACTTCGCAAGAAGTCTGTGGCTCCAACACCCTTTTCTTCGCCTTCTCCTACCATCGACTCTATCCCTTCTCCACCTTCTTCTCCCGAACCTATCTCCATCCTTCCTCCGAAATCTTCCCTAGCCATTATACCTACTCCTTCTACCCCTTCTACTTCCTTCTCTATGCCAGAACACTTCTCTCCTCTTGCCCCTCACATATCTACTCTTCTCTACCAAACAGCCTTTCTTCCCGAAATCTTCCCTCCCATCTCTCAGTATATTACTCCTATTTCTATCTCTTCTGATCTTTACCAAATCCTTTTTCCCTCTATCTCTTCTGCCACTCATTCTTTTCTCTTCAATCTTTCTTCTATTTCTGATCTTTTCTTCCCCTCTAACTCTCCTCCTAATTTCATTCTTCTCCCTGACTATCCTTTCCCTCCTTACCTTTTGGAAGCCTCTTCTTCCTCTTCTGCTTCTTCTTCCTATGACAGTAGCTTAGCCACTGACATGGTAATTGATTCTAAACCCTCTTCTCCTCCGTCCACAACCTCGGCTGCTAACCACCCTGCTTCATCTTCCTCCTCTCCAAACTCTACTCCTAACCCTTCTGCAACCCATATCTCCGTCAACCTCAACCCTTCTTCTCTACCTTCCAACACTACTGATCCTGCCCTTCTTGACCTCCTCCGCTCCAACAATCCTCAGCTCGCCCAGATCAACACCACCGTATCCTCTATGGCACAGCAGATTGAGGTGCTTAACTATGGCCTCAATGCTACTCATGCCACCATCTTCGACATCGGCAAGATCGTCGATCAACTGGTGAATGACTCTGCTCAAGCCTTCACTACCCACCGGTTCTTGGTTCAAGATCAACAGGCTGCTCTGATAGGCATGCTGCACTCCCAGCAGATCAGCATCCGCACTCTCTTCGATGAGCTCAAGACTGCAATGGCACGAGCCATCCTTCGTAGACAAGAAGTTGTTGATTTTACTGATCTTCGTCTGGTTGAGCAAGCGAATGCAAGGGCTGCTGCCGCTGAACAGCGTAGGGTTGGTGCCATAAGGGAGGAGAGAGCTACTCACTTTTTGAATCAAGCCCTGATTGAAGAACAGAACAGACTCCGAGAACGCCTTAATGACAGAATCAGGATCTAGGTTGGAGACTACTTAGAACGTCGACGCACTCAGCCCAATCTGTTTTGAATCTGCTGGTATTTAGTTTTGTATCTTCGTTTTTAAACTCTACTGTTTTGCAAAAACTTCTGCTGTTAAACAGCTTGTTTAATCACAGATGAGTTTAGTTTCTTTCAAGTTTAAATTGCTTTATCTTGCTATCATTTAGTCTATTTAAACTTCGTGTTTAAATCTTTATATGTTGCATGTATGCTTATCCTAAGATTTAAACTCTGCTCTACTTAGTACTTTACATAAATGCGTTTATCTTGTAAGTACTTAGTCTAGCTATCTCTCTACCAAGACACGCTCACGAGAGGTATGTGCGCTTTTTATTTATAAATTCTTTAAGACATATTATTATCTCAGTGCATGATTCAAAGTCTGCTTGTAGCTGAGATGATGACATCAACCAAATAGGAGGAGCTTGTTGATCCCTAATTCTAGATTTGGTTGAGTCATCTTCTGATTCTAGTGTACATTGGCTAAAAGGTCTGCGTACCGATTAATGTGGCAACTATCTTAGAATCAAAGTTAATTAGAATTGTTTAAGTGTTAGTTTAGGCGCGGTTTTGCAAGCTTCTTCAGCAGCCTTGGAAGAACAGCAGACTTTGAAGTCTGCTCAAAGAACGGAAAATCAAAATTGGCCAAATCACGAAATTATGACACGTGTACACCTATTTAGATATTTTCGAAAATATCTAGTCATTATGTCTTCATCAGATTTCATTTTCAAGAAGTCAACTCTACATGCTGACAACTGTCCAGACTGTCTCCTGAAACCTGAAGACTGAAGACATTACCCTTTTTGGCTAAGAAGACTTTCTAAGCTGAAGCGCCTGCAGTCTGAAACCTTACTCCATTTGGGAATGTCTTCTCTGCACACACTGCATCTCTGATGACTGTGGCTGTTACATCTCCCAAAGCACCGAATTGCATTCAATGCAAAAGAACGTTGGACACAGTTCACTCTGTCTCAGCCCAACGGTCCAAAGATCTCTTCCTGGTATTTATTCAAGTCCTGAAGATCTGAAGAAATAACTCTTGCGCATTAAAACTCTCAAGCTTCATCTTCAACACTCAAGCATTCAAGAGATCAAAGGACAAGGACTAACACCTCACCAAACTTTCTGAAGCTGCAGATCTGCTATCTTAAATTCGTTTAAGCTTCATTTAGTTTGTCTTTAAACTGTTCTTTAATTCAGCACGTGTGAGAACAATTATTCCTTGATTGTTTCTCTCACCTTTATACACTTGGTTAAAAACTTATTTTGTACACGATCCATTAGAGATCTTATTCATAAACCTAGTGGATAAATAAGTGCACTTTTAAAATCCAAAGCTAACCACTTTGGTAGTGGATGTAGTACTATTCACAGTACGAACCACTTAAAATTGCAGTGTGCTGTTTGACCTGTTTTTATCTTTCTCATTAACTGCTTGTGCTTTACTGCTTCAGAATCTGTGCAACCCTCACTGAATTCTCGATAGTTCAGATTCGCTTCTGTTTCCGCTGCCTTAACCTTTTTCTAATTAAATCTTTCAAGAAAAATATCAAGAAGTATTTACGAAAAAGTTTTTATCAACAACTAGGCTATTCAACCCCCCACCCCTTCTAGCCTAGATTGAGCCTATTTCGGGACCAACAAAATTCTTAGCATACTTAAGTTGTGAAAGAAATATACTATCTTTAGATTGTTTAATTGGCATACCCAAAAAGAAATTTAATTCACCAACCATACTCATCTTAAATGTAGAATCATTAATTCCATTTACAAAGTGTTTTAACATAGAATTAGATGTGGAATCAAAAACTATATCATCTACATATATTTTAGCAATAAGAATTTTTTTATTGGATTTTTGAATAAACAATGTTTTATCAACCTCTCCTCTTTTAAAACCATTTTAAGTAGATAATCTATTAATCTACCATACCAAGCTCTAAGATCTTGTTTTAAACCATAAAGAGATTTCTTAAGTCTATAAACATGATCTGGCTTAAAAGGGTCTTCAAAGCCTTTAGGTTGTTCTACATAAACTTCTTCATTTAACACACCATTTAAGAAAGCACTCTTAACATTTCTTAAGTCTATAAACATGATCTGGCTTAAAAGGGTCTTTAAAGCCTTTAGGTTGTTCTACATAAACTTCTTCATTTAACACACCATTTAAGAAAGCACTCTTAGCATCCATTTGTTGTAATGAAATACCTAAATAGCATGCAATAGCTAACAACAATATAATAGATTCAATTCTAGCAACTGGAGCAAAAGTTTCATCAAAATCAATTCCCTCCACTTGAGTGTATCCTTGAGCAACTAAATGAGCTTTATTTCTAATCACATTACCTTGTTCATCAGATTTATTTTTAAATATCCACTTCGTTCCTATAACATTTGTAGATTTAGGGCAAAGAAATAAGTACCAAACATCATTTTTAACAAATTGTTCTAGTTCATCTTGCGTGTCATTTATCCAAGGTTCATCTTTTAAAGCTTCTATCATATTTTTAGGTTCTATTTCAGAAACATAACAACAAGTATGCACTTTCAAACATTCAAGATACAAACAAATATGTTTAACAATATCTTTGTAACTAACCTTTTCTCTTCTTCTTGTTTGCACACCTGCACTTACTTCACCAATCACCAAATTGGAAGGGTGGTCATTCAGAATTCTGCTGGGAATGTCTTTGGATCTGTCAATTATGATTTTTCTCTTCATCAGGATCTGAATCAATTTCAGTATTATTCAATGAAGTCCCCGATGAAGGTACATTGGAGCCTTCATTCGCTCCAACATTCTTTGAAAAAATTTCTTTACTTGGAATAACTTCAGATTATGAAGTTTGCAGACTTTCTAGGAGATCATCAACCTGATTTTCAACACTTTTTCTACCCAAATCAGATAGATCATCAAAGACAATGTTCATGGATTCCATAATAGTTCTTGTTCTAAGATTGAATACTCTATAGGCATGGCTATTTGTAGCATATCCCATAAACACACACTTATCACTTTTAAAATCAAATTTTGCAAGATGTTCTCTAACATCTAACAAATAACAAATACTCCCAAAAACATGCAAGTACTTTCAAGTAGGTTTCTTTCCTTATAGAATTTCATAAGAAACCATATTACTACCCGGTCTTAAATACACACGATTAATAACATGACATGCATTATTTAAAGCTTCTGCCCAAAATCTTTTAGATAAATTCTTAGAATTAAGCACAACATGAGTCATTTCTTGCAGGGTTCTATTTTATATTTCAGCTACTCCATTGTGTTTAGGGGTTTTAGGAGCAGAAATTCATGTGAAATTTTCCTTTTTTTTCACAATAGGATGCAAAAGATGAATCCTCATATTCTTTACCATGGTCAGATCTAAGTTTCACAAGAGTAAGATTATAATCATTAAGCATCTTTTTATACCAAATTTTGAAAATATCAAAAGTATAAGATTTTTCTATAAAAAAGAATACTCTTTTAAATTTAGAAAAATCACCAACACAAACAAATGTATACTTTTTACCACCTAAGCTTTCAACTTCAATTGATCACATGAGTTCAGTATGAACCAGTTCAAAATATCTAGAAGAAGCACAAATTTGAATACTTTTTGGTGAAACTTTGGTTTGTTTACCCTTTTGACATGCACCACATATTTTCATTTCTTTGGTGTTTAAGTTTGATTCCCTGATTCGTAATTTTAGTTATCGTGTTGTCGTACGAGTTCGTACCGTTGTGTTTATTGTCGTATTATTCGGTTATTATTATTTTGACCATAGGTTTGGCCCTGGATGACTAGGGGGACCTTGGGGATTAACTTGGTATTATTTTGGTTTGGTCGTGTTAACGTTTGCACACGCTCGCGTTTAATTTTCGGTGTGACTTGTGCATTTTCGTAGGCCATGATATGTCTGTAGTAATTTGACCATGGTTTTTTATAGGTAACTCGGAATTGAGATTCGTTTAATGCATTAGAAACTAGACTTCGGGATATTTCCAACCATACCTCTTGCGTAATTTTTGGACTGGTATTTCAATACAGGCGTATTTTTAAATTTGACTGAATAACTTTTTCTCGGTATTTCCAGAAATTTAAGTTCTGCCTTGTTTATTGGATTTGCATGGAGACCCTTAATGAATTTCACCAAACCTGACCCTAAGACCTTAATTAGACATTAGTTAGAGTGGATTAATCCTAAGTGAAAATTTTAGCACTAAGTCATCAATTAGGGACTTAATCTCACTTAAAAATTAACCTATCATAGCTTGACAAATGTAATCCACTCACTTCATAACCTTTGTGCCTTAAAATATCTGATTTTCTCCACTCATTACACCTCCTACATCCTTGATATTTACAGCCACTATTGTTGTAAATCTTGTGAGGGAGACTCTTGGTGAGATTAGTATGTGTTTCTTGATTTCTCGGAGATCCGGCCACCCGATTTTGGATTCGAGGCCACCCAATCGTAGCTATCGACGAGGAGACTACTAATCCTTACTTTTTTTTTTCATTTTTCTCAGCCTTTTTCTAGGATTAGGTAAGCTTCCAATTCCCAAATATTATGTATGCTAGGTTGCTTTGCATACTAGCTTCATTAAAGTTGTCTATGCCATGTTAGGGAAGACTTCTATCATGTCAAAAACATCATTTGACCCACTTTCAAAATCTGTAAATTTTTGGTCTTGAACCCAAACTTGAGTATTTGGTTTTGTGTTGAGTTTTAAAGTTGTTCAAGCCTTGATTTGGAACAAGTGTTGTTCATGAATTTGTTGAGAAACAAACTATGCAAATTCAGTCTGTGCTTTGAACGAATTCTGGAAAATACTGGTACAAATCTACTAAAGGGAGTTTTCTCAAAATGAATTATGTTATATCTATACATGTTAGGTAACTCTTTGTAAATTTGCATATAATTTGGAGTTCAGGAATTATTTTTCATGAGTCACGAACCATGGCTGCGACAGTGAGTCTGAACAAGGGAAACATATTATTAACATGATCTTAATGTGATCATAAATTGATGAATACAAATGCAATTGGAGTTTTTTAAATTGCTAAAATATAGTCTCAAGAGTCTAGTTTCAAACTAGGCAATAATCACCTCATTTGGAGTTATGAACGATTCATGGATGAATTTACAATTTGACTAAGCAGAATGAGTCACAACAGAGAACCAGATTTTTAACATGAACTTGAGATTACTGTATTCTGAAGAATACAAGTCCAAATAGAGTACTTTAAAGTGTTAAATTACAGTTCCAAGAATCTTGTTTCTGAATATATAAAATTCATGAAATTAGGAGTTGTGAGGAATTAATGGTTGAATTTACAAGTTGACTAGGTGTGTAATAGCATGAAATCAGATTGTTATCATGAAATTGAAGTGACTATGTTTGGATGAATATAAATCCGAATGAAGTGATTTAAAAGGCTAAGTTATTGTTTGAAGAGCCTAGTTTCGGAATATGTAAGATTCATGAAATTTAGAAAATGGCTGCGTAGAATGAGTTATTACTAGTTATTGGTCAATTTTACAAAATGGTTGCGTAGAATGAGTTATTACTAAGTTGTAATTCCAACGGTTAGAATGGGTATCTGTAACACCCCGGATTCTTGCATGTGCATTGTGTTCTTGCCTTCATGTTTTCTTGTTGATTGTGAGCATGTTTACTTAGTTTATAAATGTTTTAGAAACATTCATAAGTCATTCATGAAACTCTTAACATGTTTAGAATCACGTATGCTTGCTTGTTGAATCGCCGGTTCGATTGCTTTGTTTTGGCCTTAGCGATTTTTCGCTCGTTGCTCGTTTTGCTTCTATTTCGTCGTGCGAAGTGTTCGTTGAGTTCTCGGCTTTGTATTCAGGTCATAACCATGTTGAAACAAGCCTTTTCCATGACCAAGTTATCCTAGTTTGATTGGTGTTTGATTGGTGTTTGATTCGTTAACCATTCGTTGCATGATTCGAGCCTTGTTCTACCTTGTTCCGGCTGTTGTTCGGGTGTGTTTCCGACTTGTTTTGAGTTGGGTTAGACCTTAGAATGGTTGCCCATAAGTTTGGGACCATTTAGGACAAGTTTAGACCAAGTTCAAGGGCTAGACGAGCCGCATCGAATTTTGAGCACTAGCCCGCCTCAAGAGCTGAGAGCAATTCAAAATCAACCCAGGCCTCAGCATTCCAGGCGCCCGCCTGGGCTCTAGTGAGGCACCCGCCTCAACTGCTGGGAGCTCCTACGGGATTTTTCCCCTGTTTTGTTGTTGAACGATTTTTATACCCAAACCCCTATCCAAACCTTTTCTAAACCTCACTTAAACCTCCCTAACCCTCCTTGATTATGTCCTAACATCTCTAACTAGTTATAAGGTTGGATTAAGAGAGCCTTGTTGATCATTTAAACCACAAATCAGATTTTTAAAGAGACCACAACATCATGACACTTGTCCCACTCAATTTCTAGACCAATATAAGCCATATCTTCAGATTTTGACCTTCATTTCTCACCTTCCCTCTCTAAAAACGAATTTCATCTTCTCTCAAGTTCTCCCATGGCTTCTTAAAGCTATCCTCTTGGTCTTCCTTCATCCCTTCTCCATTTGCTCAAGCCACCTTCATCAAAAGTGTAGAGCTCGAAGAGTAGATCATTTCCAACCGATCAATCTTCTCATTTGCTTTCTTTGGTGTAGAACACAAGTAAGTTACTCTTCTTCTTCTTCTTTTTAGTTCTCATTGACCCTAAGGAAACAAAGGTTATGATGATTGAGGTCAATGAGGACACATATATGCTTCCTATGCTCTCTTCTTGTGTTTTGAAAGTATGAACTTGCTAGGAGCATGTATAGGAGGATTTCATGCTTAGTAAAGTTTATGATACTCTTTCATCTTGTCTATTTAAGGTTTTAAACATGTTAGAAACATGTATTATATTTGTTGATGGAAGTGTTGTTATATGAGAATGCCCTAATTTATGCCTATATGATATGTTGTGAAGTTGTTATGTGTTCTATCCTCAATATTGGACTCTATGATGAACATGAATCACATTACAATGCCTTGATGAATTTATGACCTAGATGAACTTAGTAATGGCCTAGGTTGAGTTATGAAGCACATAGCTTCAATTACCCGGAATTTGGAATTTTTAGTAAAGACTCAACGGAGTCGACTCTAGGGAAGATTTGAATATGTTAAACCCTAATTTCAATCCCTACGAAGTTTGGACACAGTTTGGTCAAGTTTACTCAATTTTAAGTTGAGTTTAATTATGTGTATTTGAACCCGTTGTGATTATTTGGTTATGAGCAATTAATTGCCTTGACATGATTTATTGTAGAGATTTATACCCTACTTGGTCGGTCGAGTTCGCTCTTGTCGAATTCGATCATTATTTGGTCTTGACGAGTAAACATCTACTTGTGCATTGCATTAAGTCCAGCTGGCACTATTTGGTTTGATTTTTATGTCAGGGTAGGACGATGTATAGCCTTCACGAATTGAGAGATTCGTGCTCGCTATGGATCGCCGTACCTGGGACCTCACACACCCCTCCATTGTAGGCCGCAATGGGGAAGTAGCCCTTGCGTAACAATACGTGCGTCGCGGCTTCTTCTATTAGCCGGCGGAGTTCGGTATATCGATGCGAAGTCACGAGCATCGTAGTCACGATATTGGGTTAACAAAGCGTTTTGCGGGGAGCTCTGGCGGCGTGCCTATATCATATCCTACTTGTATGATTTACTTCCGCACTTACGTGAAAAATGTGCTAAGTGCTATATGAATAACTTGAGCCATAATTGTGATCAATGCCATGATATAACATGAACATGCATTTTTAGTAACTTACTAAGTCTTTCGACTTACCCTATTTGTTTGTTTTGTTTTCCTTAGATCCGAGCCGAGGAGACGGTCCGCGATAGACTCGCTATATCACGTTTGGTTGTTGTGAGCTCAAGGTTGCTCCTTTGGGACTTTTGTTAGTTAGTCTTTTATTTTGGCAAGGACGTTGGGAAGCAAGTCAAATAGACTTGACTTGGGGTTTTTGTTGTTGTAGTAAACTTAGTTACTTGACCCTCGTAATCTTTTGTATGCCGACTGATATGTCGAGCCTGTTTATATGTTAATGGTTCACTACAGTTTCTTCCGCTAAAGCTCTTTTAAATATTATTGTTGTTGTTGTCTCCGGCATGTTGTGGCCGTTGAGGTTTTTATAAGCATGTGTTAAAATTGTAGGAGTAGTTGTTGGGTTCCGGCTGTAACGTCGCCGATGACTTGTTTATATTAAGTTGTTTTTCCGGCCAAGTGTAGCCGAGTTGTTATGCGTATGCGATGTTGCGCCACATGAATTTTATAATCCTACTTGCGCATGCTTGTGTTATTGACTATTTGGACGGCACGATTCGGGATCTCGCATTGGGGTCCGGGTCGGGCTGTCACAGTATCTTTCGGTGCATGAACATCGAGTAGAGAATGATTGATTTGGTTTGAAGAATGGATTACCATTCAAGGATATTGTAGAGCGTATCCTCAATTTCGACGTAGAGACCCTTTAGATGCTCTTAGAGCATAGTGGATTGTATCTAATGTGCAATCCTATCTACGTGAATATGATGAGATGGGTTTATGAATTAACATGAATTTTAATGAGTTGAGACTATAGAATGACTTATCATTCTATAAATATTGTAGTGATTATAACATTGTTGATTAACTACACTAGGTTAACAAAGCAGTATTGGTCAATATATGATGGATTAATGGTTAAGTAAATAACCCAGCTTGGTTGTATACTAGAATATGAAATTCTATGATTGGTTTAGATTATGACAAAAATGCATAATTCCTACCTTTGTTGAGATTTGTGTCTTGTATGCGTTTGAGAATATGACTCATCATGAAGCATATATTGCATTTGATTACTTGGTGATTTTATTGGTGTTGATTTCCTGACTTGTATTTAAATTGTATTCCATTAACAAGTGGAACTACGAACTTGAAATCAACTTAGGCTACCAACTCGTACTTGACTTAGTGACTTGTGAACTAGAGTTCCTAAATGAAACGAGAACCTAGCAATGCCTTAAATGAAAACGTAGAACGAGACCCTACGACTCCTAGAATCCATTGACTAGATTACTAGCTTTTGGATCTTGACTTGAATTGAGTGGACAACCTGACACTTGGGATTTTAGAGACTCAAATGAGCTCCTATTGTGGTTTTGTGATTATTGTAACAATGTGCATAATCGTATGAGTTTAGTAGATCTTTATATCTACTTGAAAATTTGCAAGTAAACATCTACTTGTGCATTGCATATAAATCCAGCTGGCATTACTTGAGTTTTTACATTGATGGTGGGACGATGCATTATCTTCACGAATTATGGGATTCGTGGTTGCAATGTATCGCCGTACTGGATTGGGTCACACACCCCTCCACTGCTAGCTACAGTGGGGAAATAGCCCTTTTTGTTATAACCAAAAGAGCGCATTGGCTAGTGCTATTTTCTCGAGTAGAGAGCTCGGTACTTTGACACCCGATCACGGGTATCACTGGCACGATATGGTTTAACATTTGTGATTGCAGGAGCAACACAACAACATTGATTCGGTATTCTCTCTTAAACCCTTATGTGGCTTACTATGAGCTCTTATGTGATAACAAAGTGTTACCTGAGACATGAAATCTAAATGACCATGTTTATATTGATTGTGAATTAATGAGAGACTTGATATGTATATATGTAGATATACATACTTATACTTGAGAATTCCATGAATGATATAAAGTGTATATATATATAGATATACATTCCTTTATATATGTTGATTCTTTGTGAAATGTTTTCTGACTTATTTGGTTTGTTTATGATCAAGGAATTTCACCCTAGTCATTTGGACGGTTTAGTACATGAGCAAAAAGGTTATCTTGAGAAGTGTCGAGTATACGACACGTCTTCATGGGTTTTAGTCGTAACAACGCGATGACATGTTTTATTGTAACAATGTTTCATTTATGATATGTTGTATGTAGTAGCATACTGAGTCTTTATGACTCACTCCGTACTTTACTTTCCAGTGTGCAGTTTTTCGTTAGCCACGTGAGGGCGAGTAGATCCCGTCTATAGCAGAGCCATGTGGATCGATAGTTCAGTTGAGGTCGTGATATCCGTACAGTTATCTCCTCCCGAGCTTTTGCTAGCAGAACCTAGTTCGCTTATTTCAGTATTTATATTTGTGTCCTTTTGTTTTGTTGAGGACGATATTTCTTTTGTAAATTTACATAAGCTTTGTAGTCGGGTAGATTGTTCTAGTATTGTTGTATTATTCCTATAGCCGACATTTGTAGTCGAGCACGAGTACTCCAGAGTATAATAATCTGTCAGTTGTACCCCGGGCAGTAGTAGCTTTGAGGATTTCATTATTCTAGTTATCCTAGTTGTTGTTATTGTTACCCCGGTATGCTTTAGCCGTGGGTCATTGTTATATCAGGTTGGTTTTTGATGGAACACTGGACTGGAGTGCCGATGGTTAGTTCTGGGTCTACAATGTTGCAACACGTGAGTTTTGTTTTCATACCTTGTGAGGCAACACCTCTCCCGGTTTCATTTGTTTCAATCTCGAGCTCTTAAGCTCGAGGACTTGTTCTTTAACGCTTCCACATCTTTGAAATTTTGAAATCCGTATTTTAGTACGGCTTCTTGTTCGTGTCTAGAGTTTGTTAGCTCGAATGTTCGACTTGTACTTTTTTTTAGCAAGTGCTTATCCTCTCTCGTGTTGTTCTAGTGGCATGGCCTCAGGATTTCGTGTTGGAATCCGGGTTGGATCGTTACAAAACCTCTAGCAGCTTCATGCCTAACAAGTTATTTTAGTTTCTTAGTACTCACATGACCACAATTTTTGATATCATAAATCAATTTCATTTATGGAAGATGAATGACAAGTAAATATGTTAGCAACAGGATAACAATGTATATATATATATATATATATATATATAATGGCAGAAACATATAGCCCTCCAATTTATGACATTTTCCCGCCTAAACTAACTTTCTAAAAATTGATCTTCATAAAATTATTATAATCAACAACATTTAATAACAATTAATGTCCTATATATAAAAAATACATCTCCTGAAACTCTTTGTTTTGTATCCAGATTCTCAACACTTTTTGCATTCTGTCCCTTCATATTTCCACCCCCTATATATATGTATTACTTATTAGTGAACCTTCAAAAGTAGTCTCTAAAATTTTGAAAGATAAATCTAGTTTAATCATTTGGATATTTTCACATTACTTTTTACCGAAAATATTATGATGTTGATCATTGTTGATGTCGAGGTAAGTATAAAACGTATACTCCTATATATTCTGATTTTCTCTTTTAGTAATCATCTAATCTAAAAATATAACTTCTATTGTTGTATTTGCAAAGTGATAAATAGACAAATTATTTGTTTATACTACATATCAAATGTTTCAGTGATTGATAGTCATGGCAGATACATGTATCACAACAAGCAACTACAAATTACAATTTATGTCTACAATTGATGTGATTTAAATTGGTGACAAAAACTTCCACAAAACAAATTTACAAATATTTTATGGTGGTAAGATTAATTCACCGTATTTGTTTATCAATTTCCATTTTTTGGATGAGGTACTTATAACACAAATTGTGCAAATTTTAGTACCATTTTCGGTAAAAAAAATAAAATAAAATAATAGTTTATAGTGGTAAGGTTAATTAATCATATTTGTTTATCAAATTTCCATTTTTTTTTGTTCAAGTACATCCAAAACAAATGGTACAAATTTAGTTCATGTTTTTGGTAAACTACTTACTACATATTCGTATGTATATATAGAGACACATAAATGAAAAATAATTCTTGAAAAAAATAGTTACATAATACTATAATATAAAAATCATGTTTAATAATAAATTGAACATTCGAAATAAGAGATAATTATCCTATAATGATTTCAAAGGTTGAAATATTGATGTGTATTCATACATCGTAATAATTAATAACATCTTGTACCAGCTATTTAGTAGATGTATATGTCAAATGATTCATATACAACACAATGATTCACAAGTACTAAACTACATGATATCATTTTAATCATATTTCGTCATATCCAGAACATTGATACACAATGCAACAAGACAGTGCAAACATTAAAACAAACCTGCAAAATCACGAAAGGATTGAAACAATTTTGGTCTGTAAAAATTCAAAATACTTCAATTTTCATTTCATAATACGTGTTGATCGATTTTCATTTCAAGATATGTGTTCATCTTCTATTTTTTTTTCTATTCATTTTGTTTATATATAGTTTAATTTAAAAATATATATGTCGTGCGTTTAACGCACGGGTGCAAAAAATAGTTATCATTAGATCTAATGCCTGATAAAATACATAAGTTATTTTTATCAAAAACATCACATTTTTCTTTGTTGAATCTAACATGCATGTCATTATCACATAATTGACTAATACTTATCAGATTAGCAGTCAAACCTTCAACATGATAAACATTATTTAATTTAGGTAGTTCTTGACAATTTAGAATACATTTACCAATAACTTTACCTTGTGCACAACCACCATATGTCACAATATGAGTGCCCCGTTCCGAACCTATCCGCGCTTACTGAGAAAGCGGGCGAGTTTTAAAACTTTGAGCGCATGGAATACTCTAGGCCTTGTTGTGGACTCAAAAATATTTAACAGAGTCGCCACTTTTATTTTATGGAATAAACAGAGAAAAACCAAAGATATCAAAATGTAAGGGTTCGGAGGCTAAGTTACAAGTTAGGAAGGGGTTAGGCACCCAACTCGCCCTTTCGGTCTCAAAATGGGTTTTTACTAAATATATTATTTTTATTTATTTAATCCAAATAAAATGTTAATATATATAGATAAATATGACATAAAAAATAAAGGAAAACTTATAGCAGCTCCATTTTAGAGTTACAATAAAAGCATATAGAATTTTAGATTATAACAATGACTTATTTTATAGCTATTTATAATAAATATTTTATCAACATAACAACTTATTTTATGTCATTATATCATTATAATAATATCATTTTATACAGAAATGAAAATAACTTTTGGGTACCTACCTCTTGAAGCGTGAGGGTTTATATCCGGGACCACTTTACTTTGGCAGACTTTGAGGTGTGTTCGCTCTATCGTCTCCTCGAAAGAGAAAGTCTTTTTGTTGTTGTAGAAATTTGGGTAGCGTAATCGCTTGTATTTGCTGCTTTTCACACCGATTTTTGGGTGGCGTGACTATTATGTTTGTTGCTTTCCACCTCTCGATCTGGGCAGAGCAACTGCTTGTATTTGTTGATTTTGTGTTGATGTCGTGCCTAAAATCGGGCAAAGTAACTGCTGTGTTTGTGGCTTTTTGGAGCTGGGGTTAGGGCGAGAACCTAATCGGGCAACTAGGTTTATCTCTGGATGGTGGTTATAAGTGTATAGGCAAGGATGATTTTGGCAGCTTAACAGCTATCTGTGAATTTCCCACTGTAA
This sequence comes from Codonopsis lanceolata, assembly GCA_013146195.2. Lineage (NCBI taxonomy): Eukaryota > Viridiplantae > Streptophyta > Magnoliopsida > Asterales > Campanulaceae > Codonopsis > Codonopsis lanceolata. Next base: position 169,850,536 of record CM028377.1, read on the forward strand.
ACTCTCTCCGTAAAATTCTTTCAGTGCTTCCTCTGTTGATTTCTCTGTCGTTGTGCACTGGGCAAGGCCCTGTATTTATAGGCTGAGAAATAGGAGACTTAACCATGAAGGAAGTCTGTAGATATTTTACATCCGTGCTTAAATTGATTGTACCCTGTGCTGAAGGAATTATACCAAAGAAGGAAAGTAACAGTGATCAAAGCAGTTTTGGGCGCCCCCCCCCCCCAAATGCAATTTTGGGCTCAACGCCCAAAATTATTGTAGACTATGTCAATTATTGTTTTGTGCTTTGAGGATTTTCACTTTTACCCCCTGCTGTTCAATTTTGTCATTTTTCTTTTCTTGTATCTTCCTTTGGCGTTTTGAACCCCCTGAAAGTTTAACGTCAGTTAGCCCTTTTGACTGGATTTAACATTTATGAAATCTTGTAAACAGGGGAACAAAATTGGGGTGTCTACAGAGCCCCTCAACAATGGAGTTTATGGGTAAACTGGAATTCACCAATAAACGAGCATCGTTGATAAGAATAGACTCCCTAATTTTCAGAAAATCATAATTAGGAAGAAATTAAATACAATAGTTTATGATGCAACAGGTGATAATGCAACATATCATGTGATTATGTTTTTATGATATGGTGGTCGGACCTATCGGGGATAGGCTGCCTACGTATCCTTATACAAGGAATCATACTTGATTGTAGTTCGTCATTGGGGATATCTGGTAAAGATCATCTTCCTAGGGCAAGGCCCTTAAAGAAACACACTGACGGGACTATCTGGTAAAAATCGTACTTCTAGGGCTAGGCCCTTACAGAAACACGATGAAGGGACTATCTGGTAAAAAATGTTCTTCTAGGGCAAGGCCCTTACAGAAACATGATGGTGGGACTATCCATGGGGGCATGCAAACATGCATGATTGGGGTATTTATGATGCAACATTTAGATGTAGCAATCCATGCTGGGAAATTTAACATATTTATGATGAAAATATCTCATGCTGCGAATAAATCAAGATGCATCAATCCATGATGGGGAATTCAATGCAATGCACCTTATTTTGTGTCGTGACGGTCGTGCCCACTAGGGGAAATATGTAAATGCAACAAGGCATACAAGATAAGGTTTTGATGCGTGAATCACCTTCCTAGGGCATTACCTAGCAAAAAAATGATGATGAAAACATTTGATATAAGTATTTTTCATATGCAAGCAAGCAGATATTTGTGCTTTGATTCTATTGGGGAAATATTCACGATGCAAGCTAACATTTTGGTATGCAAGTATGCGGTCATCTATACAGTGGTCCTGCTTGGGGATAAAGTAAGTGTGATGCACATAAATGTGCTGCGACGGTCGTGTCTACTGAAGTAGGCTGCCTACGTATCCTTTTTGGGAATCAGACTGGATCGTAGTTCGGCCTTAAGTCGAAACAAGGTAAGTGTTGAGGGGAACATGGTCAATTCTTAAGACTCGGAATTTGCATCCCTCACAAGAAAGGTGAAAAAGTGAGAGAAGTAGACAGGCATTTGCTATGGAAGCATGGAAACATGTAAGCTTGGAAGCATGTAAGCATGTAAGCCTGGAATTAATTGTGTTGTGACGGTCGTGCCTACTGGAGTAAGCTGCCTATGTATCCCTTTCGGGAATCATACCGGATCGTAGTGCAATCTTAAGCCGAAACAACGTAAGTGTTAAGGATTACTCAAGACTTAAGGTGCATACTTCTTGTGAAAAGAAACATGATAGAGGTCAAGGATCTTTGCAGAAATGAAATTGTAAAATACATGTGACATGTAAAATGTAGATACACTATTTTTGCTCGCAGGGCGACATGCAGGAGTTGGCTGTATAGCCGATCATTGGATGACCCGTGGTTGACATTGTTGGCGATTGTTTTACTTTTGTGTTCACTCGCAAGGCGGTGTTCTGTGGACAATTATGTTGATCTGTTGGTCATTGGATGACCAGTAGTTAACTTTGTTGGAGATCGTTACTTCTGTTAAGTCTCAAAGGGGCCAATATGCACTTTGGGCAAACTGGTGGTTTTAGTTGCTACAACTGGACTTTGGAGGGAGGGGAAGGAATCTTCCCTCTCTTATTACTTGGAATCACGGGCAGAAGGCAACAGATATCACAGAAACAGATTTGGGTTCCTCTATTGCCGAAGAATTCCTTCCCTCTTCATCTTCTTCATTTTGTTTCCATTTTCTCACTCAAACTAATTGTGTTGTTCATAAGATGGTTTCTTCTTCACGATCTAGGAAGGGAAAAGCTCCTCCTCACTTGGAATCGGGCCAAGGACGCCGGGAAACTCCTTTTTTTTAGTAAGAAATGTTGTTCGGTATTGGTTTTCGAACGACGATTGAGACAATATCCATCGAGATCGGGTCACCCATGTCTCAAATCTCCATAAACCCATTGTAAGTTTTGATTTTCTCAAACCCATTTGGTTCAATTTCGGGATTTTTGAATGATGATTTTTCTTTGTTTTTGTGGAATGTTAATATGTATGAATGATGTATATTAGCATGATAAATTAATATGAAAGTATATGTCTGCAAGAAATGTGAAATTCTGCTATTTTGATTATGATGCATGCCTGTTTTGACTGTATTTTCAGATATAGAACATGTGAGTTTAGTAAAAACAAAAAAACAAATCATGCAAATGGATGCATAAATATGCGACATTATTGACCTACTTTTTCAAGAAAACACACTATTTGCACAAGATTCATGCCTCAAGTGGGTAAAAATATGCATATTAAGTGTTTGATAAAATGACCCAATGAATAGTAAAATTATATTTCTTTTTCTCATATATCAAGAAAATGGATTTAAACCCGATCATGTCATTTACCTATATTTTCCAAAAAATGCACATATAAAATGACAGATAAATACGTAGAATATGCATGAGCGGAAAGAGGGAATATATCACATATATTTTTATGAAAATGAAAGAATGTACAAATAATATGACATGGAGTACATATTTATGCGAAATAATATGGCATGGAGCACATATATTCATGGATGGATGACAAGATGAATGAAAATGTCATGTTTTTTTTTTTTTTTTTATGATGATGATGATGTTGATGGTGATGGACCTAATCATGAAAGCATGAAAAATTGAATGATCACAATGATGATGATGATGGTGTTTTATTTTGTTGTTTGTTTTGTTTTTTTTTTGTTTGGTTGTTTTGTTGTTTATTTATTTGGGAGGACTATGTTTTCTTGGGTTTTTTGATTGTTGGTGTGTTTCTTTCAGGCATGAAAGAAGCTCAAGGGGCTGCGGGCCTATACTACTGATATATCCACGATTTATGAGTTGCCCCCCTTGCAGGCCAAGTGTTTGATGGAGGAGACCCGCCTGTCAATGTTTATGAGAGTTGTGGGGTCCTTCCATAGCTACATGTCGATACATGAAGTCCTGAGGGAGTATTGGTGGGACACCACCCATACTTTTCATTTTAGCTGGGTGGAAGCCACCATGATACTATGTGACTTTGCTGCTATCACCGGTATTCCCACTGGGGTTGGCATGCATTTGACTTTGGATTTTAACCTCCGACACCAACATGAGGTAGTTGAGGAGTTACTGGGCTTTGAGCCGGAGTATGAGAGCACTGATGAGATATGCATCCTTAGTTTGAAAGCCTGACTTGAAGTGAATGTGGGGCTTGTTGATAATGATGATGATGAGGCAGTGGCACACTTGACCAGAGCTTTTCTATTTTTATTTTTAGGGAGGACCCTTCTTGTGAACTCGTCCACCACTCTGCGAGTATCTGTTCTTGGATGTCTCCGCGACTTGTATCGGATATCTGAGTTCGATTGGGGACAGGCCGGCTTAGCAGAGCAATATTTTTTGATGAACCATGCCTGTCGCAACAATTCTCCCAACCTTACTGGTTTTTCTGTTGCTTGGGAGGTAACTGCTTAATTTATTTTTATGTATCTTTCTTCTTTTTTTGATACCCACTTGTCCAATATATGTATCATCTAATTACTTTATGTCTCTTCTCTTGCAGGTTTGGGCCTATGCAATTTTTGATTTCGCACCATTTCCCCTTCGACGACAGTTTCAGACACCTCCTTTCTTTAGAGAGTATCTAACTAACAATCGGGTAAAGACCGAGTGGAGCGCTTCTAAACTTCCAAAGGAGTTTGTACGAGAGAGAGGATCGCTCATTCTCGTATAGATCTGGTCAACCTTACCCCCTGGAGGGGTTTATCTGGCTTCCACTTGACTACTCTGGAGATGAGTAGTCGTCGCATCCTGATGGTGTCCATTATGCACGATTTGCTGTATTTGGGGGAGCATGTGAATAGACAACATTATCTCTTCCATGTGGCCCCAGTGACACCACCACCTCCGCCACCAATGGTGACCGTCCTGGACCTTTTGTCCCATCGGTATCAATGCCTGGCCCGGTATGTTGTACCTCCCGAGGCATTTCTTGTTATGCCATATGTAGAGTTTCTGAGGATGGTGCTGCACCCTATCCCAGCTGTAGCTTTTTTTTTTTAAAGGAAACATGGGCGGCACCCTGCTAGAATTTATAGAAGAAAAAAAATACAAACTTGAGGGGGACATCCAACCTTGTCCTTATAGATGGGATGACAAAGGAGCCTGACCTCGAAAAAGGGAAATACAAAGCAACTACAAAAAATAGAAAGCTTGAAAAGAAAACCAACAGAAGAGCTAATTGGAGCGCCTAATATACGGAGTGCCATTCTTATCCAGGATGAAAGAACCACGAATGCGGGAGGGAAGATCTTGAACAAAAGTATAATTAGAATTAACAGAAGAATCACATCCCAAGTTGACTAAATGATCCGCAATACTGTTAGCCTGTCTGAAACAATGCATAACCTGAAAATCCATCTCTTTATGAATATCCATAACCTACTGAATAATAGACCAACACCGCCAATGAGGCTTATAGCCATTAATGAGACAACCAACAAGAACCTTAGAGTCCAACTCAACAATAGCCCTACGAAAACCCGAGTCACGAAGCCAACGAACCCTGTGAAGTAAAGCTTTTGCCTCAGCAATAGTACTAGAAACAATCCCATAAAAATCAGAATAAGTATAGATAAGAGTACCTTTGGGATTACGAATAATACCTCCACCCCCACTATTACATGGATTACCACAAGAGGCCCTATCTAAATTAAGCTTAACCAAATTAAGGGGAGGATTAATCCATTTAACCATCTTGAATCGCGAACAGGAAGGAAGACCTGCATTACTGGACTTGGAAGCCTTAATAGTCTTTAGATCATAATTATTAGAAGCGATAATACCCATCAAAGAATGACCTTGACTATCAAAGAGAATCGAGTTCATGTTTTTCCAAAGATGCCAAAGAATGAGACAAGGAAAAAGAATGTGAACAATGGACGGGGATGGCTGGAGCCACCAAGACATGCAACACTGATGTATAGAAGAGTAACAAGATCTCATCTGATGTTCAACACTAAAGAAGGACCAAGTATGCTTAGGGCTGTAAAGAAAGACATGGTTAAATGTCTCAATATTACCCGTAGAGCCGCAACAACATTTGGAAACCATATGAAACCCCTTTTATGAGACCCTCGTCAATGGGTAATCTATGTTGTAAGAGGCACCAAAGGAACATACTTATATGTTTTGGAACTTTGTGATTCCAATAAAAATGTGATTTAGAAACTTGTAAGTGGTGCCAGGCCGAAGTAATGGAGAAGCAACCATTAGAAGATAGAGTCCAGCAAGGAGTTTCGTCCTGGTCATTAAGATAAAGATTCTAGTCTCAAATGCGATGTAAGTCTTGAGGAGAAATGAGAGAGGCAGCAATAGGATCCAACTAAGAGGAATCAAGAAAAAGCTCACGCACAGAAGTAACATCATGACCAGTGGGCTTCGAGACAGGACCACCATCAAGCCACCCATCGAACCAAGGAGAACACATCCCACAACCCATAAGCCATTTTAAATGACGTTCAACAAAAGGACGGATATCAAGCATACGACACCAAATATGAGAGCCCCGAGATATAATTTGAACTGGATGAACATGAGGGCAATATTTAGCTTTCAAAAATCTGGACCACAACGAATCTTGAGTACGAAATCGCCACCAAATACTAGCTGAATAAGTATGATTGATATCACTAAGTGATGCCAGGCCAAAGTAATGGAGAAGCAACCATTAGAAGATAGAGTCCAGCAAGGAGTATCGTCCTGATCATTAAGATAAAGATTCTAGTCCCAAATGTGATGTAAGTCTTGAGGAGAAATGAGAGAGGCAGCAATAGGATCCAGTTGAGAGGAATCAAGAAAAAGCTCACGCACAGAAGTAACATCATGACCAGTGGGCTTCGAGACAGGACCACCATCAAGCCACCCATCGAACCAAGGAGAACACATCCCACAACCCATAAGCCATTTTAAATGACGTTCAACAAAAGGACGAATATCAAGCATACAAAACCAAATATGAGAGCCCCGAGATATAGTCTGAACTGGATGAATATGAGGGCAATATTTAGCTTTCAAAAATCTGGACCACAACGAATCTTGAGTACAAAATCACCACCAAATACTAGCTGAATAAGCACGATTGATATCACTAAGAGAACGAATACCCATGCCTCATTCAGAAATAGGAGAGCAACAAGTTTTCCACGCCACCTAGTGAGACTTCTGCTTTCCATCAAGATACCCCATAAAAAATTAGCCAACATTTTATCAATCACTTTAATGATGACTTTAGGAGAATCCAGAGCAGCTAATTGATAAGTTGTGATAAATTGAAGAACATGATTAATAAGAGTAATCCTCCCATTCGTAGACAAAAAATTCCCAGTCCAAGAAGAAATGCGAGATTGTAATTTGAGAATTAACATATCAAAGTATTTCTTAAGCTTATGACCAAAAAATAAAGGGCATCCAAGGTAAAGCACATGGAATTCTTTTCGGCTATAACCCAAAGAATCAGAAATAGAAGTAATGCGGTTAACATGAATCTTGGGAGAAACCGTAAAGCTACTTTTACCCGAATTGATTTGCTGACCCGAGCATCTTTCATATTGGAAGAAAATATCAATATGCTTAATTATAGAATGGTGACTACCATTACAAAAAATAATAATATTGTCAGCAAAGGCTAGATGAGAAACTACCGGACAACCACTAGTCGAGGAAAAAGCCACATGAGGGTAAGCAGAATGCAAGGCATTGAGGTTGCGACTAAGAACTTCAACAGTAATGATGAATAAAGTTGGAGACAAGGGATCACCTTGGCAAAGACCTCTTGAGGAATAAAAAAAACAGTAGGAGATCTAGATCCATTAACTAAATAGAGAACCAGTTGTCAGAAATCAGCCTCCAAATCATGTCTATAAAGACCTCATTAAAACCAAATCGTCGCAACACTTTAATCAGATAAAGCCAAGAAATTCTATCAAAGGCTTTAGTCATGTCTGATTTCATAACAATATTGGAACCAGAGATCTTCTTACCAAGGTGCGTCATCAATTCTTGAGCAAGAAGAATATTATCCTGAATGAGACGGCCTTTAACAAATCACTTTGATTGATGGAAATAATAGACGGAAGGACCCGAGCCAAATGAAAGGCAAGAATTTTAGAGATCACTTTACTGTTGAAATTACACAAGGTAATTGGACGAAAATCCTTGAAAGATTCTAGATGGTCCTTTTTAGGAATGGTAACGATAAGAGTGCTAGTCCAACTTTTCGGTAAAGAAAAACCAGAAACAAACTCCAATATAGCATTGTAGAAATCCAGACCTATAATGTCCTAACAGTAAGTGAAGAAGGAACCAGTAAAACCATCCGGACCTGCAGCACTATCACCATCCATGGAAAAAATGGTGCTCTTAACCTCCTCCATAGAAGGCCATGTTGTGAGTATGTAATTCATGTGATCTGTAGCAATTCGAGGGATAATATTAATTAAATCATTATCTTCAATGGCCACAACTTGAAGCTGAGATTCAAAATGCAAAACTGCCTGATGTTTTATGTCATCTTTTGTTTGAAACTCCTGACCATCAGAATCATGAATCAAGTATTTATAAAGACATCTACGGGACTGCTTAACCAAGGCATGGAAAAGTTTAGTATTTCCTTCACCTTCTTTAAACCATTTAATCTTAACCTTTTGCCTCCAATACATCTCTTCCAATTATAAATTATGTCTAAGTTGAGGCTGAGCAAGATTCATGGTAGCCATGTCCTCGGCAGAACTCAAGACTTCAAATAACGATTCAAGATGATGAACATCATCTTCAGCCTTTTTAATGATGTTAAAATATTTCCGAAAACATCTTTGTTCCATTGCTTTAAATCCTTCTTGCAAGCCGAGAGCTTTTTAGCAAAGACATACATATGACGACCCGGAATAGATTGCTACCAAATACCCTCAATAAGCGGCAAGAAGAACTGGTGAGAAGTCCAAACATTGAGAAACCTAAAGGAAGAAGGATCATGAAACTGAAGCTGCCAAACATTGTTACAAAGCATGCGATCTAAACGCTGAAAAATAGACGCATTGCCATCCCTAGAATTCCACCAAGTATAGTTGCTACCTGAATAACCCAAATCAACCAAGCCTGAGGCAAAAATACAAGAATAGAAGTTCAAAGCCCCAATATGATCCCAACCAGAACCACCAAGTTTGTCTTTAGGAGAGAGGATAATGTTAAAATCGCCTCCAACAATCCAAGGGATGGAATCAAAAGTCCCACAAAGCTCCACAAGGTCAGTCCACAGATCTTGTCTATCATGAATATCACAACTAGAATAGACACGAGAAACATTAACATGAATAGACCACTTGAAATGTTTCACTTGGACAGTAAGATGCTGAGTCGTGTCATGAAGGATATTGCATGTATAAGAGGATTTAACCATTAACCATATGGAGTTTCGACAATTAGAAAAATAAAGTCTGAACTTTAATATTTTGGCAATACGAGAAAGATGTCCAACATCAATCATAGGCTCAAACACAAAACTCAAAGAAATATTATGCAGTTTAATAAGACGTTTTAATCTACCAATTGTAAGATCATTACCGATGCCTCGAATATTCCAAAAAAATGTTAACAACCATAAGAACTAGTGGATTGAATCTGAGCCTTAGATCTTGTAGTGACATTGGAAGGAGGAATGTTAGATTTACGTTTATTCTTGATGACTGGAATAGAGGAGTCCAGATTAAGTTCATCCATGAAATGAGTATCCTGATCAATGTCCACGATTTCATCGTCACTAATTCTGTCATCCTCTGATTCAGAATTAAGAGCCTCAAATCGATTAGGAGAAAGAGAAATTCCCTTATCCTGCATGACATTACTAGAATTTATGGGAATAGAAGTACATACTACCATCTTAGTAATTACAGCAAAATTCAACGCAATTCCAACAGGCTCATCATGAACCATGGTAGGAAGATCACCATCATCCTTTTCCTGAACCAAATTAGGAATAACCTTATTCAAATTAGGATAACTTAGGCATGCGTTAATAGGATGAGCCAATCTTGTATGATTTCCATTAATAGGAGTTGCAACATCAACATTAACTTCATCGATCATATTAGGAATTTTATCATGCTTCTCATCATCAACAATTACAACAGTGGGTCTTGAACAATTCGAAACTTGATCAGAATTATGATTAACAGTGGGAGGGATTGTCATGGAGCTAGTAGCATCCCTTTGATTGGCTATAGGAGGCTTTTGATGTTGATCAACAGTATTCTTTTTAGGTGTCCAACGTGCTGAAAGAGGTTGCGGGCAAGGTTCATGAGAGGTAATGTTAGGGTTCATAACTTTGCAGTTTAGTTCCATATGACCTTGCCGTGAACAATGATTGCAATGTTTAGGTAGGTTCTCAGCCTCAAGAGGCTACAAAAAACTTGTATAAACTTCACCGCAAACAACCCAAACTCGATGAGGAATAGGTTTCATCAGATCAACTTCCACACAAATCCGAGCAATGTTGGGATGAGTTAGAGCAATGGTGGATTGATCCATCATTAGAGGTCTCCAGAACAATGAAGCAATCGAAAAAACGGTTAATTTATTGAAGAGATGAATAGGTAAACCCGGGAGAGAAAACCAAACGGGGACTATAGAGCTTTCAACATCCGGGCAGAAGTTTGGTGTCCATTTGAAAACCCTCATAGGGAAGCGACCGAGATACCATTGGTCCTTAATCCATAACCGTTGATAGTCTTCTTCATGGTTCACTTGGATTAGAACATGTTTCGAATCAAGATGTCTAATCATAATGGTTGCCTTAAGACCGAAAGTATGAAACAGTTTTTTAGTGGCTTCCATCGTAGGCCTACCATGTGAAAATTTTCCAATCAAAGCATGTTGAAACGACTTGGCTAGATATTCAATGATATCAGGAGAGAGTTTGAGAGAGGGTTCACCTTTGTAAGATGAAGGGGGAATGATGAAAGGAAAAGAAGTTGTAGGGTTTGATGGGGAGAAGGAGAGGGCAGCAGCAACGGATTTTGGGAAGCCTGAAGATAAAGGATCCGGTGGAGCCGGCTGAGGGTCAACCATGCCGCCACCAAAACACGGTGGCTGAACCCTAGAAAAGGGTGCAAAGGATTCCCTTGAGTTTAGCAAAAAAAAATTATGAGGTCCCAGTTGCAACTAGGCGAGCATCTAATGTTGTAGATAGGCCTAGGCCCTCATTATTTGTTCCTGATGCCCAGGCTGACTATTATGTTCCTGCGAGGGATTTTAGCAGCGTTCATTATTTTCATCGAGGGAGACCTATTGAGGAGGCCTTGCCTGATGTTGACGTCCTAGAGCCGTATCAGATTCCAGATAGGGCACGTGCGCTATATATTATTTCTCTTTATTTCTGGCATTTGTCATTATTTATCTTTTTCTCTTAAGTGACATCCTTTCTCTCAACAGGTGGACGCTCCATCATATCGCAAAGTGGTGAAAGCATTTTTTAGCCTTGCCGGGTTATACCAGCGAGCTATGGATGAGATGTCGTGTCGGGGCAACGATACTATCAGCAGGTCCAGAAGCCGAGGTGATGATGATAACGAGGCCGGCGGCTCGGGTCGCACCAGGTCAAGGGGATGAGAGTATAGGATCGGTGGATCGGGTCCCAGAGTCATGGGTGGAGTCCTTCAGAGGAGCAGATCAACACGGGCCCGATAGTTTCTCCTTTCCTTCTTTTTTTTTTTTATCACGAATTGAATTTGTAATGTAATTTACATTTTATTATTAATGCAATGTATTTATTTTACGACGCATACAATGTTTTTTATTTATTATTAGCGATGCATAAAAAGGAAGAAAATGTACCATTTTATTAAAAAGACACATTGTTCTTATACAAGATTTTTGGGGTGGGCACACTTCCGGACAAATTTCATTTGGTTGTCATTGCTTGTGAGGAAAGCATTTTTGCAACAACCCATTTTCGTCTTCACTTCATGCTAGGCATCCGTGAACTTTAGCTAACTAGGTTTCTACTCAGACAAATGCCCATGGCCAGGGGCAAAATCTGTGAATGCTGGGAGCCGCCGAGACAAAACTGGGATACCAGGACGGTTTTTCGATGAATTTAGGAGCGGCCTAGGACAAAAATGGGCGTTGCCCTAGGCAATAATGGGCGTGGTGATGTAGACACCCCAATTTTGTACCCCTGGCATGTAACATGGCATAAAATATCAAGAACTGTTAAAAGGATAAACGGATGTCAAGTTACATGGTTTAAAATGTTAAAAATGCAAAAGAAAAAGCATGATGCATAAACAGTGAAATGCAGGGGGCCAAAGTGTCAAAAAAGAGGAAGGAAATGAGCCTGGCGCCACCCACAATGACTCCTGGCGCGGCGCCCACCCCCTCCATAGGTGGCACCCAATAGTGCTCAATGCACTGTAGCATTTTGTCTTTGGTGCAATTTTTTCAGCGCGCGGTACAAGCTGGTGAAGCTCAGTGAATGGAACTTAACAATGAAGGAAGCCAGGATTCTCGCCTATAAATAAAGGCATCCAGCACTCAGAATACACCTCTTTTCACCGCACAGTGAGTGATCGCTCTCCCGAGAGAACGCCGAGGGATTTATTCCTCTAGCCCCGAAGCTCTGTCAAATCTCCCCCAAACACTAAAATCAGCCGGCCAAAGTGAAACCTAACTGCCCTGCTAGGATTCCGTCCTATTCCACCGGTCCAAAAATCCCAAAGAGAGCTATTACCCTGCCCAAATCCAAACGCCAAATCCGCAAAAAGTAAGCAGTTGCTCTACCCGATTTCCGCCGTCAGCAAGCAAACAACAGCACAAAATCAAGCAGTTAATCCGCCGGGTTCCCGGTGCCAGAAAGCAACTTTCGGAAGCAGTTACTCTGCCCAAATCTCCGCAATAGCAAAACAAACAGCAAAAAAACTCCCTCTCCCTGAAGGACAGAGCGAGCGCAATCTAAATCTACTAGAAGCTAGTTGGTACGGGATAAAAGTCCCCACTCTTCAAAAGGTAGGCTATTTAAAGTTTTATTTATTTTAAAAGTGCTATTTAAGCCGGCCCAATTAATAAATATAAGCAGTTATGCTGCCCGGATTTCTATATTTATAGATGTATTTGTAACTCCTGAAAGGAGACTGTTGCAAGTTTGTAATAATATATATATATATATATATATATATATATATATATATATATATATATATATATATATGTTTAAATGTTTTATTTTATCTGTTAAATAAATATAATAAAAACATATTTTAGCCGAAAAACTTGTTTTAAGACCGAAAGGGCGAGTTGGGTGCCTATCACCTTCCCACCTCGTAACTTAACCTCCGAACCCATTTTTACAAAATATGGTTACATTTGGTTTTTCTTTATTTGTCCTTAAAATAAAGATGACGACTGTGTTACAACATTTTGAATCCACAGTGAAGTCGGGTGTATTCCACGCGCTCTTTGCAACGTTCTTTTTGCACTTTTAATTTCGTTTTCCCTTAAACAAGGGAAGATAGAATGAAAAGAACGTTTTCTTTTCTGAATCTTGTTTTCCCCTAAATAAGGGAGGATGAAACACAGAAAAATTCGGGACATTCACAGTGGCGACTCTGCTGGGGACGTCGTTTTTATTTTAAAAACGGAGGGCTAGACTCATTTAAAAAAAACAAAAAAAAACAAGTTTTCTTTTGTTTTTAGCTAAATATGCTTATTATATTTATTTAGCATTCATATATATATATATATATATATATATATATATATATATATATATATATTTGTGCACATAGCTGTGAAACTTACATCAGCTTCGTTTCGGGTACCGTTGTGAGTATAAAAAAAAGAATAAAATAAAATTTCGGGCAGGATAACAAGAAGAAGGGGCTTATTATTGCTTTATTTTTGCTTTGCTTTATTTTATTATTATTATTATTCTGCTTTATTTATTTATTCCGCGCAAAATATGTAAGTATTCTTTTATTCTGTCATATTATTTGTACATCCATACATGTTTGCATTTTTTTTAATTATCAAAAAAAAAAATCTTCTTTCCTTTAATATCAATATGCTTGTTTTTTTTCTTCTTTTTTCTTTTATATTTATTTGGCTTATTGTATGTATATAATTTTCAATTCTAAATAAAAAAAATCGCCTTCTGAAATAAAAAAAATAAAAAAAGAGTTTTCAGAAAGAAAAAAAAGAGAAAAATTCGTTTTCTAAAATTTTTAAAAAAATTCATCTCTTTTCAAAAAAAAAACTCATTTTCTCAAAGAAAAGGAAAAATATTCATTTTGAAAAAAATCATTAATATATATATATATATATATATATATATATATATATATATATATATATATATATATATATATATATATATATATATATATATATATTTTCGTTTTAAAAAAATGTAAAAAAACAAAAAAGTAAAAAAAATATATTATTCGTTTTTTTCAAAAGAAGAAGGAAAAAAAAAGGCAGCGCCCAGCCTTTTCCTACGTGGCCCGTTCCTCATTTTGAACAATTTTGTTCGATGTTCAATCCATTTTATCCGTCGGGTCGCCCATTTTTACCGATTGGTGCACCTATTTTTCCTGTTACTCCACATTTCAAAAAAAATCATCAAAAAAAAAAAAATATATATATATATATATATATATATATATATATATTTCCTTTAAATCTTGTGTTGTGTTTATACATATTGGGATCTTTGTTGTTTTTTCTTTGATACCACTAACAATTTCACATGGGCTAGAAAATAAAAAAATTGAATATTATCATTTACTCTCCTGAGAGTAATGTCCAGAAATACGTAATCATCACATCTCATTTCAAGGATCGCAAAAAAAAAAGAATTTTCTAATTAAAAAAAATATGTGTAATACTTAGTTCTCTTTTCCTTTCAAAAAAAAATATAATCGTTTCCTTTCGTAAAAAAAATATATAATAATCATTTAAAAAAAAAAGATTTCATTTTCTCAAGGAAAAAAATCTCTATTCTTTCAAATTGAAAAAGAAAAAAAAAGATTAGCAAAATGAAAATTTCTCTGTCAGATAAGAACTACGATGACCTGAGCCTCGAAATGAGGAACATAGGCAGCCTTCGGGTTCAGTCAAATGCTTTGATTTACTCTTAAAAAAAAGAGAGGTATTTTCTATGTGTTTTCTTTTGTTTCCCAAAACATGAAAAGACAAGAAATCCCCTCACCATTATTCTCAATTGCCATCTCCAAATGCATCTTCCCTCTTAACCTTTCATAAATGCATCACTACTTGATAAGTGCATCATTCACTCTCGATTTCAAAAAAAAAATCAGTAAGTTCTACTTCGAGATGTCAAGATCTACCACTTCAAAAAAAAAAAAAAAAAAAATATATATATATATATATATATATATATATATATATATATATATATATATATATAAAGAAGACCGATAGGAAGCCAGGAAAGCTGGGAAAGCCAAAAGTCAAGAAAGCAAAAAAGTCTGGAAAGCCGGGAAATCCATAAATGTCAGGCGACCCAAGGATCATAAGCAATAATTCAGGACTAGGGTCTTTCAAACCCAGTGGTGTCTCTTTAGCCTATACTGATGCCTACAGCCCATCCTTGCAGAGTATGCTTACTAATCCATTTGGTCGCTGTTATTTCAAAAGTCCAACCAAGTCCTCAAATCAAACTTTTCAAAGGTATTTATCTATATTCGAGTTTGGTAAATTCTTGCTTCTCCGATATTAGCTTGTCGAGTCTTCTTCTTGATCTCTGAGCACCACCTATTGCCGAAGTGTCTGTTAGATTGTAAAAAAAAATGAAGAATCAACTCATGTAAAAACATGATAAAACTACACGGGTTGATAATGAGTCATTTCGAAATAAGGACCCACTAACCATTAAAAATGTTAGTTCGATAAAGCAACCTTCTGTCTTGGTAAAAGGTCATCTTCGACCCATTGCAATCGAGCTGTTAGTAGCACACTATAGGCTTCCAACCATACACCAAACCTCTTCCAAATACCTAAACAAATAAACCATATACCAAAGCCTAACCATCTCTAAAATCTAGCTTCCCAAAACTGGGGCTGCTCCAACCTTATATATACATTCACCAAGAGTGACAACCTTCTTTTATCCCAAGAGAGAGAAGACAAATATCTCTTCAAACACTCTCCTAAATTTCTCCGAAGGTCAACAAAAAGAAAAAAGAAAAGAAGGCAAAAGAAGAAAAAAAGGTGCAAGGTTGAAAACTCAAAAAAAAAAAAAAAAAAAAAAAAAAAGAGCCCACACATAAAAAAACGAAAAGAAGCCTCTCCTGAGCAATTTCTTCAAAATCTTTCTCTCGTAACAAAAACAAAAGAGACCAATCACTCTTGGACAACCCCATAACCCATAACCAAAGCCAAAAGTCGATCTCTCAACCATACCTACAACCAGGTCCAGAAACCAAATTCTCATCCAAACCCACAGCTTAGAAGGCCAGCCAATGATCGCTTTTGATCACCTTTTCAAGAAAAAACCAAATCCACAACCCAAAATGCCTTTGAACAAGAGGTCAATCAAGTCCTCAACCCTAAAGCCAATCCATCCCGAAAGACTTAAAACATTTTACCCTAACCTAGTTGCTACCTATAGCTTTGTTTCAATTGGTTATAACGTGATTTGGGTCCAAGACATAACTCCTTACTAAAAAACATATAAAATCATCAAAAGATAAATGGTAAATAGGGTCCATGAAACTTGTGATACACGACGATAAACTATGGATCATGACTCTTCTTTTTGTCCATTAGAGTCATCTTCGTTCTCTAAGCATACTCATTTCTGCCCCCCTTAAAAGTCTCTCCCAATCGAGTCTTTCTGGGACTGTCTCCAGTTAATCTCTTCAGAAATGTGTCCGTCCCATCTTACAAAATATGGTTTATCGAGTCATTCCGAGGCTTCTCCCGCCAAACTCATTGGATACATAAAGGCTCATCATCTCCAGAAACAGTTGTCCTTCCCATCTCACCTAAATAAACGAGGAGGCTACAAAGGCGTGATCCCTCAAGAAGAAGTGGCTTATCTTCACATGCATTAAAAAATTGGCTCTCTATGAGGTAAAGGCTTGCTAGGTTGAAAACCCGAAAGGGCGGCCTAGGCAAAAGTTAGAGCGCAAAAAAGAAAACAGAAAAAAAAAAAGAAAAAAAAGTGGTCCTTCTGAGGCATCGATTAGGAGGACTCGCTAATCCTGATTGAATTCTTTTTTTGAATGATGCACTAGTCAAAATACGGAAAAATAACCCCAAACTTCACCCACCTCCATCTTAAATATCACCATCAACTCTTATACTCGTAACCCTTCAAAGCCAACCAGAAGTCATATCTCAAGCTCTTATATTACATTTCCATCACCTTGACTTATTTTGTCTTAACATGTTTAAGAAACGGATGACACACATGCACATTCAAAAGTCCTTTTTTTAAGAAAAAGAAACTTTCATTCGCATGCTTGCATCTTTTGTTTGCATCCTTTTACTACATCTTATCAGGTCTTCTGTCGCATCGGCTCTTGAAAAAAAATATAAATGTTTTACCAGCATCTCGCCAAGGACCACTTCCCAAAGATCCTCAGCAGCATCATCAAAAGCTACACAAGCCGATCATCGACAGCATTCTGCCACAACCCTTCATAATCATCACTTCTCCTATGCTGGGATAAGCATTTTTTTTAAAAAAAAATTCATCGCTGCCCCTATGTTGGGATAAGCACAAAAAAAAATTGAATCACTTTCCCCATTCTGGGGGAGCACAGTTTAAAATTGCATTGTTTTCCCTATTCTGGGAGAAACTCATTTTAAAAAATCGCATCAGCTTTCCCTATGCTGGGGAAAGCACGTTTTAAAAGGTTGTATCGCTTTCCCTATGCTGGGGAAAACTCGTTTTTAAAGGGTTCCATCGCTTTCCCTATGATGGGGAAAGCGCGTTTTGAAAAGTTTCATCACTTTCCCTATGCTGGGGAAACCGCGTTTTGAAAAAGTTCCATCGCTTTCCCTATGCTGGGGAAAGTGTGTTTTGAAAAGTTCCATCGCTTTCCCTATGTTGGGGAAAGCGCGTTTTGAAAAAGTTCCATCGCTTTCCCTATACTAGGGAAAACGTGTTTTGAAAAGTGGCATCGCTTTCCCTATGCTGGGGAAAGCGCATTTTGAAAATTAAGTTCTATTGTTTTCCCTATGCTGGGGAAAGCGCATTTTGAAAAGTTCCATTGTTTTCCTATGCGGGAAGCAGCGTTTTGAAAAAGGGTTCCATCGCTTTCCCTATCTTTGGGGAAAGCACGTTTTGAAAAGTTCCATCGCTTTCCCTATGCTGGGGAAAGCGCGTTTTGAAAAAGTTCCATTGCTTTCCCTATGCTGAGGAAAGTGTGTTTTGAAAAGTGGCATCGCTTTCCCTATATTGGGGAAAGCGCATTTTGAAAATTAAGTTCTATTGTTTTCCCTATGCTGGGGAAAGCGCATTTTGAAAAGTTCCATTGTTTTCCCTATGCAGGGGAAAGCGCGTTTTGAAAAAGGTTCCATCGCTTTCCCTATGCTGGGGAAAGCACGTTTTGAAAAGTTCCATGCTTTCCCTATGCTGGGGAAAGCGCGTTTTGAAAAAGTTCCATTGCTTTCCCTATGCTGAGGAAAGTGTGTTTTGAAAAGTGGCATCGCTTTCCATATGATGGGGAAAGCGCATTTTGAAAAGTTCAATCGCTTTCCCTATGCTGGGGAAAGAGCGTTTTGAAAAGGTGGCATCGCTTTCCCTATACTGGGAAAAACGCGTTTTGAAAAGTGGCATCGCTTTCCCTATGCTGGGGAAAACGCGTTTTGAAAAAATGGCATCGCTTTCCTTATACTGGGGAAAGTGCGTTTTGAAAAGTTCCATCGCTTTCCCTATGCTGGGGAAAGTGTGTTTTGAAAAGCGGCATCGCTTTCCCTATGCTAGGGAAAGCGCGTTTTGAAAAGGGTCCCACCTATTTTGCATATGCTGGGCGAAATGCACCATCCATCCCACCCAGTGCTTGTTGTTTGTTTGGATGAGGCTGAACTACGTTTGGTCTGATTCTTTTTATAGGGATACGTAGGCAGCCTATTTCGATATGTCCGACCATTAGAGCATTTAATTTGCATATCTACTTAAAAACTACGATAACCTGCTAAAACTGACTAAATATATCTAGGGCATGTGTGATTTGGACTGCACCCTATAAACTGTTGCATTATAATTGCTACCTCTTGCATTACTCCCAACTATAATTTTCACAAAATTTGGGAGTCTATTTTTTATCAACAATGTTCGTTTACTCGGTAAGCTTCGGGTTACCTGTAAACTCCATCGTTGAGGGGCTCTGTAGACACCCCAATTTCGTACCCCTGGTATGTAACATGGCATAAAATATCAAGAACTGTTAAAAGGACAAACGGATGTCAAGTTACAGGGTTTAAAATGTTAAAAATGCAAAAGAAAAAGCAGGATGCATAAACAGTGAAATGTTGGGGGGGGGCGAAAGTGTCAAAAAAAAAGGAAGGAAAGGAGCCTGGCGCCACCCACAATGACTCCTGGCGCGGCACCCACCCCCTCCATGGGTGGCGCCCAATAGTGCTCAATGCACTGTAGCCTTTTGTCTTCGATGCAATTTTCTCAGCGCACGGTACAAGTTGATGAAGATCAGTGAATGAAACTTAACAACGAAGGAAGTTAGGATTCTCGCCTATAAATAAAGGCATCTGGCACTCAGAATACACACCTTTTCACCGCGCAATGAGTGATCGCTCTCCGAGAGAACGCCGAGAGATTTATTCCTCTAGCCCCGAAGCTTTGCCAAATCTACCCGAAACACTAAAATCAGCCGGCCAAAGTGAAACCTAGCTGCCCTGCTAGGATTCCACCCTATTCCACCGGTCCAAAAATCCCAAAAAAAAAACAGTTGTCCTGCCCGAATCCAGGCGCCAAATCCGCAAAAAGCAAGCAGTTGCTCTGCTCGATTTTGTTGCAACCTTTGTTATTGGAAATGGTAATCGCGAAAAATACGTTGTTAGAAAGAAATTTGTGTTTGATTTGATACGCAGCAATGGTTAGCTCAATCCATGTCACTTCAGCATGAATTTCAGTTTGTCATAGTTCAAAAAATATGGAAAAAATCGCAGTTGTCACGCGGGAAGCTAGCAGTTACTCCCTCTGTCCCTAAATGAATGTTCATTTTTAGTTTTTCACTAAAATTAAGAAACTTAACTTTTCGAGCATTTTAGTAGTATGCGTACATTAATGCCCTTAATGTCAAATTCAAATATCTTATCTCACCCTCTGTCACACCCCTATCCCATTGAATCTAACCCTACACGTCCCTTTTTTATTTTATCCATTTTCGTACAAGGGCACATGTAAAGCTATGATTCAATGAGACACAGAGGGTGTGACACTAAGTGAGATACATGATTTCAAGCCATTAATGTCTACATATAACTTTGGAAATCCACACTAGGACATGATATATGTGAAATGTGAAATTGATAGAACTTATACAAAAATAGACACTCATTTATAAACTAGAGTATTTTCAAAATGGACATACATTTAGGGAGGGAGGGAGGGAATAGTAAGGGCCAATTTGTTAAAAACAGGTTTGGAATTAGATTGTACAGCTTGATGACCTGCCTTTTAGTAGCTCCAGTAATTGTCTATGGTGGAAAAGTTGGGCCAGACCATCTATTTGCCTTTTAATGATGAAAATCTACCTTGCAGAAATGTAAAAATATATGGAATAATTTATTTCAATAAGCATTTTTGCTCTCAACTAGAGTGCTTCACTAACCATGTTTTTATCTCACAACAATTACAGTTGACCATTTGGAGCTTTGCAATAACATGAATTGTTGTTTGGACATTGTGGAGATGTTTTATGATACATGGTTGTTGCCTTGTCAGGCAACCGAAAATTCCCCAAAAGTTGTAATTTTTCCTTTGCAGGTTACTACCTCGATTTCTAGAATAGGAGATGGATCGCAGTGCTCGTCTATTCATATATAAGAGAATACATGAGAAATCTTATCGTTTATCTCAGATGTCCCCCAATATGTGAAAGACAATAAATAAAACAGAAAAGAAAAAGACACAGAACAGAAAAGAATAACGACACAGAACAGAACCGAAGGAAGACAGACACAGACTAGAACCGAACTTAATTTTTTTGATATCTGTTACAGCCTATATAGCCCTTTACATGGTAGTCTATCTCTATGATTGATCTAGCAGCCCTTTACTTAGTAATCAATCTCTATGATTGATCCAGTCAATCAATTTTACAATGCACAAGAATTTCTTTCCTAAAAAACTTACAGCTTAAATAAAGTAATGTTGACTATACAAAATAAGGAAAGATTTTGAAAATAATTTTACGTTCACACCCCCTTAAGCAAGCCAAGGAGTAGAACGAAGCTCAACTTATGCAGCGGTTATGTAATGTCGTGGTGGGCTAGGCTTTTAGTGAAGGAATCGGCTACTTGATCACGGGTAGAAACGTAACGAAGTCTAAGGAAACCCCGCTGTTGTAATTCACGCACAAAGTGGTAGTCAATTTCTACGTGACGGGTTCGAGCATGAAATACGGGATTCCGAGACATGTGAATAGTCGAGATGTTGTCACAGTGGATGATTGGGGCGTGTAGGTACAGACCAAGTTCACGATACAAGAATGAGAACCATCGCGGCTCATGACCGCGGCGTGGTAGCGAGCTCTATATTCAGCCTCACTACTAGAACGGGAGACAGTAGACTGCTTTTTCGCTGTCCATGACACAAGGTTAGGTCCAATAAACACACACGCCCCGGTAGTAGATCGATGATCAATCGGAGAACCTGCCCAATCAGCGTCTGAAAAGGCTGACAGAGTGAGATCAGATGAGGTTCAAAAGATAAGACCAAGGGTGATCGTTCCTTTAATGAAGCGGAAGATCCTCTTGACCGCCTGCAAATGGGAGGAACGTGGAGCATGCATATGTTGACACGCCTGATTTACTGCAAAGGATATGTCTGGGCGAGTCAATGTGAGATATTGCAAGCCCCCAACCATACTACGATAAAGAGTGACGTTGGGCAAGGGTCTCGGTGGTAGAATCTAAATGAGAGCCAGGCAATCATGGGAATTTTAGCAGTTTCTGACCTTCCATGTTGAATTTTCGGAGGATTCGGGCATAAGCGGGGCGATTATATGAAGGTGGGTGCTTGTGCGAATACCCTCAATGCCCAAAAAATATCCCAAAGGACCCAGTCGACGGCTTTCGAAGGTCTCGCATATTTGGTCGATGACTTTGGTGACCGAAGAAGTGGAGGAACTTATCACAAGAATGTCATCGACATATACTAGGATAGACACCATGTCAGGTCCACTATGTCGAATAAATAACGAGTTGTCTGATTTGCTGTTGAAGAAACTAGGGGTGTAAGTGGTTCGGTTTGGTTTGGTTTATGCCAAAACCACAAACCGAACCGCCTCCTAGTGGTTCCAAAAATCTCAAACCGAACCGAACCGAGTAAAATTAGAACCGAACAAACCACTCGGTTTGGTTTGGTTTGAGTTCGGATTTTGTGGTTTTATAAATTATTTTTAATGAAAGTAACCAACATTGAAAATAATAATAAAAATAATATTTTAATTTGGAATTAATGTCAAAATTAGGAAATAAACTACTAACAACAAATTATCATAAATAAAACAATACAAATTCTAAAATAAACACAAACAATGGAAAAAATAATAGTTCTCTAACAATCAACATTTTGTTTGGTTTAGTATCCGTCTATATATATATATATAATGAATAAATCAAAGGTTCAAAATAATTAATATATGTAATATAATATATATTATATAATAAAAAAATAAAAATATATAGCGTGGTTTGGTTCGGTTCGGTTTGGTTTGGTTCAATACTAAAAACCGTGAACCGAACCGAACCGCGTGGTTTCTCAATTTTTGAAACCGAAACCGAACTGTCTTCGACCAAAACCGAACCAAACCGACTGGTTTGGTTTGGTTCGGTTTGGTTTCGTGGTTCTGTGGTTCCAATTTACACCCCTAGAAGAAACCCAGACTAAGAAGAAAAGCTTGGAGGCACTGGAACCATGCCCGTGGAGATTGCTTTAGCCCATAGATGGCACGGTGTAATTTACACACATGATTCGGGTAAGTAGTATCACTGAACCCGGGAGGTTGAGCCATGTACACTTCTTCATGGAGAATACCATTAAGGAACGCATTTCTGACATCTAGTTGTTCAATCGACCAACCCCGAGAGTGAGCAAGACTGAGAAGAGTGCGGATGGTAGGTGGCTTGACAACTGGGCTATATGTTTCGTTGTAGTCAACACCCTCCTGTTGGGTGTAACCTTGGGCTACAAGACGAGCCTTGTGACGTTCAATGGTGTTGTCTGCCTTCCGCTTTATCTTATAAACCCACTTGCTACCGACAACATTTACTCCGGGAGGACGAGGAACAAGGGACCATGTCTCGGTCCGCATTGCAGCAATCATCATGCTGTTTCCATTGCGGAAGAGGGCCGCTTGTTTGTACGGCGAGGTTCAAAATTGTGAGAATCTTACGCAATAATACGAGGGAGCCTTGGGAGGGGATGTTTGTAGACAAGCTCATTAATACTTCGGAATTTGAGAGGAGGAGTAGATATGTCACTGGACCCGTCTTCCTGGAGTGCACATGAGATGGGACTGTTTGCAAAGGTTGGACGTGTTGATGGAGAAACAGGACGGGTTGCTGCTAGAGGGGAGGTAGGCGACTCTTGAGAAGGGCTCAATGAAGCGGCTGGAGATGGAGAAGGATACGGCCGTGTGATTGGAGATGGCGCTGAGGGAGAGGAGTGATCTGGGACTACAGGATTTGTATTGCAAAACCAAGTTGGGCTGGAAGCTGGTGAGGAACACACCGGTCCAGCAGCTGGACGAGTGGGCTGAGATGCATGGGCTAAGTGATGACCATGGTGGATGGGCGATCTGGGTCGAGGAACTGAACCTGTAAAGTCAGGAACACTAGCAAACAGAAAATAAGACTCATCAAATAACACGTGACGAGAAATATATAACCGATTTGTTTGCAAGTTGAGACAACGGTACCCTTTACGAAAAATATCATAGCCAAGAAAAACACATGGTAGAGACTTGGGCATTAATTTATGTTTATTATAGGGAGCTAAATGAGGAAAACACAAACACCCGAAAGACTTAAGAAACCGGTAATCGGGGACTCTCTTTAGTAATTTTTGAAAGGGGGAGATATAGTTCAATTGACGCATTGGTAATCTATTGATGAGAAAAACGGCGGTGGAGAAGGCCTCAAGCCAGTATTTATGTGGGACTTTTGATTGAGCGAGTAAGCACAAACCCATTTCGACAATGTGTCTGTGTTTACGCTCAACCACGCCATTTTGTTGAGGCGTGTAAGGACACGTGGATTGGTGACGAATACCATGCAGAGAAAGAAAAGAGAGAAATTGGCGATTCATAAATTCACCACCGCCATCTGTCTGAACAGTTTTAACAGTATGAACTGCAGAAATTTTCATGGACAATTGGTTTTCAATTTGAGTTTTAAAGGTGGTGAAAACCGAAGTAACATCAGACTTATGAATTAAAGGAAAAATCCATACAAACCGAGAGAAATCATCCACAATACTCAAATAAAACCGATAGCCAGAATTTGAAACAATTGGAGAGGGCCCCCATACATCCAAGTGCAACATGTCTAAAGGATGTAGGGAATTAAAAGTGCGAGAAAGAAAAGGTAGATTACACGACTTGCCCATTGGGCAAACATGACACACACCATTATTTTTGACGGATCCGCTAATCGGAATCCGAGACTGTTTTACCAAAGACTCGAAAATTTGAGAAGAGGGATGACCGAGACTAGAATGCCACGTAGAGGACGAGGCACGTTCCCCGATAAGAGCAAGCGGATTGAATGTGGAGGTGGAATCGAAACGTAGTTGATAAAGCCCGTCGGAACTATTGCCAGAAAGAATGGTCTTGCTTCGTTTGATTGTCCTTCACACGAAAACCAAAACCGTCAAACTCAAAAAAACAATTATTATCGAGGGAAAATTTACGAATAGAAATTAAGGATTTGTGCATGTTAGGAACACATAAAACATTTCATAAATTAAAGACGCGATTACCACCAAGAAAGGAGGACTGGCCTATACAAGAGATAGGCACACTAGTTCCATTAGCCACGGTAACCGAATCAGTACCTGAATATGGAGCAACATGAGACATATTGTCTGTGGATGGAGACATATGATTGGTGGCCCCAGAGTCGAGAATGAACGACGGAGTCATGGAAGATGCTACATTTACCGAAGGGAAGCCATTAGTGGGTACTTGGGAAAAGGGGTAAGGTGTGGGATATGGTTGGTAAGGGTATGTATAGGGAATAGGATATGGAGCAGATCGGATTGGCAGATAGGCAAAGTTGGCACGATCATGGCACCTGGGGCTAGATGACCGCACTTTATGGCATAGTTGATGATAGATGTGGAGTCAATGTGAACAAATGGGTTTGGTGGTACATATCGAGGAATGTTTTGAGGTGGGGGAGTTGGCAAGAGGCCACGTCCTTAGCCACCCCGGCCTTTATTTTTCCACCACGACCTCCCTCTACCCCAGTTTCCACTATTGTGCCCTCTACCCGAGTGGAAAGATTGGCCGTTTCCTTGGTAACTATGGTGCTGGGAGTGATTATTAGGCGAACTTGTGGTTGAGGTAGAGTTTGGTTTCGGGTTGGTTGTGGTTGAGGCAACAAGAGCGGTGGTAGAATTGAGGGAAAGGTTGGTAAATTTAAGTTGAAGATCTCTTCTTGAAGAAGTAGGTCCTGAAGTTCATCGATGGTGACGGCGGGTTTATTATTTTGGGTAGTGATGAACTCTTTATAAGAGGGTCCCAAACCATTCAAGATCCTACGTTGAACTTCATCTTCGGACACAATTTCGCCGGCCTTAGCGAGAGAGTCAACAAGGGTGATAGCACGAAGAAGGTAGTCGTCGATAGACATGTCCGAAGGACGAGAAAGAGAGTTCAACTCGTCTCGAAGTTTTTGTATGTGGACTCGAGAGGTACCTCCGAATCGTTTAGCAAGAATGTCCCATGCCTCGATTGCAGTTTCACAAGGGTTAACACGAGGTTGGATTTTGGACGTGACTGTGGCTTTAATCCAGCCTGCAACTAGCCCGGAGGCTTGGGCAAAGAGGTCATGTTCTGGGTTTGGAGTTGTCTTATCAGAAAGGTAAGGAGTATGTGGGTTTGTTGGTGTGGTGATGGTATACATTAGTTTATGGGTTTGCAGAACTGACTTGAAAAGGGAGCTCCAATTCAAGTAGTTTTCTGCTGTAAGGTGAGTATGACCCATGTACGATTGTATGTTGAGAAAGAGGGGAAGAGAGTTCGGGTATTGAGGAGAGGTCTGAGAGTTGGAGGGAGAAGCACCCGTGGTTTTGGATGAAGTAACTGAAGCATCTTCCATGGCTCCTTAGGAGCTCTGATACCATGTAAGATAATAAATAAAAAACAGAAAAGAAAGAAGACACGGAACAGAAAAGAAAAAGACACAAAATAGAACCGAAGAAGGACAGACACAGACTAGAACCGAACTCAATTTTTTTGATTTCTGTTACAGCCTATATAGCCCTTTACATGGTAATCTATCTCTATGATTGATCCAGCAGCCCTTTACATGGTAATCTATCTCTATGATTGATCCAGTCAATCAATTTTACAATGCACAAGAATTTCTTTCCTAAACAACTTACAGCTTAAATAAAGTAATGTTGACTATACAAAATAAGGAAAGATTTTGAAATAATTTTACACGTTCACAATTTCATCACCTCTACGACAGTCTATAATACCCCAATCCTATATTTGATAGATATGGAAAAGTCATTAATGTTTATATATTGAATGTACTTCTATTGAGCACCAACAATGAACTTTTGGATGCGCCTATGATGAGCCTATTGTATCCCCGTGCTCTTTCAGGTGATGTGTTATGACTAGGGTTTTAGCTAGTAACTGGATATATATGCGGGATCGCTACACCATCTATTTGTGCCTTGATGGGGACATTATGGATTCAAGTGGACGAGATTGTGATATACCCCTATCTCCCATCTAACACAACATGGGAAAAAGATGTATGGACTTTGGGAGTGGTCCTATGGTGTTGAATTTTTTTTGGGGGGGGGGTCGTCATTTAAGGGTTTTGTGGCGGGTGGGAGGAGTGGTCGTTCGTGGTGGCGGGTTGGAGGTTCTAGCTACCATAAGGGTAGTTAATGTACAACAAAAGTAAGCGTATTTAGGTCTATTTATAGCTACACAATGATAATGTACCACAGAAAAAGTAAGGGTATTTATGTTGTTTTCACGAGTCATTAATGGCGCTAGATTGGGATCTTTGGTCATTGTCATTGAATAATAGTAGGATGAATGTTCATCCAAACAGCTCCATTCGCGGTACAAATTGAAGTAGTATAAGATTACTGAAATTTGACATTATCGATCAATGGAGGTTACATGTACTACTACTATATATATAGTGTAAAAACTCCCTACTTAATTAACACTAAAAAAAACATGCCTCTCATTCCTCCACTAGATCTTGAAGTAAAAAAATACACACTTTAATTGCTACATAAACATTATATACACAAACTATATCCACCCATGACCATGAGATATGGGCTCAAAAGAAATTCTTAAGAACATGAACCCTCAACACCTTTCTGTGTCTGATTTCTACTAGTATTATATTTTTCTTGATTTATGCCTTGATCATCTGCCTTAATTCTTGGGAACCCATGCCCCATGGAGGCCATAAGGAAGGCCATAGGGGAATTTGGCTCTCGCGATCTCTTCAAACGTTGATCCATCTAATACTAACGCGTAGCCTTCCCCATTTTTGTCGCTTACCATCGATATCACTACCCCTGCAAGTTTAGATTGCGGTTTTACGAGTAGATGTTAGAGAAAAAACATTATTTTCCAAAATTCGATGCACAAATTAAAAAAACTCACCATCATCTTCCTCGGTTGCACCGGGGCGAGCCACAAAGAAAGGTTCAGACGGGATAGCACCCTCGTCGTACCAGTTCTTTGCCTTTTTCTCAAACAAGTCAATCTGTAATTCATCCAAAAAAAAATCATTAAACCTTGTTATTACTACGAATTGGTAGGCTAATTAATCGGACGAAGATTTCACAACAAGCTTATGATTCTATGAAAAATAAAAGTATTGGAATTAATGTTGTTTGAAAGAACTGATCAATTAATACCTTAGTGAGGGTGTTGGGGAAATTGCAGGGTCTAACAGCACCACAAGCATAAGCATATCTGTATTTCTTGCCCAAGTAGGCAGGGTTAATGCTGCACATGTCCATCCCTTTTCCATGTTCTTCTGGGTTTAATGCAGCCACCAGTTCCCCTTTTGGACTCCCATCAAATGGTATAATGAATCGACCAACCCTGCCCACCAATTTGATTAGTATAATATTCAGGAAAAAGCTAACGGCATGTGTTAAAAAAATCATAGCAATAAGATTCGCTTACTATTTCTGGACAAGCTATTTACTATAATTGAATAAGTCCAATCGGCAAGAATATTAAACCCTACACTAACAGCTGCCAAGAACCACCCATATATATATTTTAATTTTATGTGTGTATCTACCTAGCATCAGGCAAAACGTCCTCCCCGGCCCATGACCGAAGATTTTGTAGCCGAAGCTTGTCTAGGATCGTGGTATCAGCATAATGTTCGCAACAGTCGGCCACGACTCCAAGCACTCTCCCGTCTTTGTCTTTGTCTTCGTATGCATTGATGAAGTGGAATGTAACAAATAGTGGAACTTCCACACTTGTCACCTTCAATTTTGAAAACAAGCAAAATTTTAGTTAGTTTCTTAGTGTAGTCTAGGATTAAGAGTAAGGTATAATATATATTTGCTTTATATTAATGAAATTTTAACCAAAAAGAACGTGGAAGGATCGTGTTTGAGACTTCAAACTTTGTGAAGCTAGCTCCAAATATGTAATAATTGAAATATTTAAAAGACACAGAGAACTCACAATCTTTCCACTAGCTTTGCACATAACATGCATAAACCCTTTGGACTCGGGGTGCCACTCAAACTTGTATAGTGGTGTGGGCTCAGCCTTTAGCAAATTCTGGGCACAATACCTCAATGGCATCTCCGGCACAATTATGTAATGTTCGGTCACAGGGAACGAATGGACCCAACCTGCTGCTGGCCCACCCCGACAATCGACCCTACCAATGACCTTCCTCTCATTGCTCCCCGGATCCATCCTCACCACCAAGTAACCCGGCTTCACCAAATCTGGCAACAACGTCAGAAACTCGGATTCTGTGACAATCGGGTGGGCAGAGTGAATTAGCCCGCCCAATGTGTCACTATACTCAAACTTCCCTAGCGTATCCAAATTATCCGGATCAATGATAATTGACCCTTTAATTGTCTCTGTCAGACAAACAACACGACCGTCACCTAGCCTTATGACGCCCGTGTTGGCATTATCTGTCAAAGATGCACCAGAAAATAGGTTGGCTAGTTCACCAATATGGGCTAGGAAGTTATTGTGCTTAGGGACCTCCGAAAATTCTCGGTAACATAACTTATTGTTCTTCTTTGCCGCTTTGTAGGCCTCGGATTCGATTTGGCGATGACCCATTATTAGACGGCCGTTTTCAAAGTGTAGGCGGACTAGGGTGGCGTAGCCGTCGAAGAGGTGTCGGAAGTTGTAGTCACCTAGGTGCCACAACCCTGGTCCATTCCTTAGGTACGTCCCACTCTGCATGGATTTTAGATCATGTCATTTAAGCTATTCGTAAAGAAAAAGAGATCGTAGAATTGAACCACACACGCACACACCAATTTTTTTTTGATTAGATATAAAAATAAAATCAAGCACACACGAACACAGAATAAAATAAAACACACACAAATACACACACCAACTACCAGCATCCACATAAACCTGCCGGGAATTATATATTTTAAGAAAAAGATTCTGAAACAATGGAATGTGAGTTGTTAAAGCAATCAGAAAAATCAGGAATCTACAGATCTTTCAGTTAAGATTAAGCATATATTTTTAATTATAGAATTGGTATTTATATTCGGGAGTAAATAGAAACATGAATTAGCTCTTATTTTGATTGGGAGACAGTGAGACATATATAACAGTTGCGCACTCAGTAGGACTCACTGCAGATTTGTTCTTTTTTCAAAGCACCACTGTTTGTAATTTTTTGTGCAATTAAATTAGTATTTATAAGAAGGTTTCTCAAAATCATGAAGGGTATTCTTGCATATTATGAAACAACAAACAAGCAAACCAAGAAGAAGTATTAGCAAATGCGATGAAAACAATGCCAATCGTATTTCTATTTCTATATTTATAAAAAGAAAATATCACAACAAGAAAAAATAAAATAATTTTGGACAATAGTAACGATGATGATATATTGCTTAGTACTAATAGTAGGCTAGGATTGATGAAAGGCAAAAACCACCACCACCACCACCATAGAGAGAGAGAGAGAGAGATGATTACAAGGAAAAAAGAAGGCACCACATACCAGCCATGGTGGTAACTCTCCTTCAACAACAAGCTCCCCTTCCCACCGCTCTTGTTGCACGCTAGCCCACGCAGCAAGCTTCTGCTCTTTTACAGCTACTTGTTGAGGTGGTGATTGAATAACTGCCGGTAAACTCGTGGCAATATTCGTGATAGTTAAGTTCCTATTCGTAATTTTCTTACCGAAAACGGACTTCCCAAATAAAATAGAGCTACGATCTCTAGCATAATCGGACTTATCGGAAACCGACTTACACGGCGGAGTTCCGGTGGGAGAATATAATATGGAGGCCATGAAAGTTAAGAAAGGGAGGTGGCTAGACTCTAGATTGTTGGTTTAGTAATTAAGGTGGGGATCGGAACTTTGAAAGTTGATTTTTTGGTAGTAAAGATATGGTGGTGCTAGGGGTTTATATAGTAATGGTTTATAGGAGCGATAACTATGTATGAATATATATTTGGAATCTTGATTGGTGTAATGCCCTTGTACTAGAAGACAGCTAGGTTTAATATTGTAGCCATTGATGAAAAAAATTATTCATCCGATTTGTAAGGAAATTAAGGATGTGAATGGTGCTAGACGTATAGTAACCGCTTCAAACCATTTATCTCACTCCGTATCACATTTCCTATTTCATTAAATCTTAGTTTATATGTTTCTTGTAAAAATGAGACCGTATAAAATACTCCCCCCGTCCCTTATTTATTGTCCTGGTTGACCCGGCGTACCGTTTAAGAAAACTTATTTAACTGGATTATTAATATTGGTTTAATGTGTAGTTTCCTTTAAAGCCCATGTGTATATGACCAAAATTAAAGTAGGGTGAAAAAGTAAATGTAAAGTGGTAAAAATGATGTTCTAAAAAGGTAAGTTTCAAAATTGACAATTATTTTGGGACGGACGAAAAAGGAAAGTAGGACGATAATTTAGGACGGAGGGAGTAACAACGATGATGTACAACTTAAAATTCAATGAGACATAAAATGTGACAGAGAGTGAGATAGACGATTTGGAGTCGTTCACGGCTTCAAACCATCTATCTCACTCCGTATCACATTTCCTATCCTATTGAATCTCTGCCTGCATGTCTCCTTGTAAAAATGAGTGTGTAAAATAACAATGATAGATGTACAATTAAGATTTAAAGAGACAGAAAATATAACAGAGAGTGAGATAAAAGATATGAAACCATAGGTACACTTGGCCACTATTGATCAATCATCAATTCTAATTATGGTTCTTTGTTCCCAAATTAAATAAAATGTATAATGACATAATTGAATTCAAAATAATAATAATTGATTATCGTCTCTTATTGTGCTCTTGTCATCGAGTCCAGTTTCCATTTGATTATTATAAGTAATCTGGTATAGTTTGTCCCGCCAACCCCCTACCCCCCAACTTCAAAGCCTATCAACTCCCACTTCACTGGTGAATGCTAACGTTACTTATACTATATATAATATTAATTTATTTATTTTAGAAGATAAAAAAAATAAGTCCAAGTACGATTTTTTCCCTTAAACTTTCTTGTGTTTAGCCTTGATTTGACTCGGGTGCGGATTTAAATAGTACGGATTTTCACTAATTTATAAAAAGCCATTTAGTTATTGGAACAAAGGAAATTACAGAATGAGAAAGTGGTATTTTACAAATAAATTAAAAGAAAATTAAGGGGCGACCCAATAAAGCCAAATCAACCTCCAATTAACGAAATCTAATTAATAACACAACATAAACTATTTTTCTCTCCTCGTTGTGATTCTCAGTCCTCAGTAGAGAACGGTTTCCTCAAATAAATAAATAAAACTAGCTAAGAGAATTCGGTATTGCTCCTCCCGTTTTGGGCAACAAGTTCACTATTTCATTTTGAGATATTTCACTTAAAGAATTCATTTTCAAGAATTAAAGTATAAAAATGTCATTTTATTACTAACGAACTACTAAAAATATCATTTTCTTAAAAAATTAATTTTCAAATGGAAACTATTTGCACATAACGGATGAAGTATATATATGGGTGGAATCTGGGACCCGTCTCGATACCCCTCATCCCGATCCTGTCCTGATAGAATTCAGGATTTTAATTTCCTTCCCGATAAGTACTGGGACCCGACGAATCGAAATCCCGACTGTTTCAGAGATAAAAATATCGCAATCCCGACTATAATATTTATGAACAATATTTTCTAACACTACAATATTTATAAAATGTTTCCATTGTGATTAAGATTCAGACTATATATTTACAAGTATACTTGAATATTTACTTAATTGTGGATATTGTTGAATTTGTCATTATGAACAAAATGCACCCCTCACTCGTAGGAGAAGAGCTATACTAAGTGCAGAAACGTGATAGACAAAAAAAACCACAACATTAATTGTGAAAATAAATTTAACAAACATCATTAAGTAATTTTAGCAAACACAAAATATATATTGTTTAACACTCACAATATTTATATAAAAAATAAAAAAAAAAAAAAAAAAAGTCGGGATGGGTTGGGATTCGGGAATCCTGACGGGATTGATAGTCGGGACGGGTCGAGAATCCTAACGGGATTGATAATTATCCCGAATATCGTCCCGAAATAAGTTGGGACGGGAAAAATCCCGACAAAATCGGGATCGGGAAATGTCGGGATGGAATCGGGTCGGGGTCGGGACAGGTCAGGAAAA
Source organism: Codonopsis lanceolata (assembly GCA_013146195.2). Taxonomy (NCBI): domain Eukaryota; kingdom Viridiplantae; phylum Streptophyta; class Magnoliopsida; order Asterales; family Campanulaceae; genus Codonopsis; species Codonopsis lanceolata. Next base: position 169,883,420 of record CM028377.1, read on the forward strand.
ACAGGACTTTTGCCAGCCCTAATTATATATATGTTGAAATCAATGATGTTTCCTTTTTAAGTTATTGGATATTGAAAAAATATTCCAAATGTTATTGCTACAGAAAACACATAGTAAGAACGAAAATGGAAAAAAATATATATATAAGAGGTTACTAATTTAAAACATTGTGTTTTAAATTAAGACACAACCTCTTATAATTGTAACTAGATCTTCATATCCGTGTCTATAGCACGGTATCAATATATATGATTTCGTCATTGAAACGATAATGTCTATATAGAAAGTGTGATTTTAAACTTGACCCTTAGTTGAGGGGGTTATTGTAAGGAGTTATATGTAACTGACTCATGACCATTTCATTTTGCGGATGAAATCAATCCCCATCGTTAGATAGTCTCAGTCAATTAACTGAGCTCTATTGTGAGATTATATATTAATGTAAGTGATGTTTTATAAGGGATGATTGTTTTGGAGAAAAATGGGTGACTGTTCGTAATATTAATTGTAAGGGGTGACTTTGTAATAGTGAGTTAAAAGTGGATAACTACTCTCACACATATGAATATGAAGGTGAATCATAACCGTTAAATTTTTAAAAATAATTTAATCTCAACTTTTAAATAATTTTAGTTAATTACATATATATATATATATATATATATATATATATATATATATATATATATATATGAGTATGAACTTTATTTTATATTAGATGTTATATGGTCAAATAGACAAATGTTATTTGATAATAAATTAAGAAGAGACTGATTATTCTTCTCAATTGTCTGGCAGCTTGCGCACTTGAGAAACACATTAAGAGGTCATCTTAAAACGTAATGCTTTTTAATGGGTTGACAAGATAGCAATACTTATCATGATTTCATTTTGTAATTTGTATCTTTTTTTTAAACAATTTTTTTTTCTCTCCGATCCTGAATAATTATATTTCTTTCTTTTTTTATTCATTTTAAAATAATTACCGTCTTTCAAAATTTTTATTTTTAGAAAAGACATTTTTACAACTTTATCTTTACTTTTCTACCTAATTTAATGATGTCTACATACACAAATGCATTACATTAATATTTATAATACAACCGATTACTTTTTCTTAAACAATGTAGATGGTTAAAAATGGCGATTATCTAGAAACGGAGGAAGTATAATAAAGGTTAATGGTTTATTAGATGCACAACTTTTTTTTTTTTGGTTTCCCAAATATCTCTAGGCCTAAAAGCAGAGAGGAAAAATGGAGACAATCATGATTTTTGTTGAGTTTCCCTTACTTAATCGAACAAGCCAAAATTCAAGGGCAGTAAAGCTCTTGCTACCAAAAATTGAGATAGTTAATAAATCGGTTGAGTTTATGTTAGAACCTTAGGCTAATATATAAGTTTTAATGTTGTAAAACTGGTTTGACATCATTCCCTATTAAACTAATTAATATGATTAAATATGCAAGAGTTATTCTCAAAGAAATACCAATTTTTATCTTAACCATTAGTTGAGATACAATGATTAGGATGCAATGATGGAAATGAAAAGTGATACACCAGTGATACACACAAATAGTACAGGAGATCTGGACTCAACAAATTGTTATGATGGAACTGACACGAAAAACAAAATAGTTAAGATTAAACAACCATAAAAAACAACTATGGCTCTGAACAAGACTTAGGAACAAACCATGTATTGAACATTCATTAAACATAATTTTATTGAGACAAAAACCTAAAAAAATGATCCAAAACCCTACGAGATTATTTCTACTGTTGGCTGCAAGTTGAGTCCCACATGAACTTAACTCATTGCTGAATATGATTCATGTAGTCGTTATACAACGACTACATTATAATGGAACTTTCCAACCCACTGCCTATATAAAGGGAGAGCCTTTTCACAGAGTAAAAATCAAGATACAGTGAGACTGAGAGATATATTTGGTGTAAATAGTACTACCAGCAAAACAACTATCATTGTTCAATTAGAAAATAAAATTATATATTGCTACCTCAATCATCCCCAGAAAATCAAGATCATTCCATCAAAAATATGTCAATTCAAAGAATAGATTAACAACATAATTGTTATTCACAACATTTATATAAGTATAAGTAATTGTGCTCGTGGCCCAATTATTTACTTCTGCCTATATGGATTCTACGTTATATTATGGTAAGTTAGTTTCCTAATCTGAAAGGGTTCGAGATTGACTTAACTTGATCTACAAAAAAATAGGATTTCTTGTACAATAATATAAATATGACAATTAAAGAGATAAAACCCTAACTAGTATTACACGGAAAAAGAAGAACACGTCTTCTTTGTGTGTTGGCCGCCCCCTTCTCTCTCCTATATTCTATCTCACCAAATACTCCCTTTAAGCCTAACCATTGAGAGGCTTGGATTTGTAGTGTGAATTAGAAGTTTATATTCGTGTTACGTGATATCAATCCGACGAGAGAGACTTGCAGGATTATAGTTCGTGACATACGAAGATCATAATTCAAATCGTAACTCAAGTAGAAAGTTTTCCGCTTCACTCAAGGATCGAATTCGCACGAGGTAACTCATGATCACTCTTGAATAAGGAATTCATAGTATATATCCTTCATTGGTACCAGAGCATATATGTTTGATTGTTCGTTTCGTTATACCATAAATTGCATGCTTTTATTTTTGGGTTTGTTGTATAATTTATCCGAAAACGGACTAACTAGGTTTGTCGATTTCACGTAAAAATGTGTTTTGTTATGTGAAAATTTTATATTTATATGTTGCCTATGATGATGGGAAAAACATATTAAAATTTCGTTGGGTAAATCTTGAGATATTGCAAACCCAAGTTTTGTTGAAAATATGATTTTTTCCGAAATTTTGCATTCTCTTTTGAAATGTATATGATCTGTACAACTGCGATTTTATGATCAATATTTGTTCTATTCAGCGAGGGCTTTCCAATGACATTATGTGTCTTATTTGAACTTAAATTGAGTGTTTTACGATTTCAAGAAGTTCGTTCGCGAATCGAACAAGGAAGACGATGAACATTATTTTGACCGATCAACGGCCACTGGTCAGCGTTCAATCAGTGACGTGGCTGCCATGTCATCATGACACGTCCACAAGTGGGTCCTATTTTTGGGATTCGGATGATGACGTCATTGATGATGTCATCACCACATCAGCCGCCACATCATGTTATGTGCTTGGATGTATTTGTTCTATCTTATTTCTTTTGTTCAAATTATCAATTTATGAATATTTTTACGTTGTGCATGTCTTTGGTTGTGATTATGAGATTCGTGGACTTTCCCTCCTTAGTCCATACGTGTACGATATGATTAATTATATTTAGTAATATATTTTTTGGAACGAAAGTGAAACTATATATGTATGCTTATGTTTTTTTTTTCTTGCATCAAATTGTGGTGAAATGAGTTTTAAAAATGTATCGCTAACAAGGGTGAAAAATTGGATGACACCAACTATAATGTTTGGAAAAGAAAAATAATGTATTTGCTAAATGAGCAAGAGGTTATTGACAACCTAGATACTGTGATGGAAGAACCACAGATGGGTAATTTGACCATCACCCAAATCACCAGAACATGCGTGAATTCCTTAAGTGAAAAAAGAAAGATCAATGTGCACGCTTTACTATGATGAGTAACATGCATAATGATCTGATTGACGATTTTGAGGACTGCCTAACTGCAAAACATATGTGGGACGAAATTAAGCTCATTTATGATAATACTTTTGCTACAAATTTGAGGACTTTGACTTACAAGTTTGAGAGCTATATGATTGACCAGAAACGTGTCATTCCCAAAACAACTACGCGAGATGCCTGGAATGATTCATGAGCTTAAGGCTGGTGGTTGTATCTTATCTGATGAACAACAAGTTCAAGCGGCGATTCATTCACTGCCTGACTCTTGGAGTACGTTTGAGGCGTATTCTGATTCATACTAACTCCATTCATATTTTTGCAGATATATCTTGCCATGTTGAGCTTGAGGCCGAGTGTCATGAAGCGAATCACGCAATAAGTGTTGCCACTCATGATCTTGCTCTTATTTCCTTTAAGGCTCCGTGCAAGATACATGAGCAACGCAAGAAGCAAGCTAAAGGAAAAAAGAATCAGAATTTGGGCCCTAGAGGTGACAAGATTGCTAAACACTGTATAGGCAAAAAGAATATTGCTAAGTAGAAGTGGTACAACTGTGGTACCTTGGGTCATTTTACTTGGACTTGTTCTGATCCCAAGAAGGTATCTCTTAATTCTATCTCTTGTAAAATGTGTTTGCTCTCATGTTTTATTAGCTCACTCTCTATGTGTGTGGAATGTAGACTCAGGCTCAATCAAACATGTGATGAGAGATCGAGATGAATTTGTAGATTATCGAAAAGTTCCTGCGGGTACAAGGAGAATTTTCATGGGAAACAGTTAGTCTGTAGAAGTCAAAGTAGTTGGCTCATACCAACTTTATTTGCGGAATGGACGCACATTGACTCTTCATGAAGTTCTTTATGCACCTGAAATTCGACATAATGTATTATCATTAGTACAATTGCTAGGACATGGATATTATTTTAATTTTAGTGATGATCACTTGGTTATTTGTTTTGGTGATGAGATTTTGGGACTTGGTTTCTTGTCAGATAATTTCTTTATATTAGATTTGTTGGATTCTCATAATTCTTCTTGCTGTATGGTTTATGATGATTCTAATTTCGAGTTATTGCATGCTAGACTTGGACATATAAGAAAAAATAGGATGACTAGATTGGCTAGAGAAGGCCCTCACCAAAGTTAACCTACCCTTGTGTGAATCTTGTTTGGAAGGAAAAGGTTGGCGAAAGCCTTTTGGTAAAGGAAAAAAGAGCCACACCCCCATTAGAGTTAGTCCATTCAGATATTTGTGGACTAATGAATGTAAAGGCACGTAATGGAGCTTCCTATTTTCTTACTTTTATCGATGACTACACACGCTATTGTTATGTTTACCTTATTTCTCACCGCGATGAAGCTCTTAAGTGTTTTGAGCGTTTTCTCCCAAAGGTTGACAATCAGAAAAAAGTTTAAAAACTTTTAATACTGACCGTGGCCGTGAATATTTAGCTGATCAATTTAAAGAATTGTGTGAGAAAAAAGGAATACGCTGACAATTGATAATTCCTAAAACTCCGCAACAAAACGGTGTTATAGAAAGAAGGAATCAAACATTGTTGGAAATGGTTAGGTCGATGATGACATGTGCCAACTCCCAATTTCGTTTTGGGGGGATGCGCTAATGACTGCCGCCTACATACTTAATCGAGTGCCTTCTAAGTCAGTTACCACAACTCCCTATGAACTGTAGAAAGGTGAAAAGCCTAAATTGGGGAATCTTCATCCTTGGGGTTGTGCAGGTTATGTCCATAGTACCTCCAATAAGTTAGGAAAACCTGACATAGGAATGACTAAAACCGAGTCGCGCAATATTGATTTCATTGAGAATGATTTCCCTCAAATTGGTGAAGTTAGAAAAGACTTTGAACTTTTTGAGATGGAAGAAGAACATATGACATCTTTTGGCAAAGGTGGGGAATTTCCTCAACCTAATCCTACGCTACAATATGAGGTTGAGCCTATGGAAGTCGCCAATAGGAGTCAAGGTGATATTCATCCAAGTGGGAGTATGGATCCTAGTGGGAGTCCGATACTAGAGCGAAGAAGTAAACGTGGAATTAAACCTCGTCATCAATTTGCGATCGAAGAGGAATCTTTCTTAACTACTTCTTACACTCTAGTGAGCCTACATCATTCAAAGAAGCTTTTTCTTTACCTACGAACAATGGAAGATGAAATTTCCTCTATGAAAAAGATTTAGGTTTGGGAGTTTGTTGATCTTCCACAAGGTCGCAAGATTATTGGAAACAAATGGATTTTCAAAGTCAAGCGAAAGGCAGATGGATCAATTGAAAAATATAGGCATGTCTTATGGCGAAAGGCTTTACCCAAAAAGAGGGTTTAGACTATGAGGAGACATTCTCCCCAGTGGTGAGATTTTCCTCTGTTCGCCTAATCCTAACGATAGTAGCGCACATGGATCTGGAACTTTATCAGATGGATCTTAAAACTTCTTTTTTCAGTGGAGAACTAGATGAAAAGATCTATATGACTCAACCAGATGGTTTTGAAGTCAAGGGACAAAAGTGCAAAGTGTGTCGGCTTAAACGTTCCATCTATGGTCTCAAACAGTCATCTAGACAGTGGTATATTCTCTTTCATCAAGCGATAACCTCAATTGGCTTTGTGATGATTGAGGAAGACCATTATATGTGTATGTTAAACAATTCAAGAAAAAGATCTTGATTCTGTCATTATATGTTGATGATATCTTACTAGCTGGGAATGATATGGAGATGATAAATGCCACTAAAGAGTGGTTGTCTGCGCATTTTGATATGACAGACTTGGGTGAAGCAAGCTATGTGCTTCGAGTAAAAGCCATTAGGGATTGTTTGATGAGATTTCTCGGTTTGTCTCAAGAGACTTACATTAATAAAATCATCGAACATTTTGGCATGACTAACTCAAAACCCGTTGTCACTCAAATGGAAAAAATGATGTGTCCTTAGCACAAACCAATCCTTTAAGAATGAAGGAGAGAAGAAGATGATATTTACGATTCTATATGCGAATGCGGTAAGGAGCTTGATGTATGCTATGGTGTGTACTCAACCTGACCTATGATTTGCAGTTGGGAGGTTGAGTCAATTCCAAAGTAATCCTGGACTTGAACATTGGTTGGTAGTGAAAAGGGTTCTGCGTTACTTGGTGGGAACCACAAATTTAACCCTATGTTATCAAGGTGAGGATTTGAGCTTAAAAGGTTTCACTCATGCGGATTGGGCTGGAGATGTAGATGGATGTCAATCCACTTTAGGCTACGCTTTCCTCCTTAGTGGTGGAGCTATCTCTTGGAGTAGCAAGTGACAGACTAGCACCGCCCTATCTACGATGGAGTTAGAGTATATTGCTTGCTCGACTATAGTTCATTAAGCTGTGTAGTTCAGGAGTTTTCTTCAACATCTTAATGCTACGACGCATGTGGATCGTCCTATGGTCATTGCTTGTGATAGCTTGACAACTTTAGGTTACACTAAAGATCCTAAGTATCATGAGAAGACGAAACACATCAATATCGAGTATCATTTCACTAGAGACATGGTTGCAGAAAGAAAAATTGTTCTAGAATATATTCCTACTTGAAGCATGTTGGCTGACCCTATGACTAAGCCTCTAACTAGAGAGATCTTTCATGATCATATATTGGGTCTAGGGTTTCGTAGGATTTGATGTTTTATCTGAAAACAATTTTGTTGACATCTAATTAATTTTTTTCATTATTGTTCGAATAAATTGCAGTTTCATTTTATATGTTAATTGGATGTTTTACTATGAAATCGCATAACATATATATTTCGATTAAAAAGATGTCGTGGATATTGAATTGACCCTCTCACGCAGGTAATTAACCTTGTCGCTAGGTGGACGAGAAAGTTGAGATAGTAAAAGTCTTAGGCCCCTACGAAGGGTGGTGCGCAAATGACATTACATTTATCGCTTTGACATACAGCCAAGATGAGACTTTTTATGAAGGTCGACTTTATGTCCCAAAAAAATTTCGAATGTGAGATCTTAAAAGAGACACTAGAAGAGTGACTGCTTTTGAGTACTCAGGTTAAACGCCAGAAGGGCGCCTAGACTAAGGTTCGTACGACATTTGAGCATGACATGCCTACTTCGTGTGTGAGTTCCGCCATAGCATACATCTCATACTGTATTTGACTATAATGTGATCAAAGAAAGTGATTGATTGATCCCTGCTTCATCAATGTGTGAGTTCTATTGATCAAATACAGATCATGATTATGCCCTATGTGACTTAGAATTGTATCATGAACTTGGACGTTGATAATGCTACTTTGGCATGCTGGCCAACGGGCTATGCATATACAGCCCTACAGAGCATTGATGTGAAAGCAGCTAATCAAGAGCGATTGATATGAGTTTCTAAGGAAGATAGTATGATATACATCTCTATTTTTGTCTCTCAATGCCATGACGATCATATTGAACAAACGGTTCAAGAGATTGATCTTGAGCACACAAACATGTTGAGGCTTAAGCATCGCTCTCGAGGGATTGAGGAAGCTCAAGGATCGAATTCACACAAGGCAACTCATGATTCCTCTTGAATAATGAATTCATAGTATATATCCTTCAACAAGCATATCTACATCGAACCAAACTTACAGCTTCAATTAGACTATTTGTAGAGTCAATGATTTAGGAAGCAAACCCCCTTTGTGTACTTTGTAAATATGTGTAATCTAGTTGATAAAGAATCAAGAGGGTTCTTTCGGCCCAAATAACCTATGTACTTGTTGAAATATAGTGGATTATTGATTCACAATAGCTAAGAGGGCCGTGAGGGATGAATGTAGGATAACAAATCCAAACTACCTTAAAATCCTTGTTTATAGTTTCTATATCCTTAAACTTTTACTTTTTGCATACAGTTTTATTAAATGTTTGTTCGTGCATGAACTTAACTATTTAGATTTTTGCTGAATCAAACAAGTTTTAAACTATTATTTTCTGCAATCAATCATCAAATAGTTCACACACTCAAGTTAAAATCATATCGTGTTTTGAAATTATTGTTTCAATCTAATTCCATTTTGCGCAAGAAATTTTCAAACTGTTATATTAAATAAGATTTTTATTTTCAATAACCAAAATATTGATTATAGAAATTTAGTTTTCTAACAGTGACTTCATTACTATTTTCGAAGACTATGTCCCAAAAGGCCAAAATTGAACCAATGGCACAACTATTCTTTTCTTAAAAAAATTTTTTGAAGAGTAACTTATAAAATTTCGAGAATTAAAAAAAAAACGAATTCTTAAGAGATTAGCAACATTCAAATACTCTCCCCGTTCCTCCCGAGAATCCTTACTTTTTATTTTGGAACGTTCGGAAAGTTCTACTGAAAGAGTTGTTTCAAAAAAATAATTTTATACACTTAAATATTAAAATTAACAAAACTATATTTATCCATAGGATAAAGTGTTTTGGAAATTTTTCTTTAAACCTTACAATATTTTACTCGCAAACATAATGACTTTAAGCAGAGCAAAAGATGATGTATGAATCTGACAATCCGAAGGTTCCTAACACCACAATAAAAAAGAGCATTTACACCGTTTATTTCACAACATTTTTACATAAACATTGTTAAAAGTTGATTTTAAACAACGTTAAGTTTCTTAATTAAACGTTGTGTATTAGTATTACACAACGGTTTCTTAAACAAACGTTGTGGTAATCATTTATTTTACAACGTTTTTGAGAAAACGTTGTACTCTTACAATGTTTTTTTTTTTGAACAAACGTTGTGCTTTTCAAATGTTTTACAACGTTTTCAAATAAACGTTGTGCCGTTTACAACATATAATTTTTTTCTTTCCCACTAAGGGCCCTTTTGCGCAGTAAATAAACTTAAATATTATTTCCCAAAGTCAAAATCACCAATCCCAAACCCTCTTAGCGCACCTTTGTCCTTTAGCCCTTTCATCGTTCCTAGCTTCTCTCTCTCTAAACCTTACCAGGATAACCCATAGAGATTTTTCTTAATCTTAAATTGATCTATGCTTTAGGGAAGACCTTAATTAGGGATTGTTTACTGTAAGAGCTTTGATAGGTGCGCGCTCTCTCTCTCCCTCCAAAAATTCCTTCTCACTCCTATGTCTTATTAAGAATTTTCACTACAAAATTTAGGGTTCTTAACAAAGTTCATTAGTTTGGGTTGAAATAGGAGTTTGTGTTGAATTTATGATGGTATATTGTGTGAATTTGCTTTTTGAACCATATGTTGTTTCCTCTATTCAGTCCAGACTCCATCAACTGTTGTCTACTGGTATTCTCTCCGACCCGAACGGTAAGTTCTCCAGTCCTCAAAAATTTGGTTTTTTTTTTCTTTCGTTATTCACTATGTATTTTTATTTTAATCAGCGGGTTTAATTTTTCTTTGATGGTTTCTTTAATTGAGATTTATGTACTTACTAAAGACTTTTTTTTTTTAATAAGTGGGTTCATTTTGATTTATATTGCTTGGCTACCTTGATGGTTTGTAATAATTTGCTGTTTTGGAAGGATATTTGGTTGTTGTTCTAGTCACAAGACAATGCTACCCTTCAATGAAAACTGAAAAAGGTTTATTGCGACTCGTTAATTACTCTCCAATTTTGAACGCACAGGGAAAGACATCAAAGACATAGACACAATAGATTTATCAGCGAAATTACGGTCACCAAAGAATGTATCCAATTTTAATTACGTAAGTTACTCTAAAAACAATGTTTCTCAACCTTGAATTCAATCAAAAAAATACAAGGAAACAAAATGTAGCACTATTTATTTGCAAAGTCTTTGCCACATAAGTGAACACATAAACGAACTAAGTTTGTTGCTTCATGACGTTTGCCTAGTTTCCTGTTGATCTTTGTTAGAGAGAAAATTCCCAATACTTGGCCATTATCTGCCTTCAAGAATAGTAACAACCAAATTATGTATGTTGACTCTGCTTAGAATCTGTCCCCGAAGAAATCTGACTTTGAGTGAATGCTGACTGTTTTGGGGTCGGTAAATCAAAAGGTTCGCTACTTAGCAGGGAAACAATCATAAATACACTATGCTCATACTTTAGAAAATCATGAACACAGCAATCCTACATGTACATGTCGCAAAATCTCCTTATGTGAACATGGTTCTTATATCCTCAAATCTACTAAGTTCTTGTCGCAGCGTAACAATCTATAGAAAATAAGAAACAAACAAGCTGAGAATAAGAGAATACAAAAATTCTTAAATTTATCAAAATTGTCTAAACAAACGTTTAAGAGGGTATTTATATGCCCTAAAACAAACCAAACTCTAAAAGGAATAAATAAACAAACATGATTTACATTCCCTCAAAAATCTTATCGAGAGCTTCAATTTGATATGTAGCGGGTCCCGTAATTCAACCGGGATCAAAAGTTATGCTCCGTTAAAGTTTTGCCGACCGTTAAATGATTTCTACTAGTGCGTAAAGAAAACTAACGGAAAATTGTGAAAACTACCTTCAGAACCAACTTTCAGAAGTTTCCATTAGACCCCATGAACTTCGAACTGTTCCCTAGAACCTCGCTCAAATAACTCTCGGCCACCTGTTCTACATTAGTTCTGAGCTCTTTTCAATACACAAGTTGCATGCCTGAAAATGTATCACGAGTGTAAACTCATTTCCATCACCACAAAATGGAAAGATTGTCAAAAACATGTTTCTACTTAAACGACAAAGCAAATGGACTTACAAATCCTAAAAGGCTCAAATTGCGTTCATCGTAATAAAGACTAACTTAGCATCCAAGCCTCTATTTTGCATCAACATCTTTTCTTCACTTTCTATACAACAGCCAAGGAAACGAACAAGATTTCGGTGCTGGAGTTTAGAGATTACCACAACCTCTTTCATGAACTCTTCCTATTCTTGTCCAAATGATCTTGAAAGTCATTTCACAGCTATTTCTTGTCCATTTGGCAATTTCCTCTGCATATAATAAACATCACAACCTCTCAAAGTTTGTTTTAGTATCAAACATTTCTTTGGATCAACAGGGAGATATATACCTTGTACACTGGTCCAAAACCACCCTGACCAAGCATGTTGGGTGGGGTGTTCTCTTCGCTGATCATTGTTGTTTGTGTTTTTTGTGTTGGCATGATAAAGGGTTTGGGGTTTCATGGAAAGTGGAGCCTCGTGAATTTTAAGGGACTACCAAATGCACTCAGTTTGTATCTTGTTAGCAATTGGGCTTGTGGCCCGATTATTGACTTCCGCTCACATGGAACATATTTCTATTATTAAAGGTTAATTAGTTTACTAATCCGAAGGGGTTAGAGATTAACTTAACTTAACTTACAAGAAATATGGTTTCTTGTACAATAATATAAATAGCGTAACTAAAGGGATAAATCCCTAACCAAGAAGAACACGCCTAGAAGGAGAATACATCTCCCTTTGGCCGCCCCCCCTCTCTCTCTCCTATATTCTATCTCATCAAATACTCCCTCTAGCCTAACCATCAAGAGGATTGGATTTTTGGTGTGAACCAAAATTGATATTCGTGCTACGTGATATCAATCCGACGAGAAAGACTTGCATGATTAGTGATCGTGACATACGAAGATCATAGCTCAAGCAGAAAGTCTTTTGCGTCGCTCAAAGTTCAAGTTCACACGAGGTAACTCATGATTACTCTTAGATAACGAACTTGATTGGTAGATATAGATATAACCGTCATTGGTATCAGAGCCTATATGTTTGATTGATCGTTTTGTTATTCCATGAATTGCATGTTTTGTTTTTGGGTTTGTTTAAAAGTTTTTTACCCGATAACGAACCAAATGTGTTTTATTATTTCATGTGTAGAAATATTTTATTTTTGAGAAAATTTTATATGACTGAGTTCCCTATGATGAGGCGAAAAACATACTAAATTCTCGTTGAAATCAGTTGGGTATTTTTCAAAATATCGCAAACCCTAGTTTTGTTGAAAATTGTTTTTTCTAAAACTTTGCATGTTGTTTTGACCTATTTATTTTCTTTAAAACCATGGTTTTATGGTCTCTACTTGTATAACTCCACGAGGGATTTCCAACGACATATTACATGTTTAATTTGGATATAAAGTGAACGTTTTACGGCCTCGAGAAGTTGGCTCGCAGATCACGTTCGCGAATCGATTTTCCAAGTTAAAAAAATAGGCGTCTTGTCTTCCCCACTCTCGGCCTCGATGTACGTGCCTCTTGTGGCACTCTTTTCGGTGAAAAAAGTACATAACTGGAAAGTACTCGACGAAACGAATCCAACGCCACCATTTGCGACCTCATCAGAGCTCGGGAAGGCGGCGCGTGGATGACATGCTTCGACCGGGCGCGTGAGAGGCTACAAGGATGACCACTTAATCATTGACTGGTCAACGGTCAAAGAGTTGACTGCTGACGTGGCAACCACTTCATCTGCCAAATCAGTAAAGTAAGACCCACTTCAGTGACACAGTTTTGGTGACATCAGCAGTGATGTCATCCCGACCACGTCATCAATGACGCCAGTCCTGCCACATCAGCTACCACGTCATCAGTGACGTCAGCCCTACGCCCAGTCACCCCTCCCAAGATGCCCACACGCGCAGGTGGCACGTATGAGCGCGTGCGGCGTTTCTATGAGTCCGTTTTGGAAACGACCGGCGTCTGGACTTGTTTCGGTCTTCTGAGTCGAATGGGGGCCTCTGTTTTGGTCAATTCATCTTGTAAATATTTATTTTGGTTTTTTCCAGTGAATAAAAACATGTTTTTTGATTTATTAAAAATTCAAAAACAATTTCTAGGGGTTGTTTTGTCATTCTGTGACTGTTTAGGGCTATTTGGGACTGTTCAGTAATTTTTTAAAATTCTTTGTGAATTTTAATCAATTTTAAGTCATTTTTAGCATAATTAATTGTCGTTTTGGGCTCTAAAATTGCGATTAGGACTATACGAGACCTAATAATTTTATTTTTAGTAGTGAAAATATTTATGTACATGATATGTACTTTGATGGATTTATTCTATCTTATTTCTTTTGTTTAAATTATCAATTTATGAATATTTTCACGTTGTGCATACTTTGGTTGTGATTACCAACCTCACGGATTTTCCCTTTTTAGGTGTATGATGTAATTATATTTAGTAATTGATTTTTTAGAACAAAAGTGAAATCGAATATATAAATATGCTTATGACTTATTTTTTGCAATAAATTGTAGTGAAATGACTTCTAAGAATATAATTGCTGACCTTAACAAATGTGAGAAATTGGATGACACCAAATATAGTCTTTTGCAAAGGAAAATCATGTATTTTCAAAATGATGCACCAGGCCCAAACCCGATCACGAGCAAAGCACGAGCTACTATCACGTGCCAGTCACGGGGTCAGTCAGCGTGGGACCTACCAGGCCTAGTGGGCAGAGCTAGCAAGATATCGAGCTATGAACAATACAACTCCCATCTAAGTCTGGTCGGGCACATGCCTTGCCTTTCCGACCAGGGACCTTGCCCGGGGACTACACTTACATCAGGCAAAGGGTCGTAACCCATCCATACTTGGCCGGGCATAGACCTTGCCCGCCCGACCAAAGGCCATGCCCGGGATTTAGACTTGTCTCTAACCAGTCTACATCGTATAGCCGAGCAAAGCCTTGCTCGCCCGGGCATGTATTGAACAGAGAGCCCTGGAAACTTGTTCTCCAAGACAAGTCAAAGGTTTCCTTATCCGAGCAGGACATTTACCATATCTGCTCCTACATTCACGCGGTCAGCCGCCTATCACACCTGAAATTTAGGGATTCTCTCCTAATCCTACAAGATAACTAAGGCAGTGAATCCTAGACGGATTTAATGACATTGGGGGCCTATAAATACCCCTCCATACACCATATTCAAGGTACACACTCTTTCTTGAGTCTAGAACCTCTGTCAAATTCTCTTTTGACTCTTTCACACGATACTTACTCTCATGCCAGAGTGGTTTCGCGAGGCCAAGCCTTGCACTCCTATTAAGGTGTTTTCTTGGTCTTAATCAGGTTCAAGGAAGCAGATCAAGCCCAGATATCCTACTCATCACACGAACGGCCCAAGCTGCATTTTTGCCACATCAGTTTGGTTCCGTTGCCGAGAAATCGAAGTTTTCAAAACATTCTTCAAGTTTTTGGTGAGTTCTTCTAGTAATCCATCTTATTATAATGGCGGGAAAGGGTAGCAAACATCATGCCATTGCTAGTAACCACCAGGCTGGTAGCCAGCTGGCTGGAAACAACATCCCACCGCCTGAGGATCTGCCACCAAGGGCGCCCGAAGGGGTTCAAACGAGGAATCAGAAGGTTGCAACCTGGCATGCGACTCATGGTGAGAATGTTCCGTATGTTGAGGAGCAGCTGTCTTAACATGCTAGCCAGAACCAAGTGAGCCAGCGAGATGCTCGCCAAGTCATCAACGAGCAAAGGGATGCTCATGCTCAGGATCTCAAGGTCTAGTTGAACCGTTAGCGAGAAAACGGTTAGGGAAGCTAAGTGAGCCTACCCGGGCAAACCCCTGACCAATAAGCTGCTGCTCTGCAATTCCAAGTAGAGTATTATAATAAGATGTACGCGCTCAACCAACAACAGCTTGCCTTGGGCCATGCCCCGGTTCCAGTTGTAGATTTGGTATTGCTCGCTCTCAGCAATCCAGCACTTATTGGTGGTGGCCGGGCCTCCCAACAGTTTCCTGCTCCGAGTTGACGGATCCCTTCCATTATTCATGTACCTCAAAGTAGGCCAATGAGGTGCAGAGGGCAGACGATTAGGCGGGAAGCAGATATAGTCGCCAAAATGCCTCCCACGGACATCACCACCGACAGGAGCATCACACCCGGGAAGAGAGCCATAGCCGCCGTAGAACCCGCGAGTACGTGGAGGCAGAGGCACACCGACCAAGGCACAGGGCGCGAGTTGAGCGGGAAACGGAAGCTTCTTATGAATCGGCATTTTGCCCATCAGTTGTCGAACATTCTCGGGGAGCGCGTAGCCAGCAGTCAGAACATGCCTGCTCGTCTAGACTCACTGTGGACACGGAGAAACGCCTGTCCGAGCGGATGGAAGCCATGAAGCGATACATGGCCAAACAAATGGCCAATTTAGTCGTAGCCAAGCCCGGTTATGGAGCCCCAAAGCCGCTAGAGGCGGGCAGTTCGTTCATTCTAGAGATCAAGAACGCGCCACCCGCGCAATAATCTCCCAGTTTAAAGCCGTGAACTCCCCTAGAGTACAGCGGGCATGGGAACCCAACATCTACTTCACCCACAGTGAGCTAGCGAGCACTCCTCTGGCATCTGAGCAGTTGCTAGTCTTCTCTTGCCTTGTGAACAACTGGCATGTTTATAGGGTGTTGCTTGACACAGGAGCGTGCAGAGATATCATGTACTATTCCTGTTTCAAAGGGTTAGAATTATCGGACACCCGGCTCAAGCCATACCTGGGAAAGCTTGAAGGTTTCACCAACCATCAAGTGAGTGTCAAGGGCACCATTGAGCTGGAAGTCTTCATGGGGGACGGGGCCCAAACCCGGACAGAGATGATCACATTCCTGGTGATCGATCTCAAACCTGCCTACAATTGCACCCTTAGTGCCCCGACCATGGCTAAGTTCCAGATGGTCATCTTTATCCCTCACCAAAAGGCCAAGTTCTATATCGAGGATGGAGTGGATATCCTTAACAGCTAATCGCAGGCAATGCGGGAGTATGTCCGAGATTCCCAGCGGAAGAAACAAAAACTGATCATGGACATTCCCGAGCAAGCAACCACAGTCCCTGAGAAGGAGGCTACTACCATCACTACATCGGGCTCATTCCCTATTAACAATATTGAGCTCGGGTAATCCTCTGGAACAGTAGACCTTATGGAAGTCGATGATGTCGAGCACGCTCCAACACCAACGGTCTTTGTACGTAAGGCCCGGGGTCCCACGGTACAAGATATTGAGATGGATACTCTGTAAGTTCGAGATGAGCCTGAATTCCAGCCACAAGACGAATTGGAAGAGATCATCATCCATCCTTACCTCGAGTAAAAAATCAAGATCGAGAAGGCTATGCCTCCCGAAACTCGGGCCAAATTGATCGAGCAACTCAAAAGCAGCCTTGATATGTTTGCATGGACGGTTGAAGACATGCAGGGAATTAGCGAGAATGTTGCCCGCCATGATCTAAACGTGGACCTTAATTTTCGACCAATTCAATAGCGGCCAAGGCCGTACTCCCCCGAGAAGTGTGCATCAATCAAAACAAAGGTCGAAAAGCTCCTGAAAGCTGACATCATCGAGGAGATCCAATATTCGACCTAGTTGGCCAATGTGGTGATGGTCAAAAAGGCCAATGACAAATGGCACTTGTGCATTGACTTCATGGGCCTCAACAAAGCTTGCCTGAAAGACTGCTACCGGTCTTTACCGTACATTGATGTGCTCGTTGACGTCATAGCCGGCTTTGAGATGCTCAGTTTTTTGGATGTGTACTCAGGGTACCACCAAGTGAAGATAAACGAGCAAGATAAAGTGAAAATCACATTCCGGGAAGGCGGAGGACTGTACTGCTACAAATGATGCTCTTCGGGCTGAAGAATACAGGGGTCATTTATCAACGCATGGTCAACAAGGTCTTTGGCTCCCAGCTCGACAGAAACATGGGGCTTACATTGATGACATGGTCATCAAAACCAAAGGCCGCGACCACACTCCGGACCTAGAAGAAACGTATGAAGGTGAAGGAGATAAACCCATAAACTTCATTAAACCCAGAAAAGTGAAGAACAAACCAGAAAAATAGGGCAAAAAACTTACTGTCAGGCCTGGGTTAGAACATTTTCTGTGATCAATTGGTGTAGGAATTGAGCCGACGGAAGATTGTGAATCTTGGAAGCAAACACCGGTTGGAAACTGGAAATGAAGGCGTCAGAATCTGAGAATGCAAGGCACGACAACAACAAGAACACACGGAAAGCTAAAAAATCCTCTCTTTAGAAAAACCAAAAACTGTAAAAGATTGAATAGGGAAGGGGGCTAGCCTTTTATAGGTGGGGTTTTTAGGTTTTGGGGGGAAAATGGACGCCCAAACGACGCTCCTAAGGATGGCTGACGTCACCCTTAGCACGCACACATTAAATGCGCCGCTTCGGAAACCACGCCCCATCAAGTCACGATACCTCTTGACGGCTCACGCGCCTCACGCCTACTCGCCCTATTGTTGTGAGTGTCCCGTTTTTCGACCTTTCCCCCCGCTACGTGAGGAAGCAGGTGGTTTAAAAAAAAACTTTAAAAGCGCGTAGAATACGCTTGACCTCAATTGTGGACTCAAAATGTGATCAACATAGTCGCCATCTTTATTTTAAGGAAAACAAAGAAAAACAAAAAATAACCAGATTTGCAAAAGGGTTTGGAGGCTAAGTTACGAGGAGGGAAGGAAGGGGTTAGGCACCCAACTCGCCATTTCGGTCTCAAAATAGTTTTTGGCTTAAATATGTTTTTTTATATTTATTTAACAATAGAAATAAAGCATTATATATATATATATATATATATATATATATATAAGGAAATTATTACAAAACATACAACAGCTTCCTTCCTGGAGATACAAATACATTTATAGAAATTTGGCCATAATAATGACTCTTTTTAGTGCTATTTTCTATAGAATTTTGGGCAGCATAACTGCTTGTTTTTCTTACATTTTACTAGTCTAAAATAGCACTTTTAATAAAATAAAACTTTAATAAGCCTACCTCTTGAAGCATGGAGGTTTTATCCCGTACCAATTGTTGGTCCCAAAAGGCTCAATCTAGGCTAGAAGGGGGGGGGTTGAATAGCCTAGTTATGTATTTAAAATTCCTTTTTAAAAGCTTTGCAATGTGTTTTTCTTCTTTTTAGAAAGTTAACATATAAGAGCAGTTAGAGCAGTTATAAGATGAGTAGAGACAGTTCAAGTAGTACACATAATTTAGAAGTGCTTCGTACTGTGAATAGTACTACGTCCACTACCAAAGTGGTTAGCTTTGGATTTGAAAGGTGCACTTGTTTATCAACTAGGTGAGAAAGTTGGATGTCTAATGGATCGTGTACAAAATTTGTTTTCAACCAAGTGTTTAAGGATGAGAGAAACAATTAATAAATAATTGTTTTTCCAATTGCTAAAGTAAAAGAACAATTAATAACAAACTAGAAGAAGTTGAAAGCAAGTGAGGATTATCAGATCTGTAGCTTCAGGAAGTTTGATGAAGTGTTAGCTCTTGTCATTTTTGTCTCTTGAGTTTTGAATATGAAGTTTGAAAGTTTTTGAATGCGTAAGAGATTGGATTGTTGCTTCGGATCTTCAGAACTCGAATATATATTGGGGGAGATCTTCAGGACCGTTGGACTGAGAGTTTAGAGATTGAGTTCAACGTTAAAATGCATTACATGCAAATCGGCGCTTTGTGGGTTGTACATAGCAACAGTCATCAGAGATGCAATAGTTGCAAAGACAGATATTTCCAAACAGAGTAAGTTTGCAGATTGCAGGAGTGACAGCTCAAAAGTCTTTGTAGCTAAAAGAGGTAATGTCTTCAGTTTTCATACTTCACTATGCAGGATAGACATCTGTCTGTCTCGTCTATCTGAAGCCAGATGGTTGACCTTTTTGAGAGGGAAAACTGATGAAATTAATTTAGATATTTATGACAAGATAATTTAATATCTTGGTCAAATAATATGTGACCTAATTCCTCGTAATTAGCTGAGCTTTGCTTTTTGATCTTGACCAGACTTTAAAGTCTACTGGTGAACCTTGCGTTCAAGTCTGCTGTTGAAGCCTGCTGGTCCGCGCCGTGAAGAGACTAACATTAAACTATTCTATTACATCATTGATTCTAAAACAGTTGCCACACTAATTGGTACGCAGACCCATTAG
Organism: Codonopsis lanceolata; assembly: GCA_013146195.2. NCBI lineage: Eukaryota > Viridiplantae > Streptophyta > Magnoliopsida > Asterales > Campanulaceae > Codonopsis > Codonopsis lanceolata. The sequence continues at coordinate 169,903,054 of CM028377.1, forward strand.
CCACTGTGGAATAGAATCAGAAGATGACTCAACCAAATCTAGAACCTATGAGGGTCAACAACTGTAATATATCATTCACAACGTTTTCCAGAAAAAAAAAGTTGTAAATGATATATTACAACGTTTTACAAAACGTTCCAATAAACCTTTTACAAGGTTTTAAAAACCTTGAGGAAACTGTAATGCAACGTTTTCATAAAACGTTGTGAAAGTGATTATACAACATTTTTTTAATATAAAAAGTGATTAAATTGATTTTACAACGTTTTTTAAAATGTTATCTATCTGTATTCAAGGGATTGTGGGAGGATAAAAAAACAACGTTTTTTGCAACATTTTTCAAAACGTTATGAAATAAAATGAGCTATTACAACATTAGCTAAATCATCTATGTTTTAAGCAAAGCTATTTCGACTTTGACTGTTTTGATCTCTTAGTGAAGATATATCTTTATGACAATAACTCTTGTACATTTAAGCCCATTAACAACAGATTAATGATAAATTATATTATCCTAGCTTTGGTATTTTGCAACATCAAAACATAATAAATCTAAGGTTCTAATAGAGTCTCTAATTAAATTTACTCTTATATATTTTATTAAACATATAATTATGAAAATCATTTTATTTCTAAGTTAAGAGTTAATAATTTTTTAATATTTGAAATATTTAACTTTCAAATGTGAACTTTGTCTTTTATATAGAGCATCGTGATTATATTGCCAAGATTGAACTTATTCGTTAAACCATTCTTAATTTCATTAACTTTATTTTCCGCACTATAAAATTTAAACCTAGAAGGTTTAGGGTGTTTTTTTTTTCCTTTTTAAGGGGGGTATGGGAAGGGATCGAACCTGAGACTTCACATTTTGTGAAGCTTCATATCTACTACTGGACCACCCCCTTAGAGACATGTTTAGGGTGCTCCATACGTATAAATTAACCGTCCAAGGTGGAGGTCTTTCTATTTTCTTATTCATTTTCTATGTTGGAAAATATTATTACCAAAGTGGGTGCATGAAATAAAGCATTGTTGTAGATCCGTTAGAAGTTCAAATACAATGATAATGATTACCATGAAATAATAGGAAAGAGAGGACCCTTTCTTAGTCCATACCCCTTTAGGAAAGTTGGTTTCCCTGGATTCCTACTATCTTCATTATTTTATAATTTTGACCGTCGTGTCATCCTCATCAGGGTCCACGTGTCTGCCACCTTGTCCTCTCTCATAATAAAGCTCTTATTGTTTTTAAATTAAATTTGAGATATGATATTACTCCCTCTGTTCCGGATAAATAATACATTATTCCATTTTGAAATATTTCATTTAAAAAATTAACTTTCAAAAATTAAAGTATAAAAATGTTAGTTTATTACTATTGGGCTATTAAAAGTATCATTTTCTCAAAAAGTTTTATTTTCAAACGAAGACTTTTTTACTCAGAACGGAGGGAGTACATGATAGAGCTTGTGGTATTATTGCAAACTTTGATGTTAGTGTCGTTAGATCAAATTTACTTAGAATTTTGCACCGTTAGATTAATTTTTTTTTTCTAATCAATGACATGAACATTCCAAATAATCATTAATTTAATCATCAAACGATTGTAACATTAAAACTCTTAATAAAATACACAAATTCTAGCTCATAAAATTATTTCTCATATTTTTTTAGCTTGAAGGATAGAGAAACAAACGAAGAATGTCCTTTCTAAACCAGTACAAAATAAGTTAGGTTATTTTAAAAGTTTAATTCCCAATTTGGTCACTTTACTATTGCGAAAAGTTCGCTAAACTCACTATACTATCATTTTTCACAATTTAGAAACTCTACTTTACAAAAAGTATCACGTTAGTCACTATGTCTATTTTTTGGGATGAACCGTCTGTAAGTCCAGTTGGCAACGAAATAAGGCTAGAGAAGGGGGGGTGGTGAATAGCCTTTTAAAAACTTTAAGGGTGATTTTAAAAACTTTAAGGGTTATTTTGAAAACTTTAAGAGTTATTTTGAAAACTTTCAAAAGATGCAACATAAAAGATAAGTTTTCAGCAGCTGATGTAGAATTAGCAGGTAGCATCTGCTGAACGAAAATCAGTTTGAGTAGCAGCTGTTGAATGCTTAAAACAATTTGGGTTTTTTTTTTTTTAATCATCAATGTATATGGACTGAATTTAAAGACAGAGTATAAAACAATTAAGTAATGATTTAAGAATGAAACTGACTTACATTAAAGTAGATTGATGCTAGGAAAGTGTGAGAGACAGTTCTATCAGCTGGAAGATAAAAGATATGATATTTGGAGTGGTTCACGATGTAAAACTGCTATGTCCATTACCAAGTTGGTCAAACTTGGATTTTGAAATGCACTAAATATATAAATATTCTAAGTGATCACTAACGGATCTATGCACAACAAAAACTAGTGTTTGAGGAGTATGATTAATTAATAATCATACTCGTGCAACAATCAAGTATTCTTTCAAGATTAGGAAGAAGTAAAGAAGAATACAATGATTGTCTAAACAAAAACTAGAAAGGAATAATATGTGAAAGGATATCTAGTAAGTGTTTAAGGACTGGAACACATCAAGAAAAGAATTTCTTGAAGGGGTAAGTTTAGTGTCCAACCCTGGGTTGAAACAGATCAAAGAGAGAATATCATTTGAGTGATGAATGATAGCTTTAACCTCTGTGAAAACTGGAAGATTTCAGAAAGATTTGCTTGAAGGGATATGAGAAATGTTTCGGTCTAGTTCTTCACTCCTTCAATCCTTGCTCCAAACTGCTTTATATAGAGATCCTTGAAATATAGTCGTTTTGATAGAGCAGAGATGATCTTTTTAAGAGTGATGATAAAATCTATTTTTTAAAGCTTTAGAGATCTTGAAGAGGATTTGATACAAAAGATATCACTTAGCATAAGATCATAAATGCATAGAAAGATGTTAGATATCTTTTTGTATAAAATATGGAGAGTAGATATCTCTAGCATGAGATAATAAAGAGAGCGGTTTAGCTAGAAAATATGATACATTGTTGAATATTTAATGCAATGGTAAACTGTTGAGTAATTTAATGAACACAAAAAAAAAGTCTCATTTTGAATAGTTTAATTTTTCGAATTTAGATGACCAAGAATTAAATACGTGACAATGGCCGAAAGTCTTTTAAAAAATATTTGTTTAAAATGTTGTTTGATATAATATTTATAAGAAATATTTTAAGTATTTTAATCAAAAGGGTATAAGTAGATAGAATGACTTTTAAAGCGGTGACTTACACTGAGTATCAACAGATGCTAGCTGCCGATCACTTTAGCTATATCAAATAGGTTAATCTTTTAACGAAAGGTTGATTTTAGCTAAGTGTTCTAAATGAAGGTAAATGCCACACATTTTTCGAAGATATTATTTTTGGAAAACTTGAAAACATTAAAGTCTTTTTATAATTTGAAGTGCATTATCCAACTGCGTATAATGTTCGGCAGATAGAGATTTAAGTATAGGAAAGCATAGCGGTTGAAAATTTTTAATGAGATATCAACAGCTGACAACTGCTGATCATTAAGTTTAAGCAGAAGGGGTAATTTATATAAGGAAAGCTGCTTAACTTAGTCTACAATATCTTTGCTATAGGTGGATAATACAATAGATGCATCCTATATGCTGCATGGTTCAGTAGATAGAGTTTTAGACTTGTTAACGTCTATTCAATTAATAACAAGCTAATCTCTTAGTTTAGTTTGAACATGCAAGACTTAATTAACTCAACCTATTGAATTTACTTAGATATATCTATTAGGGATCTAAATTCAGCAGATGTGTTTCTTTGAATCCTTACTAATTATTAATTAAGTTTCAACAATCTTCTTCTAATTACTTAAAGCCATTAACTACTAAGCAGAGTGCAATAAAAAATAAGCAAGTTTTAAGTTCAAAAGCTGAACTTAGAGATTGGTCCATGCAGGAAATGTTAGAATGAGGAAGTTTGATATTTTGAAAAAAAATCAAAAGCATTGTAAAACTATTATATACAGATGCATAAAAAGGTAAGAGTTTGAGATAGTTTTTAGTCATTTAAAAACTTGAAGATCTTAAAGTGCTGATGTCTGCTTGGGCTGTATTATCAGCAGAAGTTTCTTCATCGTTGTCACTGGCAGGATCAGCAGCAGTAGCAGCAGTAGTAGTAGCAGCAGCTTTAGCAGCAGCAGTAGTAGGCTCAGCAAAGTCCTTGAGGCCAAGTCTCCTCCTAAAAATCTGGCATTCCTTCTTGTATGCTTCTACTCCTGCTCTGTGCTTCTTCTTCTTCTTCTTAATGGCTTTAAGTTTGCCAACTTCAGCCTTTTCAGCCCTCTCTATATGCTCATGTTGATAGTTAAGAATGGCATCCCAGTCGTGGATATCTGCTTCTTCTGGAGCACCAGCAACTATTACAGCATGTACTTCATTGGCAGTGGTGATGCGAAGGTTGGGAAAGGATTGATTCCATTTGATTTTGGATGACTTCAAATTGATGAGAGAGGCCTTTGACTATGGTGGTCATGTGTAAATGGTGGATGTGCAGAATATCCAACTTCTCATTCACATTTGTACCATATGGGAATTGAGGGAATTCAGAGGTTGAGGCAGCATGTGTAGGAGTTTGAGCAGGAACAACTGTTTGAGTAGGAGGAACTTCAGAGGTTGGTTCTGATTCTGCTTGAGCTTCAACTTATGGAGAATCTGCAAATATGACTTTCTTTCTAGTTGGCTGTTGCAGAGCTTGCTTGATAATAGCCTATTGCCTTTAGTGAATTTGGAAGACTAATTGAGAGGCATATAGGAGAGACTCATCATTAGTAGGAGCTGCAGTGCTAGTATCCAAATCTTCAGTTTATTCAACAATATTTTCTTCAATTTTTATATCGGCAGCATCTTTGTCTTCCTTTTCTGTATTAGATGCCTTTTCAACAACTTCTGAGATATCCTCAGTTTCAGAAGATTGGCATGAAGAAGAAGGAATGTCTGGAATATCATCAATGATAGGAGAGGAGGGATCAGCTGGTTGACCAGAGGGTGAAGCTAGAGTAGAAGACAAAACAGTAGGTGAGATAGGTGGATTGGCTAGAGGAGATACATCATTAGTAGTGACAACATGTGGGTTAATAGGTTCAATAGTTATAGGCTGTAGCTGGGAAGAGGGCTCATCAGCTGGAGGGATAGACTGTAAAGGAACAACATCACAAGGTTGTTGCTCTGAAGTAGATGCTCTTCCTGCTTGTGATGCCCTTTGTTGAAGAGCAAGGTAATTTGCCTTGGCATCTCTAACACAGTTGGAGATAAACTACAGTGCCTTCTCCTGTATCAGCTGCAATTTTGAGGGATCAAGAGTAGGCAGTTCCATGTCTTGATTTATCCTTTCATCTAATTCATCAGCTGGTCTTCCTATTAGATAGAGATCATTTGAAGGGAGGTTTTGAATCCCACACACCTGGTTATGAATGTCCCATGCATTCATGATGAGCTCATCCTGGACAAATCTATGATTGCCTAAATAGAATGCATTCCAGATTCTAGGCAGAAGGTCAAAGTACTTGCCAAAGTTGTAGGCAAGTTCTTTGGAGGTCATGCTGGCACGGACTGCACGATAAAGAACATGTCTTTTCCTCTTATAGTTTTCATCTAGGTATTTCATTAGATTGACCAAGGGTTATCTTCTTTCTTCTCCTCATGAAAAGAGAGAAGAGCTTGGATAAAGAAAGGTAAGTGGTCAATGTGAAATATCCAATTTTAAGGAATAGGCTTGGGGTTTTCACAGTAGATGGAGTAGGATGGATGGTAGGTTGGGTTAGAAATAGGAGGGAAATATGGAGTAGGTGGTTGGTTTGAAGAGGTTGTTTCAGCAGGTGGTGAAGGTGGAGGATTTGCAGGTTCAATAGTTGAGGAGAAAGGGATAAAGGAACCAGTATTTAGCTTTGGTGTAACCTTATGCTTTTTCCTTATTGACCTTCTGGTTGGAGTACCGGTTGGAGTAGTAGTAGGAACAATAACTGTTGTTACATTAGCAGCTGGAACATTGTATATTTGCAGCTTCTTCAGCAATGTCAGCTGCTTCTTCTTCTTCTAAATCTTCAAGCATATTTCTTCTTTTTCTGCTTGGACCAACTATATTTACTAGGACAGTTGGAGGGGCTTCTTGAATATATTTTCTAGAATTAACAGCCCTTGTGATTTCTCCAGTTGAGAATTTTATGATCTTTACAAAAAGAATCACATCATCAGCAACAACATTTATGATGGATGGGTACTGTCTCAGAAATTGAGTGATGATCAAGTGATGAGTTATTATTGCTTTGTCTGTTCCCAGATTTTCTCAGTATCTTGCAATGTTTGCAGATACACACTTTACCAAAACTGCAGACAATTCATCCCATGGTTCTGCACAATAGCTTCCATCATTTGCAGTTGGGATTCAATGATTTTGTCGTGGCTTCCAAACTTGAAAATAAGAAAATTTGTCTATAACAACATCTAAAGCATAGTGCAGTGGCTGAAAATGATTCTTGAATCTGTCAGCTGCTTTTTCCAAACGATGAGTGTCCCTCATGGTGACCCACCCTCCATTTTGTACATCTTGAGGTACTGTCAGGCTTGTTGAACCAACAATTCTTAGGTTTGGGAAGGCATTTGCAATAGAGGTTGTATCGAATACCACATGTACTCCAAGAATGGAGCCTAAAAGAGAGAAGGATGTATTGGGGGTAAGGTTCATGTGATTGAAGAACATCTTAGTAAGGGTTTGGTTGTAGTTATTGATGTTGAAGGATAGGAGAGGCAAGAGTCCAGAATTAGTGAGCATTTGGACCAATTTTTGTCTAATAGGGGTCTACTTCAGCGAGGCTACGTTCAGAAGGCATCCAACATTTGTATTGTCAACCATTGTACCTGAAAATTTTGTGATGTTAGAATAAATAGGTACAGGAAACAAAAAATTAAAGCTAAATGCCAGGCAAGTTACTAGATTGATTGTGCGAAAATGAAGAACAAGTCGACTGATAAAAAGTTAGGGTTATGGTTGAAAAGGAATAAATTTGTTGCAGAGAGGAGAGATAGAGATAAAGAGCAGTAAGGGAAGATATAGAGTAAAAGTGTTTTCTTTTAGAGATAATACAAATGGATTAAGTGGGGTAAAGATATCAAAGGTACAGAAGTAATTTTTGTATATGAGATACAAAAAGAATTTTGGGTTTTTGATCCAACATTAAAGGAGGTTGATGATGAGTAGTGAAAAGGGGTTACTCATTTAATGTTGGGGGCAGTTTGTATTAATATGTCCTATCAATCATCAGTGAAATAGTGTATTAGTGGGGGATGGTTACTTTTTCAAGACAGAAAAAATGGGAACCGAAAATATCTCAAATAAATATAAATGATTAATATATTTAATGAATATCTATGTGAGACTACTTGTTGTGATACTTTCAGCAAGAGTTAAGTTTTGAAACTTACCTGATCTGTGACATTTTAGCAGTTGTAAGATCTTACTTGCTTAATACTTTTCTTCAGCAGATGACGTGACAATTGAAGATTTAGAGACTTATGAAATGAGTAGTTGAGAGAGTCTCAAATCTTTCAGCTGGAAGAATGTGTCAGCAGATATTACTGCTGAAACTTCAGCTGGAAGGAAGGGTGAGTATCTTTTGAGCTTTTTAGAGTATGAGCAGATGGTCATACCAGCATATATCATCAGCTGATATTTGATCAAATGTAACTCACTAGTACTGTATACTTAGTTTGTGGTAACATTTTAGCAAGCATGATCTTTTCTGCTGATGCTAAGCATCAACTACAATTGTTAGTCACATCGGCAATAGTTCATGAAGGAATAAGTGAAAGTAATTTTAGTTCTCCTCCTGAATTTAATCCATTCTTATCTTCTTAAACTTAATTATCTTCTAGCTCTGTTTTGGTGTTCATTTATTCTCATCTAAGTTATAATCAAGCAATGGTTATCATGAGTTGATAGATTTAATCAACAAGTTCATCATGATATATGTATTTAAGTAACTTTTGAAATAACTCATATAATCAAAATGATGATCAGATAAAATTAGTTAAGAATAGTGAGATTTTGAGATTGAGAACATACATGTGTTCTTTCAGTTTTAAAAAATGCTTACTTGATCTATCAAATCTTGAAGAAATCCTTTTTGTTTTAGCTTGTATTTGTCAAGGAAAGATTTATCAGATATGAGTTTAAGTTGACTTCGACTTATGAATAACTTTCCTTTAGCTAGTTCTTTAACTGGCTTCTTAGCAACTGATTTCTTTAGGTTCTTCAGCTAGTTTCTTAGAAGTAAAATAAGTTGGAGCTAGCTGCTGGAATTTGTTGATAGATGCTTTGAAGCTGATAAATATAGTTCATCATGTTTCTTCTGCTGATTAGTCAATTATCAGCATTTATAGAATCTGATGTAGAAATAGATCTGTTCAAGAACTCCTCCTCAGCTAGAGAATATCTTTGCATAGATATATCTCTTTTCATAAAGTGCTTAGTTTGAATTTTTGGTTTAATCTGCCTTGCCATCAGCAGAATTGGTTTGTCTTTGTATACTTCCTTCATAGTTGTATACTTCCTTCATAGTGTCTTTCCAGTAGGTCAAGAGATACATGTCACGTATTATGAACTTACAAGAAGCTGGTTAAGTCATAAATGATAAGATAAAAATGAAAAGATCTTAGTTGAATTGACAAAAGAATACATGTTCATTGAAGAAAATCTTGAGAGCTTTTTTAATAAGAATATAGAATTTGAATAAAAGCATATAGGTACTGAAAGATAAGAAGTTGTGCACACATTCCTTAAATATGAAGTACCCCAGGTTTATAGGATCTTTGTAAAGACACCACCACCACTACACAAGTTTTACGTGACTATATGCTGCACAAATGAATCCAGTAAGTATCAAAGAAATGTTATACAAGCACCACCACTACACAAGTTTTACGTGACTACATGCTGCAAAACAATTCAAGTACATACCCAAGAATGTAATCTCTTTTTTGAAAAGTAAGATCTCAAGAGTGTCTCAAATGAATGTATTAATATGTCAATTTCAAAAGATTTAGACAAGTCTATCTATAAATATATATGTAACAAGACTTAGCACATAAGACACCAAGAGCAGCCGTTTTGAAAATAAAAGAGTATTGAAGTGTTGAGAGCATTCAAAACAAACAAATGTGATAAGATAAATCAAAAGATTTAAAACAATAATTTCCATAGAGCTGCTAGTGATTGATCCCACAATAAGTTAACAGATTTACTTCAATCACTTAGGAATAGAAACCAATTTGAAGAAATAAACATTTTGATCAAGTTTCTTAATACAAAGATGAAGTTCATAGATGACATATAAATATAACAAAATTTTTCATGAATAGTTTTTAGATGAAACATTAAAACAATAACTTAGTTGAGAAAAGTGTGATCTTTAATAGATGTTCAACTCATGTAAAAAAGAATGAAATTTTAGTATAGGAAATGAGTGAACTTACTGAAGAAGAGATGAGCATTCGAGATATGCATGAATATCTTTGAGGATAATGATAGAATTTAAGAACTTACTCATTGTGAGTAGGCTTCATGTGTATCTTAGGTTTATGAACTTTAGTAATTATATCAGTCATCCCCCTTGAAAAAAAAACATGTTGTTAAGGAAATTAATCATAAATACCTTTTAAGGAGTATGAAAATTTTGAAGACAGAGTATTGATGATCCTTGAACTTTCAAATTGTGAGCTACTAGTAGATACTTTCTTTCATACAATTGAGAAGATGAACTTCTGTCAGTATATAAGATTTCTTTTTAGTAAATATATAAACATTTTATAGTTTAAAGCAGCAAAAGGTTTTCTTAAGCAAATGATATTTGAAATACATCTTTTGCAAAAGTAATTTTGAGAAATTAATTCAAAGAAAATTTTCATGAATCAAATGAAATAATAAATTTGAGAACTATGATCATTTCCTACACATTCCATCAGCCATTTATCTATATTGTTCATATATTTTGTAATCCTTTCTTTCCATCTATCAAAGTGACCTTTTAAAAAAATGTGTTGAAGAAAAGTTTTGATTGCAAAGTTTTTTAAGTTGTCATGATCGATCTTTCAAGTTGTTTAACTTGGAAAAATAGATTTTTCAAAAAGTTTTACTTTGATATCAATTGTAAGTCCAGTTGGCAACAAAATAAGGCTAGGGGGTGAATAGACTTTTAAAAACTTTAAGGGTTATTTTGAAAACCTTCAAAAGATGAAGCGAAAAAGATAAGTGTGAGTTCTCAGGATGCGCCTGCGCCCCGCGCGCTCTTCGATAGGGGTGCGCGTACATGCGGATGTGGGACACCACTGCTCTCATTCCATCCTCCCTTGTTTAGGGGAAGATGAAATTAAAAGTGCGAGAGGAGTGTTGTCTAAGATAGCGCGTTTGAATACGCCTCGGTAACTTCAGTGAATTTTTGGTCCAATATGAGGAGCTTTGGGTTTTCTACATCAAGTTATCCCTTTTTTAGGGGATATCAGGATATAGGAATACATCACTCTTTCATTCTCATTCTCCCTTTATTAGGGAAAACGGAAAAGTGCAAGAAAGGATGTTGCGAGGCCCCACTATTGATTTTATGAAAATTTCCTTATGGCTTATTTCGGATCACTATAAGTGCTTTGGGTTTTCTACATCAAGTTATCCATTGTTTAGGGGATACCAGGATATAGGAATACATCACCCTTTCATTCCCATTCTCCCTTTTTTAGGGAAAAACGGAAAAGTGCAAGAAAGGAGTGTTGCGACGCCCCACTGGATCCAAAATGTTTTATAGAGTCGCCATCTTTATTTTAAGGAAGAAATAAAGAAAAACAAAAAAAGAAAAACCAGAGATTGCAAAAACGGGTTCGGAGGCTAAGTTACGCGTTGGGAAGGTTCTTGGCACCCAACTCGCCCTTTCGGTCTCAAAAGCGGTTTTTGGGTAAGGTATGCTTTTTGTTATATTTATTTAGCAAATAAACAAAGCATTGAAAGACAAGAAATAAAAGCAAATTCATCCATGGCTACATTATTTACGAACTTGCAGCCGTCTCCTTACAATAATTACAAATATATTTAAAAATATTTGGCCATAATAACGGCTATTTTACATAGTATTTCCTAACTAAATCCGGGCACCACAACGGCTTATATTTTCTACATTGGGACAAATTTGAAAATAACTTTTATAAAATAAATTCCTTTAAAGGTTTTACCTTTCAGAGCGTGGTGTGCTCGCTTTGTCTTTCTCGAGAGAGGGAGACTTTTTATGTTGCTGCTGCTGCTGCGGTTTGGGCAGAGTAACGGCTTACGAGAGTTGCTTTTGGGACTCGTAAAATGGGCGAAGCAACTGCTTGCTTTTTGACACTTGCTTGCTTGCTGCTGGTGGAATTTGGACAGAATAAGGGCTTATTTCTGGCTAATTTGGTCTTTTTACTCGGGCAGAGTAATGGATCTTTCCGAGGTTTTTGGACCGGGGAAATAGGGTGGATACCTAACCGGGGGGCTAGGGATCGCTTTGATCGGTTGGTTTTGTGTTTGGAGGAGGTTTGGCAGAATTTCGAGGCTTTATAGGAGGGGGAACTCACTCTCACTCACTGATCGCTCGCTGCGTAAAAATAACGCAGAGTTTCTTCGGGCTTCAAGCCTTTGTGAATTGTGTTCCTGAAAGTGAGACCGAGCACTGATATTTATAGTTTGATTTGTGCTTCATCGGCTTGTACCGCGCACTTGATAGTTTGCATAATGCGTTAACTCAGGAAGCACTGTTTGGGACTCTGGCGCGACCTAACATCACTTTGGGCGCAGTGCCAACTATTGATTTTCCTTCAATTTTTGACATTTCACCCCCCTGCAGTTCACTATTCTTGCATTCTACTTTTCCTTTTGCATTTTCAACCCTGTAACTTGACATTTGTTAAGTTTAAACAGTTCTTGATATCACATGCCAATGTTACATACCTGGGGTACGAAATTGGGGTTTCTACAGAGCCACTCAACGATGGAGTCTACGGGTAACCCGCAGCTTACTGATTAGACGAACATCGTTGATAAGAAATAGACTCTCCAATTTCGTGCAATTATAAATGGGAAGTAATGCAACATGTAGCAGTTATAATGCAACAGTTTATAATGTAAACCAAACCTCAATATCCTAGACATATTTAGTCAGTTATAGCAGGTTATCGTAGTTTTTAAGCAGATATGCAGTAAAATGCTCTAATGGCCAGACCTACTAATGTAGGCTGCCTACGTATCCCTTAATAAAGGAAATCAGACCCAAACGTAGTTCGCGACGCTAACAAACAAGTGCTGCGATGGTCGTGCCTACCGAAATAGGCTGCCTACGTATCCTTATCCAAGGAATCAGACCAAACGTAGTTTACCTATGCAAACAAACAGTTCTGTGATGGATGGTTCGTTTCGCCCAGCATAGGCAAAACTGGTGGGACCCTTTTCAAAACACGCTTTCCCCAGCATAGGGAAAGAGATACAACCTAAAAAAAACGTTTTCCTCAGCATAAGGAAAGTGATGCTGCTTTTAAAACAAGCTTTCCCCAAAGATAGGGAAAGCGATCTTTGCTTGCGCTTTGCCGCCGCTTGGCTTCTTTGCGGCTTTGCCGCTATCGCCGCTTATGCGACATCTGCGGCTGCTTTTGCGGCTTTATGCTGGGGATTTTTTCTTTGCTGCATTTCCGGCCTTTGCTGGAAAATCTTCCCCCTTTTGCTACTGCAATTTCCGGCCTTAGCTGGAAATTTTCTTCCTTGCTACTGCATTTTCCGGCTTCAACTGGAAAATTCTCTTTCGCTGCTATTTCCGGCCTTCAGTTGGGAAATTCTCTTCTTTTTTGCATTCTTCTTTTTACATTTTTATCTTCTTTTGCTGCTGATTTTTTTGGCTTTTCCGCCCATTTGGCAGCTGACCTGCTGGGGATATGGACTTTGCTATGCTTTCAAAACATGTTTTCCCTAGTATAGGGAAATCGATGCAGATTTTCAAAATGAGCTTTTCCCCAGGAAAGGAAAAGTGATGTAGATTTTTCAAAATGCGCTTAACCTAGAAAAGGAGAAGCGATGCAGATTTTTAAAATGTGCTTATCCCAGCAAAGGAGAAGCAATGCAGATTTCTTTTTTAAAATGGGCTTATCCCAACATAGGAGAAACGATGCCGATTTTTTTTAAATGTGCTTATCCCAGCATAGGAAAAGCGATGCAGATTTTTTAAAATGTGCTCATCCCAGCATAGGAGAAGCGATGATTATAAAGTGTCGTGGCAGAATGCTATCGATGATTGGCTTGTGTAGCTTTTGATGATGCTACTGAAGATCTTTTAGGAAGAGGTCCTTGGTGAGACGCTGGAAGAACATTTATACCTTTTTTTTTCAAGGGCCGATGCGACAGAAGACATGATAAGATGTAGTGAAAGGATGCAAACAAGTGATGCAAGCATGCGAATGAAATTTTCTTTTTCTTTAAAAAAAGGACTTTTGAATGTGCATGCGTATCATCTGTTTCTTAAACATGCTAAGACAAGATAAGGCAAAGTGATGGGAATGTAATATAAGAGCTTGAGATGTGGCTTCTGGTTGGCTTTGAAGGGTTATGAGTGTATGAGTTGATAATGATATTTGAGATGAAGGTGGGTGCACTTTAAGGTGCTTTTTAGTCTTTTGACTGATGCATCATTTAAAAAAGGAATTCAATTAGAAGATCAGTGAATCTTACTAATCGATGCCTCGGAGGGACTACTTTTTTTTGTTTCTTTTTTTTTCTTTGCTTTTTATTCTTTGTTTTTATTTTGCTCGGGCCCTTTTGTTGTGCTGCCCATAAATTTATTGCATATATATATATTTGAATTTTTTTGGTTTTTTTTTGAAAAATAATATATTTTTAAATATACCTATAACAGTTACTGGAATGAAACTGCTACAAGATGGAGGATCATATCCAAAAATATAAACACGGATGTATAGGAACGCAATATTCAAATGCATAAATTAATATAACAAACATACTTTAGCCAGAATCAAAGAAAAAAAATGTTTTTTTTAATGAGTCTAACCCTCCATTTTTATTTAAAATAAAAACGATCTCCCCAGTAGAGTCGCCACTGTGGGTTCCCGGGATGCGTCCGCGCCCCGCGCGCCCTTGGATAGCGGTGCGCGTACGTGCGGATGCGGGACACCACTGCTCTCATTCCATCCTCCTTTATTTAGGGGAAGACGAAATTAAAAGTGCGAGAGGAGTTCTGTCTAAGATAGCGCGTTTGAATACGCCTCGGTAACTTCAGTGAATTTTTGGTCCAATATGGGAGCTTTGGGTTTTCCACATCAAGTTATCCCATTTTTAGGGGATACCAGGATATAGGAATACATCACCCTTTCATTCTCATTATCCCTTTATTAGGGGAAAACGGAAAAGTGCAAGAAAGGATGTTGCGAGGCCCCACTATGGATTTTATGAAAATTTCCTTATGGCCTATTTTGGATCAGTATGAGTGCTTTGGGTTTTCTACATCAAGTTATCCCTTGTTTAGGGGATACCAGGATATAGGAATACATCACCCTTTCATTCTCATTCTCCCTTTTTTAGGGGAAAACGGAAAAGTGCAAGAAAGGAGTGTTGCGACGTCCCACTGGATCCAAAATGTTTTATAGAGTCGCCATCTTTATTTTAAGGAAGAAATAAAGAAAAACCAAAAAAGAAAAACTAGAGATTGCAAAAACGGGTTTGGTGGCTAAGTTACGAGTTGGGAAGGTGCAAGGCACCCAACTCGCCCTTTCGGTCTCAAAAGCAGTTTTTGGGTAAGGTATGCTTTTTGTTATATTTATTTAGCAAATAAACAAAGCATTGAAAGACAGGAAATAAAAGCAAATACATCCATGACTACATTATTTACGGACTTGCAGCCGTCTCCTTACAATAATTACAAATATATTTTAAAATATCTGGCCATAATAACGGCTCTTTTACATAGTATTTCCTAACTAAATCCGGGCAGCACAACGGCTTATATTTTCTACATTGGGCCGGATTTGAAAATAACTTTTATTAAATAAATGCCCTTAAAGGTTTTACCTTTCAGAGCGTGGTGTGCTCGCTTTGTCTTTCTCGAGAGAGGGAGACTTTTTATGCTGCTGTTGCTGCGGTTTGGGTAGAGTAACGGTTTACGAGAGTTGCTTTTGGGACCCGTAAAACGGGCGGAGCAACTGCTTGCTTTTTGACACTTGCTTGCTTGCTGCTGGTGGAATTTGGGCAGAATAAGGGCTTATTTCTGGCTAATAACGGCTCTTTCCGAGGTTTTTGGATCGGGGAAATAGGGAGGATACCTAAATGGGGGGCTAGGGATATCTTTGATCGTTTGGTTTTGTGTTTGGAGGAGGTTTGACTTAATTTCGAGGCTTTATAGGAGGGGGGAACTCACTCTCACTCACTGGTCGCTCGCTGCGTAAAAATAACGCAGAGTTTCTTCGGGCTTCAAGCCTTTGTGAATTGTGTTCCTAAAAGTGAGGCCGAGCACTGATATTTATAGTTGGATTTGTGCTTCATCGGCTTGTATCGCACGCTTGATAATTTGCACAATGCGTTAACTCGAGAAGCACTGTTTGGGACTCTGGCGCAGCCTAACAGCACTCTTGGCGCGGCGCCAGGCATGGTGGGCGCGGCGCCAGAATGGTAAGGTGATTGCTAGTATTGGGATAGCGATAGATCCTTCTAAGGTTGAGGCGGTGATGAATTGGAGGAGACCGACTACAGTTACGGAAGTTAGGAGTTTCTTGGGTTTAGCCGGGTATTATCGTAGGTTCATAGAGGTATTTTCAAAGATTGCTACGCCAATGACGAATTTGACCCAAAAGAAGACAACATTTTTTTGGAGCGATAAGTGTGAAGAAAGTTTTCAAGAGTTGAAGAAGAAGTTGACTACGGCACCAGTTTTAGCGTTGCCTAGCGGAGATGAGAACTTTGTGGTTTATAGTGATGCATCGAAAGAGGGTTGGGTTGTGTTCTTATGCAGAATGGTAAGGTGATTGCGTATGCTTCGAGGAAGTTGTCTCCATATCAGCAGAATTATCCCACGCATGACCTTGAGTTGGCATCAGTCATATTTGCTTTACATAAGTGGAAGCATTATTTGTATGGGTCGAAGTTTGAAATTTTTACGGATCACAAGAGCTTGAAATACTTGTTCTTGCAAAAGGAGTTGAATATGAGACAAAGGAGATGGATGGAGAAGTTGAAGGATCATGATTGTACGATACTTTATCATCAAGGAAGGTGAACGTGGTCGCTGATGCCTTCAGTAGGAAAGTTCATTTGTCGTGTTTGATGATTCGGGAATGGAAGATGTTGGAGGATGTCCGTGATTGGAATCCTAGTGAGGTTAATCATGGAGTGTTATTTGCTAGTGTTCGGGCTATTCCAGTTTTATTGGAGAGGATTAAGGAGACACAAAGGAAGGATCCGGGATTAGTGAAGATCATTGATGGTTTGACCAAGAATGAGACGCCGGAGTTTGCGATGAATCAAGATGGGATTTTGACTTTCAAGGGAAGAGTTTGTGTTCCTTCAGTTGAGGATGTGAAGCGACTTGTGTTAGATGAAGCTCACAAGGCAAGGTATACTATCCATCCAGGGAGTACGAAGATGTATAGGGATTTGAAGAAGCAGTTTTGATGGAATGGAATAAAGCGCCAAATAGTGGATTATGTATCGAGGTGTCTAACTTGTCAATAGGTAAAGGCGGAACACCAAAGACCCGCGGATTGTTTCAACCGTTGGATATTCCAGAGTGGAAGTGGGAGCACGTTACGATGGATTTTGTTTCGGGGTTTCCATGTACTCGTAGAGGGTTTGATGCCGTTTGGGTTGTTGTTGATCGGCTAACGAAATCAGCTCATTTTATACCGATTGCGATGACTTATTCTTTGAGTCAGTTGGCAGCATTGTATGTGCAAGAGATTGTGAGATTGCATGGGGTTCCAGTTAGTATTGTTTCAGATAGGGATCCGAGATTTACTTCGAGGTTTTGGCAAGCTTTGCAGGAAGCTATGGGGACTAAGTTGAATTTTAGTACAACTTTTCACCTTTAGACAGACGGACAGTCTGAGAGAACAATACAGATACTTGAGGATATGTTATGGGCTTGTACGGTGGACTTTAAGGGGAGTTGGGATTCATACCTTCCATTAGCGGAGTTTGCATACAACAACAGTTACCAATCGAGTATTGAGATGGCACCGTATGAGGCACTTTATGGACGGAAGTGTAGATCTCCTATATGTTGGGATGAAGTTGGAGAAGCAAAGCTATGGGGTTTGGAAATTGTGCAACAGTCGGCCGAGAGTGTGAAGTTGATTCGGGATAGATTGCTTACGGCTCAGAGTAGACAGAAAAGTTATGTGGATAATCAGAGGAGAGATTTGGAATTTCAAGTTGGAGATTACGTGTTTCTTAAGGTATCGCCGAGAAGGGGTACTAAGAGATTTGGGAATAAAGGAAAGTTATCACCGAGGTTTGTTGGACCTTTTGAGATTTTGGAGCGAGTTGGGAGTTTGGCTTATAGAGTGGCTTTACTGCCGTCATTGTCGGATATTCATAATGTGTTTCATGTATCTATGCTTCAGAAGTATCTTAAGGATGATTCGCATGTTCTTGCGTATGAAGAGATTTCATTTCAGCCTGATTTGTCGTATGTTGAGCAACTGGTGAAGATACTCAACACCAAGGGGCAGGTATTGAGGAACAAGACAATTCCATTGGTTAAAGTTCTTTGGAGAAATCACGAGATCGAGGAAGCGACTTGGGAGACTGAGTTAGAGATGCGTGAGAAGTACCCTCATTTGTTTGAAGATCATGGTAAGAATTTAGGGGCTATATTCCTTTTAGTAGGGGAGAATGTAATACCCTAGATTATTGCATGCTTGTCTTATGCTTGAGTACATACATTCATATTCATCATAAGTATGTTTACTTAGTTTATTCGTATGTTTGAATTCAATAGCATGTTCGTTGACATTGATTTCTATGTTCGTATGCATCCTTTTCTTCATGAGATGTGTTGGGACTTTGATTGTGTATATATGTTGGAAACATGTGTATAAGTATTAGATGTCATTCATAACATCCTTAACATGATTTAGATGTTGATTGAATGCTTGTTGCATCGTCGATTCCATCGTTGCTTACTTCTAGTTGTTGTTCTTCTTCGTTTGGCCTGTTTGAGTGTTGCTCGAGAGTGTTCTGTTTGAGTTCTAAACCATCTTTGAGTGAGGTTTGAGCCTTGGGGACTTTGGTCTTGAGTTTGGGGTTGATTTGGGTTGAATTCTAGACCTTTTGAGCACTGGAGACCTTGCGGCCGCAAGGGGGTTTGGACTTTGCCCCCGCAAGGTAAGCAGAAAAGAGGAGACAGATGATCATTGGAGCATGCGCTCGCATGCTACCTCAGACCATGCGACCGCGTGGTAGGTTTTCCTGATACGAGTTGTTTTGATTGTTACTCCATTTGGGCTATCCTAACCCCACCCAAACCATCCTAAACCATTCCTAAATCATCCTAACTATCATCCACTATATCCTAACCATCCATTTGAATTTTAAGTGGGTTGGTTGACATTTTATCTTGGGAAGACCTCAACATGCATTGGTCACACTTCCCACTCACCTTTTCAGCCTTTGGGAACCCAAATAAACCCACTAAGCCTCTATTCTTCTGCCATTCTTTCTAAAAACGAGCTGAACACTTCTTGGGAGTTTGAGAGAGTTTCTGAAGGGTTCTTGAGTGTTCATCCATGGAGTCCAAAGGTTGAGAGCTCCATTTCCAAATCCAAGCTATAGAAGTGAAGAGGAGGTTGAGGAGAACCCTTCCCACCCATTGCATGTTCATTTTTGTTGCTTGAAGGGCTGATTATAGGTAAGTTACTACATCTCTTTCTCTTTATTTTTGCCTCATTGACCCTAGGGAAAACAATCTTGTACTATTTGAGGTCAATGAGAGCACTTAGGGCTTTTTAGAGGTGCCATGTTTTGCTATATGCTAAATGACGAATTTTGGTTGGATGAACATGTTAGAAATCATGAGTAGGATATTATTCATGTGTAGAGATGTATGTTAATCTATCCTATCTTGCATGTTCAAGTATTGGAAGCATATTTGATGAAATGGCTAAAATGTATATATGCTTAATTTGTGACTTTGGTTCTATGTTTCCTAAATAAATGTTTTATTGGGGTTTTATGGGTTTGATGACCTTAAGAACATAGACATTGATGTTCGTATGGACATAGGAGGGTATTGTGGCCAATGGCTTCTATGCCCTAATTTTTGAAAGTTTGGAAATGACTCAACGGAGTCAACCATTGGGTTAGTACGACATTAAGGAACGATATGCCTAAGTTCTACGGAATTTGGGGTAGTATTGATGGAGGTCAAGCCTCCAAGCATTTAGAAGTGTATGAAGAACACTTGATGATTAGAGTCTTAATTTTATCTCTAATGTGTTTATATGCTAGTTATGATTGAAATGCATGACTAGATGATTGTAGAGTACGTGCCTACTTTATTGAGCATATGAGTATGTATTACTTGTGCTTGAGTTTGAGTCCAGCTGGAGTCGGTTTGTTGAGTCGTTGGCGGGACGATGTATCGTCTTCACGAATTATGGGATTCGTGATTTCGATGGATCGCCGCGTCGGGTTGCACACACCCCTCCATCGATGGCCACGGTGGGGAAGTAGTTGATCTTAGTTGTAGTATGAAAACATGACTTTGATAACTATGGAACTCGAGCGGGGAATGTCTCGGGGACGTCGATACCACGATTTGGGTATCGAGGACACATATGAATTGCACGTGTTTTTGTAGGAGCGACACGACGGAAAAATGGTAACGGTATCATATCCCTTTTTATATGAATTGACTCACGAGTGCTTATATATGAATAACGTGCTACGTGAATATGATATGATATGATGGTTGAAATGATTTAATGAATTGTTATAATTGTGATAACATGATATTCAAGATTGTTAAGTATGAATACCTTGACATGATTATTAATGAAATGTTATATTATGTCAATGGCATGATTTATTATTGTTGAAAGCATTATGCCATGACATGAAGTTATGTTTAGTAACTTACTAAGTCTTTATGACTTACTCCTATTTGTTGATTGTTTTTCCCTAGATCCGAGTCGTGCTAGCGGATCGAAGTGATTGTCGAGTTGCATTGGTGAAGCTTTTGGCAAGGTTGCTACCTTATAGTTTAGTACCTTTTCTTTTGGCAAGGACGATTGGGAAACGCAAAGTTATGTAAACTTTATGAAGGGTAGCAAGACTTATTATGTGTTTGATATTTGTACTCGTTAATTAGTACTTAAACTTTTGAGAGCCGACTTGTGTTAGTCGTGCCTTGTGTATTCATCATGATTATGTTTCAGTTATGTTAACAATGTAATGGTTGGTTCATTGTGTTTGTTCTCCGACATGCTTTTAGCCGTTGAGTATGTTAGACTAGAGTTGTAAACTTAGTTGAATGTTGGGTTCCGGCTGTAACGTCGCCAATGACTTGGTTTATAACTTGCTATATATTGATATTGCATGACCGGTGGTTTTGTGATACGTGCCCAATGTTGCGTCACGTGATTCTAATTTTTGGACCGAGAGATTTATTATCTCTTTAGTTGTATTAGTTTGAGCTTGTTAGCTCGGGCGCCACTGTATTTATGTTTCGCTTCTGCATGTTTTAAAGTTATTGGCGTATTGTTGTTATAGCCTTACCCATTATTTGCTATTTGCTTGTATGTTGTTTGTTTTTGGTGGCACGACCTTGGGGTCTTGTCTTGGGATCCGGGTTGGGTCACGCCACAGGGATAGATTCAAAATGATCATTCCACGTCCCGGGGTTATGCCCCTTGAGGAGGTGATCCTATATTATTCATAGAAAGCAGGAAATTTGATTATTTCACGTCCCGGGGTTACGCCCTTCGAGGAGATAATTCTACTGCTACTCCTAGAAAGTAAATAAATTGATAATTCCACATCCCAGGGTTTGCACCCCTCGAGGAGATAATCCATCAACAACTCAGGATAGCATGCAAGAAATAGGTAAAATGTTAAATGTTAACACTTTACCTTTTCTTTTACCTTTCTCTGTTTTGCTTTCATTTTTCTTTGCTGTATGCTTTTTTTCTTTGCTGCATTTTTCTTGCTTTTGCATTTTTTTCTCTGTTGTTGTTGCATTTTTTTTCTGTTGCCGGGGATTTTCTTTTGCTGTTGCATTCTCTTTTTTTTTTCTGTTGCTGCTGCAGGTATCTTGCTGGGGCTTTGAATGATATAATTTCTGCTTTTCCCGGCCCTATTGTGGCTAACCTGGTGGGGATGTGAGTTTTTCCTTGATTTTTGGTGGATGGCCGTCACTTTTTGTTAACAAAGCTAACTTTGTCAACTTTCCGTTAAGTTTTCAGTGCCATTTTGCAATTTTAGGAAACTTGAGAGTTTAGATGCCGAGCTTGAATTTTGGAGGGGGGAAAGTGAAACTTTTCCATTTCCCTTCCTTCATATCTTTGCAGAGAGTGAGCAGTAGCTCACTTCACCATTTCATTCTTTCTTCTTCGACATTCCTTCGTCATTGTTGCTGCTGACATTCATTCTTTCTTCATTTCTTCTCCTTTTCTCAATTTTCTTTCGCCAAATCACTTGTTTTGCTTAATAGATGGCTTCTTCCTCAAGATCCAGGAGAGGGAAGGCACCGATGCACCCGGAATCGGGCGAGGAACACCGGGAACTTCTTCCTCTTACCCGAAATTTTATCAAGTATTTGTATTCAAAGGATGACTGAGGCAACATCCTTCGCGATCGACACACCCATGGGTCCAATCTTCCCGATCCGACTGTAAGTTTCTTTTTTCTTTACAAACCCATTTGGTTGATTTTCAGATCTATTGAATTTCTTGTTGTTTTTGGGCTTTTGGAGTATACCTGCTCTTGGTTTCAATGCTTATGCATGTAATTTATATGCTAGAATGATGTAATTTAGCAATTGTAATATAACAATAATATGAAATTCGTGCTATTTAATTTTGCGATGCATGTTTGAACAATTGACACTTTTTGATTTTGTGATGCATGTTTCATGTAATTGATTTATTTTGACTATATGATGCATGCTTGGGCTAAAAATATTTTAGATGATGCCTATTCATGCGATATAATATTCAAATATATGCTACATTTTTTTTCAGATGTATATATGCACATGCTACAAATGAACATTTTAGTATGCTAAATGCAACAGAAAAATTTCATTTTCTAAATGCAATGTATGGAAATGCAACTCTTTTTTTTTTTCTTTTTTCGTTTGTTTGTTTGTTTGTTTGTTTGTTTTTTTTTTTTTGTGATGAATATATGTAAAATGCAACATAGATATTCTAGATGCAATATTTATTATGATATGCATAATAAGAATGACATAGTATTATGGCATGCATAAGGGCTTTAATAAAAAGGAGAAGAATTTTTACCTTCTCTTTCTTTCTGATTCTGAGATGCTGTTGTTTTTTTTTTCTTTTCAGGCACGTAGAACTTTGACCAGGGTCAGGGCTAGCTGTGATAAAGTCGTGACTATTTATAATTTGATGCCTTTGCAGGCGTAGCTTCTGGTGGAGTCCACTGGCTTCAGCGTGTTTCTGCGAGCTTTTCGGCCCTTCCGTAGTTATATGCCCATTTTTGAGGTTTTGCAAGATTATTGGTGGGATACGACCCACACCTTCCATTTGAGCTGGGGCGAAGCCACACTGACTTTGTTCTATTTTGCCACGATTACGGGCATTTCCACCGGCATTTGTAGGACTTTGGAGCCGGATTATACCCTCAGACATCAACATGGTGTGGTTGAGGATCTTTTGGGGTTTGAGCCTGATTATAGGACCGCTTATGAGATCAAGATTGGTAGTGTGAAAAGTTGGCAAAGCAACATGTCAGGCAGGTTAATGATGATGATAGCGAGGTTGTAACTCGCGTTGCCAGGGCATTCTTATTTTTATTTTTTGGGGATGCCATTATTCGCCAACTCGTCCACTACTCTGAGAGTTTCCTTCTTGGGATGTCTACGGGATCTGGATCATGTCATTGATTATGATTGGGGGCAGGCAGGCTTGGCTGAGCTTTACGCTTCCATGGATCGGGCCAGACGCAATGATTCCCCGATTCTCAACGGTTTTGCTCCAGCTTGGGAGGTATCCTTCTTTCCACTTTTGATACTTGTCAGTATTTTCTTTCTGCTTTCTCTTTTTTTTCTTTTAATGATAATCATGATGATTCCCTTTTTTTGTAGGTCTGGGCCTATTTTGTTTTTCATTTTACTCCAGGCCCACTGCGCAGTCGCATCCACGAGCCATCATTTCTGGCTGAATTTTGAATGCCAACCGAATAGAGGAGGATCAGGATGGTAAATTTTTGAACGAGATAATGATGCGGGACAGGGTCGCGAGCTCGAGCCCGGGCACGGTGCACCTATTTCTCTGGAGGGGTTTGGTCGGGCCTTATCTGATTTCTTTAGAGATGAGTCGCTGCCGGATTCTAATGGTGTCGATCATGGTCGACTCTTTATACATGGGAGAGTGGGTTAACCGTCAGCACTTCCTGTATCTGGTGCCTCTAGTGACACCACCTGTACCACTAGCTTTGGTGATTGTACTGAATTTCTTGCCGAATCGGTATCGGTATTTGTCTAGACATATTATCCCTCGTGAGGATTGTCCTGTCATGGGCTACGAAGAGTTTTTTAGGATAGTGCTTCATCTAGCTCTTGCAGCGGTAAGGCGTGCATTCTGATAGGCCGAGGCCTTCTCGTTTTGATTCCCGATGTGCAGCCAGATTTCTTCGTGCCTGTCGAGGACTTTCCCACCTTCCAGTATCGTCGTGACGGAAGACTTGTGGAAGAAGTTTTGCCTGATGTCGAGGTCTTTGGCGATTTCAGATTCCAGAGCGGACCCGCGTGGTATATTTTTTTTCTTTTTTCAGTCTTGCATCATTTTTTTTCTTTGAGGCTGACACATATTTTTTCTTTTGTTGCTTCAAACCTTCTTTTACAGGTTGACGCTTCTTCGTATAGGAAGGTGGTGAAGGGCTTTTTAAGCGTCACGAAATTATACCAGCGGCTGCTGGATGAGTTCACTTGCTGGGGAAATGACGCTGTTAGCCAGGCTAAGCACCGAGGTGAGGATGATGATGACGATGTTACCGGCTGGTCGAGTCGTGCTCGAGCGAGAGGATGGGAGTATAGGATTGGTGGGACCGGTCCTCGAGTCATCGGTGGAGACTTAGGCAGGAGCAGATCTTCGCGTGGCCATTAGCTCTTGTACCTGCATTTATTAGCTTTTCTTTTCTCCTATTGTACCAGACTTTATGTATATTTTTGAATGCAATGCATTTTATATTTATTCTATGATGCATGATATAAAATCAAGAATCGATTATTCTAGGAAAACCTAAAATAAAAGAAATCTAAATCATTAACTAAAGTAAAAGGCACACTGCAGTAAAGAATGAAGGTTTGGAGGAATACACCTTTGGGTTTGAAATGGGGTTATCTGGTGTTTTGTGGGGAAAAAGGAGGCAGCCGCCTCTTCCTATATCAGTTGTATTTTTCAATCTGTGAAGGCTAATTCCTAGCCTCAACCTTTTCTCTTCTTTCTCGTGAACGAACAGAGCGATCAACAGAGCATGCGGGGTTGAAAACTGGGATACCAGGCAGTTTTAGAAGACAATGGTGGGGCCTCTAGGCACCACCCATGGAGGTAGTGGGCGCGACACCCAGAGTAGCTATGGGTGGTACCCATAGCTTCTAATGTGCACTCTTGTTTTGGCAACTATTCTTGCATTATGCTTATAATTCGGCGTTTCTTCAAATTTTTTTGTATAAAACGGGACTCGGGGCAGCGTTCCATTCTGCACCATTTCCTTCTTTCTTTCTTCGTTCAACAGCCTGAGCACCATTTCCTTCGGGTTCATCACTATACATGGGCAGCCCCGGCCATATTCTCCTGCATCTATGCTAAATGTGATGCGCAAGATAGGCAGCCTCTATGGACTGAGCTAATATATATTGGAGAGCAATTTTCTGATTACCCTTGGATAGTGGGGGGTGATTTCAACATTATTTTAGACCCTTCTGAAAAATCCGGGGGTCGTGGTTGGGATCGAGAAGGAGCAATGGATTTTCATGCTTGTAATGCGGCCTGTGGTTTATTGGATCTCGGTTTTTCAGGCCCTAAATTCACTTGGTGGAACAAACGTGAAGAAGGGGCAACCATTCATCAGCGCATTGATCGTATTCTTTGCAACAACAAATGGCTTGATAATTTCCCTCATCTCTCTTCTATTCAGCATCTGAATCGCACATGCTCCGACCATTCTCCCTTGCTTTTGCATATTTCTCAGCATGGAACCTCTAAAGCTCGACCATTTCGGTTCCTCAATGTTTGGGCCAAACATCCCTCCTTTCAAGATGTTATTCGCACTGCTTGGAATTCAGTCCCATGTGGTCGTCCTATGGTGACTTTCTCTCTTAAACTTAAAGCATCTAAGAAGGCTCTTCAAATCTGTAATAAAGACACTTTTGGCAACATTTTTACGGCGGTTAAGCTGGCCGAGGACAGTGTTCTGGAAAAGAACTTTACTATGAGTTGAATCCAAGAGGGGAAAATCGTGCAGATCTCATGCAAGCCCAAGTAACTCTTCCTAAAGCCATCTCTACTGAGGAAGCTTATTGGCGTCAGAAATCTCGTGTTAAGTGGTTTAAGGAGGGTGACGGTAACACTAAAATTTTCCATGCTTTTGTTCGTCAATCTCAAAGACGACTCCATATTCATTCTATTCATAATAATGATGGCCGCTTGCTGGAAACTGAAGAGGATATAGCGAATGGGGCAGTTTTGTTTTTTCAGAATCATCTCACTGAAGTTGTCCATCAAGTCCAATATGATTTGGATATGATCCCAGAACTAATCACTGAAGATTGGAATAATAGCTGAATTTGTCTTCCTTCCTTGGAGGAGTTATGGTCCTCAGTTTCAGGGTTAAGTTCGGACAGTGCTCCGGGACCTGATGGGTTTTTCGGCTGCTTTTTTGTGTCTTGCTGGGACATCATCAAGGAAGATCTTCTCCTTGCCATTAAATAATTTTTTGCAGGCTTCTCTCTCCCTCGTTCTTGGACCAGCACTTTTATTGTTACAATCCCTAAGGTTGATTCTCCGACGACTTTTCAGGATCTGAGACCCATAAGTCTCTGCAATTTCTGTAACAAAATTATATCAAAGATTTTGGCTGATCGACTTGCTTTTATCCTCCCTCGCATTATCTGTCCAAATAAGAGTGCCTTCACTAAAGATCGAGTCATCCAAGACAACATTCTTCTGGCTCAAGAAATGATGTCCTTTTGGGTAAAAAGGTTAATGGCTCAAACATTGTTATAAAGCTAGACATGGCCAAAGCTTTTGATCGGGTCTCCTGGCCTTTTCTTACTCAGGTCCTTCGGGCATTCGGCTTTCATGAAATCTTTATCGATCTTGTTTGGAGGCTTATCTCAGAAAATTGGTTTTCCGTTCTTGTCAATGGAAGTCTGGCTGGTTTTTTCCAATCTACTCGGGGTCTTCGCCAAGGAGATCCCTTATCTCCTAGTCTTTTTCTTTTGGCTGTTGAAGCTCTTAGTAGAAGTCTCAACAAGCTGCATGATTCTCATTCTTGTGTCCGCTTCTCTACCTTGAGCGGGTGTCCAATTGTTTCTCATTTGTCTTTCGCAGATGATTTAATAATCTTTTGTAATGGCAACCGAAGATCCACTCAACTTCATTTGGAGATGCTTCAATCTTATGAACAAATTTCTGGCCAACTCGTTAATAAAGCTAAAAGCAAAATTTTTGTTGCTCCCTCAATCAGTGCTTCGAGAGCTGCCCGAATCTCCACTTCTTTGGGTATTCAATTGGGGTCTCTTCCTATTTCCTATTTGGGCTGCCCCCTTTACTATGGTCGCAAGAATAGAGCTATGTTTGATCCTCTTTTCACAAAGCTCCAAACAAAAATGGAATCTTGGTTGGGATCTTTTTTAAATGCAGCGGGTAAAATAACTTTAATTCGTCATGTGCTCCAATCTTCTTCGGCATATCTCTTGGCTTCTTTAGATCCGCCAAAATCAGTCATTACCTCCTTGGAGCGTGTCTTTGCCAATTTTTTTTTTGGAGTGGTCAGGATGGCTCGCAAAGAGCTCATTGGGTTGCTTGGAGCACTTGTTGCAAGCCTCAGTCTGAAGGGGGTCTTGGTATCCCGTCTTTGGTGTCTCTAGTTCAAGCCTTCTCAATCAAGCTGTGGTGGCGTTTTAGAACATCCAATAGTTTCTGGGCCACTTTCTTAAAAGCTCGCTATTTTCACTCTATGCATGTGTCTTTATCCTCTTCGCGTGGCTCTCATGTTTGGCGGCGTCTAAAGCAAATTCAGTTTGTTGCAGAACCTTCAATTATCTGGAATATAGGTCGGGGTGACTGCTCAATTTGGCATGATAACTGGCTCCCTCATCAGCATCTCTCCTGCCCTGTGGGCTGTTCAATTCATCATGTTAAAGAGCTGTTTGATCCTTCTGGACTGCATCTGACCCCCGTGGCAAAAGAGCTCCTTCCTCAAGATGCTTCCAATTATATTATTAAAAATAAAATCTCTCTTCATGACAGCGAAGACATGCCATGTTGGTCTAAAAACTCTTCCGGTCGGTTCTCTCTATCTTCTGCCCTTTCAGTTGTTAGGCCTACTTCTTCGTCTTTGCTCTCATCCAAATTTATATGGCATAAGCTTCTCCCTAAGAAAATTGGTATCTTCCTTTGGAGATTATTTCTTGGGCGTCTCCCCATTGATGAAGCTTTGCTTGATAGAGGTTTTCAGCTTGCTTCTCGCTGTCTTTGTTGCCTTGATCCTTCTATTGAAACATTCTCTCATCTTTTTCTTCATGGCTCTCTAGCTGCTCCGATTTGGTCAGCCTTCCATCTCTCCCATGATCTCCCTATTGAAGGAAATTTTATTCCCCAAAGATGTATGGCTGGTTGGTGCTCCAAAACTTCAGTCTCTCACACTTTTCTTCCCTCTCTTATTCTTTGGCACATATGGAAATCCCGTAATGTAGTGCTTCATGGTTCTTCTAGGGTGGCCTTGCATTCCATTATTTTTGCTATAAATCAAGATCTATCTTCTATTATGGGTCAAGGTAAGTATTCCACTGTTCAAAACCAATCTGGTCTTGTTTCCTATGTTTCTAGACGCTCAGTCAAAATCCAAGTTGTTTCTTGGTTAAAGCCTCATGTTACTTCTTTTAAGCTAAACTCAGATGGAGCTTGTCGTGGGAACCCGGGCATAAGTGGAGAAGGTGGCATTATTCGAAATTCTTAAGGTGAAGTTATCTATGCCTTCTCTTCTTTCTATGGTCTTGCAACAAATAATGAAGCTGAGTTGAAGGCCCTAGTTCAAGGTGTTTGTTGGCTTCATGATAAGGGCTTTATGCATGCTATTGTTGAAATGGACTCCATGGTTGTGTTTAACTGGCTCACTAAAGGCCACATCCCCGCTTGGTCGGCTGTTTATTATGTGCGTGCTCTCCTCTCCATGCAAAGAGACTGTCAGTTTATTTTTCGTCATTGTTATCGAGAGGCCAATTCTGTTGCAGATGGGCTTGCAAATCTTGCTATTGATCAAGGAGCTGATTCAGAATTTTCTTCCATTTCCGACATTCCTTCATTTATTAGAGGCAATATTATTTTAGATGGTCAAGGGGTTGTTCATGTTCGTATCTCTTAGTTATTTTTTGCTCCTTTGTAATTTCTCCTTTTTTGAGGTAAGGCTTCTTTGTCCTCCCGTTCAAAGGGTAAGGCTGGTTGTCCCCCTTAAGTTTGTATTTTTCCTTTATTTTAATAAATTCGCAGGTACCGTCCTGTTTCCTTAAAAAAAAAAACAGCCTGAGCTTTCTATTCTGTTTTTCTAGTTTTTAGATAAAAAAAAATTATGTTCAGAAATGGCCGCACCTAGTCACACGAGTTTGGAGATCGAAATTTATGAGAACTCCCTGAATTACTGGATTCTTCTATTGAGGGAGGATGAGCGAGAGTGGTTTGACCATATTTATGGTTTTTGATGCCTCCTCTCATGGCAGCGCCTGCGCATAAACTGGGACATGCTAAGGGCAGCGTCCAGATTTTGGTCTGTACAGAGTCATTTTTTCAATTTCTGTTTTAATGAAATGTGTCCCACATTTGAAGTGTTATGTGGTATGGTAGGCATGCCTATTGTCGAGCCTATTGTCGTGCCCTCGGTGTGGAGACGTCCCTTTATGGCAATAAGGGAATTATTTGGCTCAACTCATGCCGCCATTCCTGATTTTTATAATTGATTCAACTTTAATTTGACCGTTCTTCCTGCTTGCGCTCTATTCTTTGCAGTATTCCGTTGTATACAATTGCAGTTCTTCGTGTGCCTAAATCAGTTCTTTGGAGTATTCAGTCGGCTTTAGCTACTTTTTTGTGGAGTAATAATGGAGATAGGCGTACTCATGCTGGTAGCAACTGGGCTTGGTGAAAGTGTATGTAGAGACTGATTCTCTGGTGGCAGCTCGAGGTCTGGTTGGTTCCCAAAAATTCCCTTGGCAGTTTGAGTATGAGCCTTCTGATTGCAAGGAGTTACTAGGCTTTTGTTCCATCCGGCATGTGTACAGAGAGGTTAATGGCGTGGCTGATAGGCTTGCGGACGTAGCTCACACGATGAATCCTTATACTACGTATGACTCTGTGCCTCAACTTGCGGCAAATGTGCGCCAATCTTTTAGACAGGACTGCTTGGGTTTATTTAATTTCCGTAAATGAGCTTGTTATTTTATTTCCTGGTAGAGGTAAGTTTTCTTTGTCCTCGCGCTTGTTTGGTGAGGTTGGTTGTCCCCCTCGTTGTTCCTTTTTTTCAGTATTAATAAAATCTCGCAGGGTGCCGCCCCTGTTTCCTTTTTTAAAAAATCTCCTCTTAGGCCAACCCGGGTATATTGATGTGCGGGTTGTTGATTTGATTCTGCAAGCTCGGGAGCGTCGGGTAAACATCGTCCCGATTATTTTGGCCGAGACTCTGATCGGTCTGGATGCCTTTTCGACTGGCGATGAAGTTTTTCCTTCTAGCAGCCCCATTTTGATCCATATATGGCTGGAGGAACACTTTAACTGGGTAATGGGTCTCGAGCCTGGAGGAGAAGTGTATAATCCTAGACGCTATGGCTCTCGCGGCCATTATCACCAAACTCATTTTACGGAGCGTGATTGGATAGAGTATTTTCTGTGTATCGGCTCCATGGAAATAATCTGGGTGATTAGCCGCTGGCGGATTCACCACTTCTTTCTGTTTACTGTGGCTTATGCCTAGGTCATCCTATCTGGTATTGAGCAAAACACTTTTATCTGGTGTACCGGGTTCTTCGGCAGTTCGGCATAGAGCAGGTCCTTCCGGACGTGAACCGTCCGTTGATAGAGGAATTGCGGATGGAGAGAGACGTGGGCGGTCTCATCCGGGATATGTGGGAGCTCGACTATCCCTTGCGGGTCACAACTTATACTTTTACTGAGATCATGTTGTTACGAGTATGTGGCGTGGATATTGGTTGCTGCCGAGTAGCACTCTCGGTTGATAAGACATGTGCTGAGCAGGATCCTTGCTAGGCGAGTGACTAGCGGCATAGATGCTCGATTGATAGAAATTGACGAGGATCTGGAAAGCTCGGGGCTGGTGGTTCCTCAAGCTTTGCAGGAGGATTTTCGGTGAGTGCATGGCCTAGGAGCTCAGACATCTGGTAATCCTGACGAGGCGGGTCCCAGTAATGCACCTCCGAGGCTGAGTAATGCAAGCCGACGGAGTAATCCCCAACGGGCTAATGAAACTGGTCCAAATCGGGCAGGTCAGTGGAGCAATGCTCAAAGGGATGACGGTGCTCGACCAAGCCGTACTGCTACCCAGAACAATGGGGATGCTGATGATGAGGAGGAGGCCACCTCTGAGGGTTCTCATGCTGGCGTGGCTGGGGCCTCCTCTGTACCTCGCAGAAGCATTTGGTCTCGGCTCGGACCTCACAGACGCTGATGGACCATTCCGAGGTGGAGCTGCATGAAAAGAGGGGAATATAGGGGGGATAAGGGATATAGGCAGTGTGTATAGGTACCTGTACTAGGAATAAATGATTATCTAAATATCTTAGACCTATTCCTAAGTTGCACCTTATGGATTGTTATATTTTTTGATGTTTTATTGTATGAGACCTGCTGTGGTTTTTCTCTTGGTCAGTTAAGACCATGGCAAGATGTTCTTCTTGCGATGCCGCTTTTTTCTTTTGAAGACTTTTACCTGCTGGAGATCAGATGCTGGGGAAACTACCTATCCTATCTCATTCTCATGTTTTTTCTTTTTTTGTGTTGCTCTAACTTTTGCCTAGGCTGTCGTTTTGGGTTTTCAATCTAGCGAGCCCTTATTCTTCTATTGTTTTTCTCTTTTTCTTTTTGCTCTAATTTTTGCCTAGACCGCCCCTTCGGGTTTTCGATCTAGCAAGCTGGAGAGGAATGTAGTTATCAGATTTTCTCGACTTATGCAAAGTATCTTTTGAGCTTGTCGAGTTGAAGGGCTGAACCAAATCTTCCCCATCTTGATTGGTGAGGAAAACCACACCTCCTGACTGGATCTGTCTGACAATATAGGTTCCCATCCAAGGACAATTCCATTTTCCCCTAGTGTCGACATAGCTAGGGGGTTTTTCGTGAAGTACTAGGTCTCCGACTTGGATATCACGACCTTTGACTTTTTTGTTGAATGCCCGAGCTATTCGCTTCTAATACGCCTGGGTATGTTCTAGGGCAAGCAGCCGTCGTTTGTCTAAGAGGGCTAACTCTTCGTAGCGCTATTTAACCCAATCAATTTCTGATATGTCTGATTCCATCATAACCCTTAATGATGGGAGCTCCATTTCAATGGGTAGTATGGCCTCCATGCCATAGGCTAGAGAATAGGGGTAGCCCTAGTGGGTGTGTGCACTGAAGTACGATAGCCCTAGAGGGCTAAAAGCAATTTTCTGGCCAGTCTCTTCCTGTGTCAGCCAATTTTCTGATGATGTTTTCTAATGTTTTGTTGGCTGCTTCGACGGCACCATTTGCTTGTGGCCGGTATGGGGAAGATTTGTGTCTTTGGATTTTGAATTCTTCAAGCAATCGATTTACTTCCCCTTCGAAGTGCATGCCGTTATCAGAAATGATTTCGAAAGGTACCCCGTATCGATATATGATGTTGGTCCTAATGAATTCGGAAACCTTTCTGGTATTCAGTATTTTGTAGGAAGAGGCTTCTACCCACTTTGTGAAGTAGCCGACGGCTACCAATACATATTCATGACCGTTTGATCCTTTTGGGTGAATTTGACCTATGACGTCAATTCCCCATGTTGAGAAGGGCCAAGGGGCTGTAGAGTTGTATAATATATGCGGGGGAACGTGCTGCAGATTTGCGAATCGTTGACATTTGTCGCAGTGGCACACCCACCAAATATAATCAGTTTCTAGTGTACTCCAATAGTATCCTTGTCGAATGATTTTCTTTGACAGCATATGCCTGTTCATGTGTGGCCCACAAGTACCACCATGGAGCTGATCCATGACTCGTTTGGCTCTGGCCTGATCGATCCACAACAGATTTAGACCTTGGTAGTGCCTTTTGTATAAGCTGCCTCCGCTGATCACAAATTGTGATGCCCACCTTCGTAGGGAAATTTTCCTTCTTTTGTCTAGGTTGGGTGGATAGACCCCTTTCTGAAGTAAATTCATGATGTCTAGGTACCAGGGCTCATTATCCTTTTCAAGGGCGGCATTGGTTCTGAAACAATAGGCAGGAGTGGTCTTTTTCCCGACTATAAATTGTTGGACATTGATTTATGTGGGAATTTTAACCAATGAGGCTAGGGTGGCTAAAGCATTGGAAAATTGATTTCTATCTCGCAACAGGTAATGGAACGAGATATTATCGAATTCGCTTGCTAAGGCTGTCAGTCTGGCATGATATAGATGTAGCCGAGGATCCTGGGTTTTCCATTTCCTTCGACCTGATTTACGATCAATGCAAAATCATCGAAGACTTCCAAGTCCTTGGCTCCTTTTTGGAGAGCCTCTTCTAGACCGGTGATGCAGGCCTCATATTTAGCAATGTTGTTTGAGCATTCGAACTCCAATCTTATGGCCAGTGGAGTATGGGAGTCTGCTGGGTCGATTATTAGGATTCATATGTTGAAACCTCTTTTGTTGGTTGCCCCATCAAAGAACATTTGCCATATGGTGTCATGATCAGTGATATACAGGACACCATCGTCTGAGAAACTGGGCTCAGATGCATCTTCTGTTTCTAGTGGCAGATCGGCTAAATGGTCTGCGATCACGCTGCCTTTAATGGATTTGAGCGTGACATAGGTCATGTCGAATTCATTGAGCAAAAATGACCATTTGGCTAATCGGCTAGAGAGTGATGGCTTGCCAAAGATGTATTTCATAGGGTCCATTCTGGAGATGAGTTTGATGGACCGAGCTTGCAAGTAAGTTTTGAGCCTTTGTGTTGCCCAGACTAGACCAGTGTAGCTTTTTTCCAAGGCCGAGTAGTTGAGCTCGCTTCCTTGCAACTTCCTACTTAGGAAGTAGATGGAATTTTCGATGTAAGAGCTTTCCTTCCCTTGGGCGAGCATAGCCCTTACTGTTGTGTCTATGATGGTTAAATATAGAAGGAGAGGTTTATGTGTATGGGGAGGAGCTAACACAGGTGGATTGGCAAGGTATGTTTTGATTTTTTCGAAGGCTAGCTGGAAATTTTCATCCCAGACTTGGTCAGTGTTTTTCTTTAGAAGCTTGAATAGGGGATCACACATGGATGTCAGCTGTCTGATGAAACGGCTGATGTACTGCAATCGACCTAGGAAGCCTTTGACTTCTGTTGGAGTTCTTGGCTGCAGCAAGTTTATGATGGCGTTGACTTTGGCAGGCTCTATTCCAATCCCTTGCTTGGTCACCATGAATCCAAGGACCTTGCCCTTGGTAACCACGAATGTGCATTTGGTCGGGTTGAGCTTCATTTGGTGCTTTCTTAACCTTTCAAAAACTTCTGATGGTCTCTGATATGGGCACCGTCTGTATCGTCGGAATGCACAATCATGTCGTCCACGTATACTTTGACTTCTTTATGTATCATTTTGTAGAAGAAGAGGGTGGTGGTTGCTCTTTGATATGTAGGCCCAACATTTTTCAACCCGAATGGCATGACAATATAGCAGTAAGTTCCCTAGGGAGTGATGAAAGAGGATTTTTTTTCCTGGTCTTCTGCTGCCATTTTGATTTGATTGTAACCCAGCATGCCGTCTACCAAGGATCTTATTTTATGGGAGGCTACATCGTGTACCACAATGTCAATGTTGGGTAGAGGAAACTCATCTTTGGGCGAGGCCTTGTTGAGGTCGCTTAAGTCCACACAGATCCGAACCTTTCCATCGGGTTTCGGAACAGTCACTATGTTCGACAGCCAGATTGGGTATTCAACTACCCGGATGAACCAGACGTGCAACTGTTTCATGATTTCTTCTTTTACTTGCAGTGACCATTCTAACTTAATTCTGCGGAGTTTCTACTTTACCGGTCTAGTATCAGGGTAAGTGGGAATTCGATGCTCTACTATGGTTGGATCCAACCCAGGCATGTCTTCGTAGGACCATGCGAAGACATCTACAAATTCTTCGAGGAGGTTCATCAGTGCTGCTTTTTCAGACCCTTGCAAGTAGCTGCCAATTCTTACTTCTCTGATTTCAATGTTCAGCCGCAGATTGATAACACACAGGTCTTCATCTGATGCTGCTGATCTGAGCTTTTCTTGGTGTTTGACTGACTTTGCGAGCTTAAGTAAGTAACCTTTATTTCTCGGGTCCATTCTGTTAAACGACTCATTATTAATGTTAATTAATTCGTCTTTTAACGTAGGTGCAACTAAGGAATACGCAAAGACATTAAGATTTTCATTATAAGCAAACTGTACATGGTTGGTTACATTATTAAGGCCCTGGGGTTTGAGGTCCTCAATTTTAGGGAGTGGATCGGTAGATGACCAATCTGTAAAGTTATAGGAAGAAGGGGGAATAGTATATCTAAAACGGTCCACCAGGTCTGCGGTCGTCAAAGAGGGCCGGTGATGGTATACCAGTTATGCAGAGGGTTATCAGCAATAGACTTGAATCAGCTGGGAGGTTTTCATAGCTAGTGCCTCTGTCAATCATACCCAGGAAACTATCTCCCAAAAAGTCATCTTCTAAAAGGGCCAGGGCACAGTCATCTTGATCTATAGTTCAAGTGTTTTTGACTGTGACAGTTTTATATGCAAGGCTACGGGGCTCCAGGGTAATTTGTTCCATTTCATGAGTGGAAAGACTGACATCTTCAAAGATTTCCCACTCGGGGTGTCTTTTCCCATTTTGGTCTATCCAGGGTTTAGGGAACATGAGATAGGTCTCGGTTTCTCCTTTCCTCACAAAATATCCATTCAGGGTCTTTCTATATGGTTGGAGGGGAGTATCTATGTAAGGACGTTTTTCACGTTCTGCCTTACTCTTCTCACGTTTCTGTTCCATGACTGCGGCTAGCTCAGCTGGAGTAGGTTTGTATCCTAGACCAAGAGGAGGGATACATTCCTTAAGTTCATCTTGGACTAAATTGACAAGCCCCTGCTGATTTCTACCTAGACCTAGACCAGCATATAATTCATTTTTCGGAACATGTTTAGTGGGACCATGTTCTCTAAAGGCGTGGTTTTCTTTCTGGTGATGTCAGTTACTCGCTCATATTCAATGGCGTTGACTCTGGCTTGAGGGATAACTTTGAATCCACTGAGGAAGATACTCGTGTCATCATGCTCTATTTCGAGGATTGGGATGTCCTTGTTTTCTTTGTTTTCCACGATTTTGTCGGCAAGAATGATGACTATGTGGTCATCGTGGATAAATTTGACACGCTGATGTAGTGATGAAACTACCCCTTTTACCCCATGGATCCAAGGGCGTCCCAGCAATAGACTGAAAGTAGCTGGTATGTCCAGGACTTGGAACTCAACTGGCATGGTTAACGGCCCAATAGTCATTATCAAGGTGACCACCCCTAGGACACATTGACTAGTGTTGTCATATGTCCTTACTGTCTGCGATGAAGGAGTCAGTTCTGATATTTTTGTCCCCAGTTTGGCTAGTGTGCTGGTGGGGCATACATTCAAGGATGAGCCATTATCTATCAGAACTTGGGGAACTCTCATTTCCATGACCCCCATAGTGACATGGAGAGCATCAATGTGGTTGATCCCTTCTCTTGGCAGATCTAGATCGGTGAACATAATCACGTTTCCAAAGTGTATGTTTCCGATCATTTGAGTGAGTTCATTTGGAGAAGTTTCAATAGGGATGACTGTCTGACTTAGGGATTTGGCCAATGTATCCCGATGGGTTTTGGAAGCACATAGTAAGCCATATGGATATGTTTTCTTGGGTTTTCTTCATCTGAGCTAACAGAGCTTCTTCTATATCCTTAGCCCCATTATCTGTTTCTTTGTCTTTGCCAGAGTAGTCACCACTTTCTTGGTTTGGTTGGTAGGCTCGACCAGATCTAGTAAGGTGGCTGACATCCCCATCGCCAAGTGGCTTTTTTAGTGCTACTGGGATTTTGGTTGCACTGAATAGTGTCCCAAGAGAGCATGTTACAGGTAAGCTCTTTTGGTGGAAAGAAAGGAATAGTGATATATAGTAGTGGGTGTTTATTTCTTTCAAACTTGGGTACACTATTTTTTTTCTTTTACCTCAATCATGTTGATTTGAGGTAAAAGGGTTATTGACTATATTTGGCCTGGGGGGAGGTTTTTCGATGACTTTTTCATCTATCAGGTCTTGGATGACATTTTTTAGAATGTAGCACTTGTCGGTGAGGTGACCACTGTAGCGATGGTATTCACAATACTAGGCATGATTCCATGAGTTAGGCAGAGGATTTGGTGGCCTATAGTTTTCCATGGGTTTTAGCACTCCTTGTGCCATCAGCCCTGAAGTTCCTGTTTGGGCCATTATTCCCACCAATCGTATTGACATACCTATTTTCATAGGACCATGGGACAATGTTGTAGCTCTGGATAGGGAAATTGTTTGGTGGCATGGTGGATGCATTTCCTACCATATGGACAGTTGATCCTGATGCGACTGCCTTCCCTTTTAAGTATCGGAAGGAACTAGGAGGTGTACCGACTTTTAAATGTCCTGTTTGTATATCCTCGTCGATATGGATTCCTATCTCCACTATTTCTTTGAAGTTACTATAGGGGAGATACCGCATGTGTTCCAAAATATATGGGTTGGAGATTTTTGATGAACATTCTGGCTGATTCAGCCAGATCAGGCCTGTCCAAGGTTTGAGTTATCATTCTTTTCCACCTGGCTGCAAAATATGTACATGTTTCTTTTTCTCTTTGGGTACACGTCTCAAGATCTCTCTTGTTTTTGGAGGTAGTATTGTCTTTATACCTCTGTAGGAATTCTTCTGCTATTTGGTCCTAAATGCCTATGGTGATGTTATCTACTAGCATTAGCCATTGCTTAGCAGCCCATATCAAAGTAAAGGTGAAAATTGGAGGCCATAGTTTCAAAACTAGCCCCTCTGGACTGCATGCCGGTAGAATAGGATTTTAGGTGAGATATAAGGCATCCAGTCCCATCGAATTTTTCTATGTCGGGCATTTTGAATTTTGAGGGTGGTATTGCTGAAGGCTGCAATGTTAATGCCCACGTAGAAAATTCTCCTTTGCTAAGAACTTTGAGAATCATATTTTTTAGATTCTCCATGTCTGCCTCTATTTTGGTAGGAGGGGGTGTTGGGTTTTGGTATATGCTGGAGGGATTGGGAATAGCTGGATTTATTTATGGCTGTGGCATTTGGTAAGGATTTTGAGGAGGTGGGTTATTTGTGGGTGCTGGGTTTTGGTATATGCTGGAGGGATTTTGGAGAGGTGGGCTATTGGTAATTTATGCCTGACGACTAGGATTATTGAAGGGTAAATAGGTCGTTACTTGGCCTGGTTGGGTATAGCTTCTGGGGTCCATATGTGGGTGTTAGTTCCAAAGGGCACAATAATAGACTAGAAGGGGGGACGGGTTGAATAGCTTAGTAAATACTTAAAACTTTTCGTATTGATTCCTAAAACAAGCACTTGCAAAATATGAAAACATTGAAGTAGCGGAAGTCTTGCAAGGAAGACAGGCTAAGTCTGCTGGTGAAGCACTACCGGTAGACTTAGCTGGTTACTCAAGTTTGCTGCTAAATGAATAAGTTAACAAATATGAAAGCAGTGTAAAGCAGTAAGTAAAGAACACAGGAATTTTGAGATGGTTCGCACTATAAGGAGTGCTACGTCCACCACCAAGGCAGTCAACCTTGGTTTTAAATGTGCACTATATTTTCCACTAGTTCTATTACAGAAATTTCTAATGGATCGTGTACAAAATATTTGAATTGTGTTTGGGGGTGGGGGTATTGAATATCTGGACAAAACAGAATATTCAACGTGCAGAAGAATAGTAGAAGGAACAACAATAAGAAGCAAAAGGTTAAAGGTTCATGCATATCTTCTTGTTCTTGTTGAGGACTTCGTTGATCAGTTAATGATCTCTTGAATGCACTAAGTATATAAAGCTTGATGTTGTTGTGAAGATTCAGAACATTGTTTTCTTCAGTCTTTAATGGCAGTATTTATAGCTTGGGCATTCTTGAGATCGTTGGAGAAGACGAAGTGAATAACAGCTCATTAGGTTGAATGCATTAAATGCCTGGAGCTGTTTGTTGACTTCCTCTTCAACTGATACTGAGTAGGGAATGGTGAAGAGTTGTTGTAGCAACTAGCAGAGACAATCAGATTTGTAGACCTGTAGTAGTTGGTACAGTCTGTATGTGTCAGTCTGTGCACCTGCTCTGTCACTTTTCAGGAGACGAAAGTCTTCATGCTTTTTTGGAAAAGATGGAGGGACGTGTATGAGAAGTCGGCGTTGATCTGGATATGATTCAATTCAAATTCAAATTGATTTAGGCTTGAATTAAATAATCCACTTAAGCTTTGAAGTCTAGAAGCTTTGAACATGTCATGCTGTCCGAGTGCAGACAAGGTCTGCCACTGGAGGCTGTTTGAAGTCTTCCGGTGAAGCCTTCAGCCGAAGTCTTCCGCTGAACCTGTGAAGACTAGAAAACTATTCTAAGGTAAAGTTTTATACACAGTTGCCACGCTAACTGGTACGCAGCCCAATTAGCCACTAAGTATAAAACATGATGTAATGAATGAACAAATGCAAATCAAGATACAATGAGAAACAACCGTGGGCTATTCTGGAGTGGATTGGTGACTGGAAATGGGAGGTCATTTGGATTTTGAAGGAAAGGATATGCTGGATATGGTGAGAAAGGGTTAAAATTTGGGTAATAGGGGTTTGATGAAAATTTTTGGATTTGGGGTACTAGTGTTTGGTAGTGGGTTAGTGTTTGGTTGAGGGTTTGGGTTTAGAGGAGCATGAGAAGTGGATGCTTCTTGAGGGGTTGCAGGGAACGTAATTCCCTCACCACTGGGCTTTAGACTCTATACGAGATTTGCGATCCGGCTGATTATACGATCAGCATGTGCACCCAAATTTTGGTTTAACCAATGTTGAATAACTGGGGTTGGAGTATACCCTGGAGCCCCATTATCTGTACCCACTGTCGACTGTTCATTTTCAGCTGTCAGTCTGCTCAAATCTGTACCCTCTGAACTGATTCTGACTTTTTCTGTTCTGACCCTGATATTTTCTGATCTGTTCTCTGTGCCTGTATCTCGTATCAAACGACCGGTACTGTCTCTGCCTTTCCAAATTCGGGCCAGGTTTATGAGGAAAAGGGGTTGGTGGTATTAGAAGGGATTGGCTGAAGACTTTTTGGGTTCTGAGTACAGTGTGCCTTTATTATTAATGTTTTTTATTATTATTCATTTTCCCTACAATTGATCGGACAAGCACCCGTTTTGTTTTGACAGTCTCAGGACTATTCCTGGAATAGTAGATTCTTTCTCCAGAGTATAGGACCCTCGTATTCCACCTGTCTTTCGACTCTCCAAGATCGAACTGATCCTAGGCGAAGGGCCTATACTCTTTCCAGGATCCACCATTCAAACGGTTTAGGTCGGATATCATAGAAATTATTGGTCAGGCCCTGTGCATTTTTTTTTTTTTTTTTGCATCTCCTTTGTTTTGCATTTTTTTGTTTTTGCAACAGGGATTGGTCAATAATTTAGAGATATAAGAACCGATCGGTCAATGAAATGTCCTGAAAAACTATATGCAATTAATGTTGGCTGATGCAGGGGG
Organism: Codonopsis lanceolata; assembly: GCA_013146195.2. NCBI lineage: Eukaryota > Viridiplantae > Streptophyta > Magnoliopsida > Asterales > Campanulaceae > Codonopsis > Codonopsis lanceolata. The sequence goes on from CM028377.1 coordinate 169,943,603, forward strand.
TAGGCTGGCCATGGTGTAGGTAGCAATTCAGAATATATCTATGTGCGTGTGTGTGTGTGCGGGATCTAAAAAGCAGTAAAGTTTTTTTTTCAGATATAAAGCAGTAAATAAAATAGATATGGTCCGTCTTTATGTTCTTTGTGGATTTTCTCGTCTTATTTAGTTTGAGTCCTTAAAATGACAGCGCGAGCAAGCATCTATTCAGATCAAGAAATAGAAAGAAAAATGAGAATCTATCTATTCCTATTAATTACATATTTGTCCTAATCCCCGAAATAAAATGACAGAATTAAAGAATATTTACATATTTTTGTGCGAAATAAATCAAGCAGAAATAAAATATAATAAAGCAAAGCAGAAAAATGAAGCAAAAATAAGCCCATTTTTTAATCCTACCCGAAATTCTATATTATTCTTTTTTTTTTTGACTTTTTTTATATATCCGCAACGGTACCTGAAACGAAGCTATTGCAAGTTTATGATTATTTGCAAATATATATACAGATATATAAAAATGCAATATTCAAAACGTCCATATTTTAGTCAAAAATAATAGAAAACTTTTTTTTTCACTTTTTATGAAAATGAGTCTAGCTCTTCGTTTTTATTTTTCTTTAAAATAAAAACGACGTTCCCCAGCAGAGTCGCCACTGTGAGTGCCCCAGATTTTCAATTTATCCCCTTCCCACCGGATGAAAAGACGGGGTGGTTTCAAAATAAACCATTAAGCGCGTGGAATATGTTTGGCCTCGTTGTGGACTCAAAATGTAAAAATGAGTCGTCATCTTTATTTTAAGGAGAAATAAAGAAAAACCAAAATGTAACTAGATTTGTAATGGGTTCAATGGCTAAGTTATGAGGTGGGAAGGTGTTAGGCATCCAACTCGCCCTTTCGGTCTCAAAATGATTTTTGGCTAAAATATGATTTTATTATATTTATTTAGCAGATGAAATAAAGCATTTAAATAAAATATATCTGTACATATATTAGTACAATACTTTCTACAGCCTCCTTTTGGGAGTTACAAATACATTTATAAATTTTTTGCCATAATAATGGCTCTTTTTAGTGTCATTTCTTATAGAAATTTGGGCAGCACAATTGCTTATATTACTTGCATTTTGCTGCTTAAAAATAGCACTTTTATATAAAAACTTTAAAAAGGCTTACCTTTTGAAGAGTGGGTGTACTTGCTCTGTTCTTCAAGGAGAGGGAGTCATTTTGCTGATGTGTTGTTGTGGAGATTCGAGCAGAGTGACTGCTTCCGAAAGATGCTTTCTAGCACCGGGAACCGGGTGGAACAACTGCTTGTGTTTGTGATGTTGTTTGTTTGCTGTTGGCGGAATTTGGGCAGAGCAACTGCTTGCCTTTTGCTGTTTTGGGCTCTAGATTTGGGCAGAACAACTGCTTGCTTTGAGATTTTTGGATCGAAGGAATAGGGCGGAATCCTAGCGGGGTAGCTAGGTTTCACTTTGACCGGTTGGTTTTGTGTTTGGGGGAGATTTGGTGGAGCTTCGAGGCAAGAGGAGGAAAACTATCAGAGCATTCTCTTAGAACTCACTGTGGAGAAATTTAACTACGTGATCGCGGTGTGTGAACTGTGTGCGTAAACTGTGAAGTGTGTTCGCTCATTGAAGCCGGTGCCTTCGTGCTTAATCAGCTTGTACCGCACACTGAGAGAGTTGTACCAAAAGGAAAGAGCTACAGTGCAAAGGGCACTGTTGGGCGCCACCCATGGAAGGGGTGGGCGTCGTGCCAGGAGATGGTGTGGGTGGCACCAGGCTCCTTTTCTGTCCTCCTTTTTGACACTTTAGCCCCCTGCATTTCACTCTTTGCGCATCCAGCTTTTTCTTTTGCATTTTTAACCGTGTAACTTGACATTTATTAATGTTTAACAGGTCTTGATATCTCATGTCAAGATTACATATCAGAGGTACGAAATTGGGATGTCAACATATGCGTCGCTAATATTTTGATGTTTTGAATTATTCAGACATCACTCATACATGTTATTTCTGTTGAATTTATCATGCCTCGCTAATGTTTGATTCTTTTGAATTTGTTATACGTTGTTAATATTCTGATGTTCTGAATTGATCATGCATCACTCATACATGTTATTCCTATTAAAATTATCATGCATCGCTGATCTTTAATTTCTGCTAAAAATATTTACACATCGCAAAACATTTAGTCCTCACAAATTATAGTGCATCGCATATAATTATGCATCGCTAAAACATTTAAAATTATACATACAATTAATGCGATACAATACATGAAATATATCGTGTGTGCATGCCGACACACTACTCTACTCCCCTGCAGCTCGCGGACCATGATTATTGGTCCTAGCACCCATAACCTGAGGGCTTTTCTGGCCCAGATTACTTGTTGGATCATCATCATCCGTACGACGTACATTGCCAACCGTATCGTTGCCTCGGCAACAATGGCCACTGCTACTACCTTAGGCAATTAACAGGGAAGGAATTTTTCATTCTTCCCCCTTAAAGTTTGAAACTTTATGCAAATTAACCACCCCCTGAATGCTTATTTTACAATTTGGCCCCTCCAAACAAACTTGAACTTAACGGAAGTTGACGACTGTCAACAAAGTTAACGACGAGTGATCCTCGCCCAACAATGCAACACCCTGCCTCATGCAAACATCAAATATTAACAATAAACGATTATGTGCATTGCATTTACATGCGATTAATATCTCACACATAATTTTCACATACCACATCACAACATACATGCATGCTTTGTCATAAATGATATATGATGTTATACATACATGTTGTTCATATGCATATTCTGCCATAAACGTACATATTTCTCATTTTAAATGTTTACATGTTTTTATATATATCACATGTTTTTTTCGTTATCATCATCACTTTGTTCAAGTAGAGATGAACTACGTTTGGTCTGATTCCTGAAAAGGATACGTAGAAAGCCTATTTCGGTAGGCACGACCTTCACAGTACGAAAATTTACATCGAAATGTTTGTATGTTTCCGTGTCGCATGTTCCCAGACACCTTCATCTCGACTTACTTCGTTAGTGCAGGATGAACTATGTTTGGTCTGATTGCTGAAAAGGATACATAGGCAACCTATTTCAGTAGGCACGACCATCATAACACATTTATGTACATCATCATAGCTTTATCCCTAGCAGAAATGAACTACGTTTGGTCTGATTCCTAAAAAGGATACGTAGGCAGCCTATTTTGGTAGGTACGACCATCATAGCACATTTATGTGCATCATCATAGCTTGATGCCTAGCAGAGCCGAACTACGTTTGGTCTGATTCCTGAATAGGATACGTAGGTAGCCTATTTCGGTAGGCATGACCATCATAGCACATTTATGTGCATCATCATAGCTTTAACCCTAGCAGAGCCAAACTACGTTTGGTCTGATTCCTAAAAAGGATACGTAGGCAGCTTATTTCGGTAGGCACGACCATCATAGCACATTTTATATGCATCATCAAAGCTTTATCCCTAGCAGAGCCGAACTACATTTGGTCTGATTCCTAAAAGGGATATGTAGGTAGCCTATTCCGGTAGGCACGACCAACACAATGCTATTATTTGTATTTGCAATATGCTTGTTGGTCGTCCCTATTTAAGATGTTTGCATGCATTCCATGATATAATGTTTACATGTTTTCACATAAAATGATTGCATGCCTTACATGCTAACATGTTTCCAAGCTTATATTTGCTTGCATGCCTAACCTGCTCACATGTTTTCATGCTTACATTGCTTACACATTTCCATGCTTATATGCCAACATGATTGAATGCTTACATGCTTCTCGTACACATTTTTCCATATACATACATGCTCTCATACATGCATATTTACCATATACGTACCTTTGCATATGCAATTATATACTTTCATGTTTATATGATTCAATACGTTCAAGCATTATGTTTACTAGGTCCATTCATAGGAACATAGACATTTCCAGCATCATGTTTACTAGGTCCATCCCTAGGAACATAGAGCAGAACCGAACTACGTTTGGTCTGATTCCTGAAAGGGATAGGTAGGCATCCTATTTCGATAGGAATGACCATCATAGCACATTTGTGTGAATCAACATAGCTTTATCCCCAGTAGAACCGAACTACGTTTGGTTTGATTATTGAAAGGGATATGTAGGCAGCCTATTTCGGTAGGCATGACCATCAGTCCATAATAGCACATTTGTGTGCATCAACATAGCTTTATCCCCAGTAGAACCGAACTACGTTTGGTCTGGTTCTTGAAAGGGATACGTAGGTAGCCTATTACAATAGGTCCGGCCACCACAGAGTATATTCACACTCACCCTATTCCCCTGCAGAACCAAACTACGTTTGGTCTGATTCCTGAAAAGGATACGAAGACAACCTATCCCAGTAGGTCCGACCATCATATACACATGCGTCGCATCACATACATCTACACACGCATGCATACTGCATGTAAACATGAAATTCTAGTATGCATACCATTTCCATAAATATATAAGCTTGTCAATCCTACATGTCATTTTTATATGTCATTTGCACTATCTTTCAATATATGCATGTCTTTTAATATCGCATTGCATTTCGATGATGCATGTCTTTTAATACTACATAGTATTTCGATACCGCATGTTTTTTAATACCGTATTTTGATGCCGCATGTCTTTTAATACCACAATGTATTTCGATGTCACGTGTATTTTAATACCGCACTGCATTTCGATGTCACATGTATTTTAATACCGCACTGCATTTCGATGCCGCATGTGTTTTAATACCACACTACATTTTGATGATGAATGTCTTTTAATACCGCATTTTGATGTCGCATGTCTTTTAAATATCGCATTTCGATGCCACATGTCTTTTAATACCACACTGCATTTCGATGCAGCACTGTCTTTTAAATACCGCATCGCATTTCGATGCCACATGTCTTTCTTTTTAATATTTACTTTTCCGTCGATAATGTCTTTACTTTTCAAATTTACTTTCAGTTGATAATATCTTTTAATTCATAAAAAACCGAAACAAAGACAAAAACAAAAACAAAAACAAAAAAAAAAAAGGAGGATGAGGAGAGGAGGAAAAATCCCACCACGCCCCGACTTGCATTACAAATGTGTTAAAACTCAAATCATATAAAAACATCTTCTTGTGATGCATGTCCCGAAATCGGGAGTCTATATCTTATCAATGACGTTCATCTGCTTGTGAATTAACATTCACTAGCAAACTCCGTCGTTGAGGGGCTCTGTAGACACCCCAATTTCGTACCCCTACGATATAACGTCCTAAAAAATATCAATATATATTTTATAAAACAATCAGACAAACGAACGTTGCTTTTCGTTAGAGTTTCAGGTAACTGGACTTAACAGGGGTTAAACAATAAACGTAAAACTTATAAATATAACTTTTCGCTCATATCTCTGCAGTATAATAATAATAATGTATTTTATAAAAATATTATAACTTATAAAAATGACTTTCTGTTAAAGTTTCAGTTAACTGGACTTAACGACGATTAAATATGCAAAGTAAACAAAACAAACAAACAAACCAAAAGGACTCTTAATGAAACTTGGAAACACCCTGATGGAGCTGCTCCAAGGCAAGAGGATCCGCTCCCCACCCCTTGTTTCCATTCCATCTGCTCCTTCCATCCAAGCAGTCCAAACGACATCGTTCCTCATAAGTCATAAGTCGCCTTGTGTTATTTGTGCTGTTGCGTTTCCAGGGTGTCACCTGGCGCGCCGTGCTGCTACAAACCTATACGCCATTATCTTAACCAACTCTTTTCACCTATAAATAGAGGCCTTCAGCCACTTTCATTCTTACCATCGAAAAACCCCCCCAATATTCACGCATAAACCTTTCCACCATCCGCACTTTCATACCACACCCACAACCCGCAGTATCGTATCCCGCAACATCGCATCTCGTAGCATCGCATCCGACAACAATCGTATCCCGCAGCAATTGTATCTGATAAGTGAATTTTATACACATTTATTGGATATTATTATTCCAGCTTAACTTTGCTATTTCTCGAGATTTTTGTTGCCTAATATTTATTCTAGTGTTGTTTTATAGTTTCAGGAACTTGGAGAACAATTGTGCAAAATATATGCTAAATTGAAGAACATCAGGGACCAAAGTGCAAATTTCTAAAAGTTAGAGTGCAAAAAGCTGAAAATCAGCTTTTATAATTGAGGATCAGCCTTCCTTTTGGGATCCTTGGTTGGCGTGCAGCCCACTTTAGAGTTCTTTTAGGATTTTAGTTGTTTTGTTCCCCTTTACACTAGTTGTTATACAATTATTAGGTATAAATATATATCTTTTAGCTGAAAAAAGGTAGAGAAGTTCTATATTATTTTTCTTTGTCTATGAAAAAGGATTCTCCAAAAATGGTTCAAGGTTTTGTACTTTCAATTATGGGGACCTAACCCCATAATCTAGGAATTTGAGACAACTTGTATTGAATTCTTTTGTTCTAATTATTAAATTATATTCAATTAATTATTGTTTATCAATTTAGATTATCTTTGGTCTGCATTAAAACTCTCACATAATGGTTGCGTTGGTGAATTTGTAAGCTCTTGGGTATATAATGAACTACACTATCCGAATGAATAAGTTATACACTGGCCGTGCTATGTGGACGGATCAAGAAAGCATAGACAAAGCGGGGTGCCAAGCATTGCAAATCGTGATCCAAGCGTCCCAATCTTTACATTAGTGAACGAACCAATAATTGATTGATACATAAGATAGACGAATACAAGATGGATATACAAGGGAATCTTAATTCCTAGGCGTTTTACAAATTTTTATTTATCTCATATTTACATGCTTTATTAAATTAGTTTATTTTATTGCTTTCTAGTTAATTTAATAAAACCAAAAGCCCCTAGTTATTAATTGCTTTATTTTGTTAGATTAGTTAAATTTACTTTAATCAAAACTCAAATCTCTGTGGTTCGACCCTTGCTTCCGCACAACTATACTCCGGTTGACTCATACACTTGTGAGGTAATTTATAACACATCAAGTTTTTGGTGCCATTGCCGGGGATTTTTGTTTTGATTTAGTTAATTTAGCTATTTTTTTTTGTTTTTCTTTAAGAAATCAAAAAATAAAAAATATACAAAAAATTATAAATAAATAAATAATATTAAAAAAATAAAAAATAAAAAATATGGCTTACAACAATTATCCTAATCGCTATGAATGGGAATATGACAATCAACCATCTTTTTCTTCACATAATAACTTTAATGAGCCGCCCTATTATAATTCACCCTTTTATAATGAACTTTCTTCCCTTTCGTACTATTATAATGAGCAGCCCTATTATAATTCGCCCTATTAAAGGTAATCAGCAGGAATGTAAAGGTAATCGATAGAAATTTAAAGTGTGGTAATCGATAAAAATTTAAAGTGTGGTAATCGACAGAAATTTAAAGTGTGGAAATCGACAAAAATGTAAATGTGGTAATCGACAACAAAGTAAATGTGGTAATCGACAGAAATTTAAAGTGTGGTAATCGACATAAAATGTAAAGTGTGGTAATCGACAGAAATGTAAATGTGGTAATCGACAGAAAATGTAAATGTGGTAATTGACATGAAAGTAAATGTGGTAATCGACAGGAAATGTAAATGTGATGTATGTGAAGAGGGGGTGTATGTGTATATGCGATGTGATGCATATGTATGTGATGGTCGGACCTACCGGGATAGGCTGCCTACGTATCATTTTCAGGAATTAGACCAATCGTATCTCATCTATTTATTGTATCATGTTGTTTCACTCAGATGGGGTTTTTTTTTTTTTTGTGATTGTAGGAAAGTCTATGTTTCTAAGGGTGGACCTAGTAAACATGATTCTGGAATATCTATGTTCCTAGGGGTGAATTTAGTAAACATGATGTTGCAATGTCCATATTCCTAGGGGTGGATCTAGTAAACATGATGTGGGAATGTCTATGTTCCAATAGGGATAACATGATTGTGCAAATTAAGTGTTGTTTCTCATATATATCTTGATTTGCATTTGTTCATTCATTACATTAGGTTCTATACTTAGTGGCTAAATGGGCTGTGTACTAGTTAGTGTGGCAACTGTGTATAGAAATTTGCCTTAGAATAGCTTTTATACTTCACAGGTTTCGACAGAAGACTTCGGCTGAAGGCTTCACCAGCAGCCTCCAACGGCAGACCTTGTCTGCACTCGGACAGCATGACGTGTCCAGCTCATCCGAATTTCAAGCTTAAGTGGATTATTTAATTCAGCTTTATTTAGTTTGAATTTGAATTAATCCATCTTCAAATCAGCTCCTGACTTTCAAGACACGCCCCTCCAGCTTTTCCAAAAGAATGAAGACTTTCCCTCCTGAACATGGCAGAGCAGGTGCACAGTCTGACACAAACAGACTGTACCAACTACTGCAGGTCTGCAAACTCTGTATGTCCCCCCACTTGCCAGTTGCCGCACCTACTCCTTTCCATACCCTGATCAGGCTCAGTTGAAGATGAAGTCAACAAAGCAGCTCCAAGTATTTAATGCAATTAACCTAATAGAGTTGTTTCTCACTTCATCTTCCCCAACGGTCTCAAGGATACCCAACTATAAATACTGCCATTAAAAACTGAAGACAAACAATGCTCTGAATCCCTTCTACAACATCAAGTTTTTATAATCAGTGCATTCAAGAGATCATTAACTGATCCACGAAGTCCTCAACAACAGCAAGAAGATCTGCATCAACTCTTAATCATTTACATCTTATTGTTGTACTCTTTACTATTCTTCTGCACATTGAATATTCTACCGTTGGTGGAAATCCTCTGGAAATTCCAAAAGAAGAAAAAGAATGCACTAAGGACGAAAGAAAACTAGTAGAGCTGGACAGTAAAGTCATTAACATCATTACAAGCTCACTAGACACAAGTACCTACCAACAAGTGATCCGGTGTACGTCTGCCAAAGAAATGTGGGAAGCTCTTGTCGAATACTTAGAAGGAGACCAAGACACAAGAGACAACAGAAAGTACACCTTCATCCAGCAAATCAACTCCTTCAAAAAGGATCCCAAGGAGACCTTGAGACAAGCATACGATCGCTTCAGCGAGGTAATAAATAGTTGTTTTTCTCTTGGTAAAAATTATGACAAGAAAGAAATGAACATGATATTTCTAGGCTCATTAGGTAGTATGTGGCAAGTTAAGACTACCGCCATGAAGGAATCCAAAAACTTAAATGAAATGACTCTTCGTAGTCTTTATGCAAGTTTGAAGGTTTACGAGCTCGAAGTTAGTCAAGTTCTAGAGCAGGACAAGCAGTTTAAAACTCTGTCCTTGCCATGGTACAAGAAGTAACTCCAGTTGAAGACAAACCCTCTACTTCCACCAGTGAAAATGATTTTCTTTCAGATGAACAATTTGCCATGTTTGTAAAACTCCTTAAAAACTTAAATGAAATGACTCTTAATTGAAATGACTCTTCGTAGTCTTTATGCAAGTTTGAAGGTTTACGAGCTCGAAGTTAGTCAAGTTCTAGAGCAGGACAAGCAGTTTAAAACTCTGTCCATGCATGCCAGCCATGGTACAAGAAGTAACTCCAGTTGAAGACAAACCCTCTACTTCCATCAGTGAAAATGATTTTCTTTCAGATGAACAATTTGCCATGTTTGTAAAACGCTTTTAAAAATTTGTAAAATATGGAAGGAAGGTCACACACCAGCAACCTTTTAGAAAAACTGCTGAAGGCCCATCTAACAATGAGCTTGTGTGTTATAACTATAGAAAACCTGGTCATTTTGCCTCTAAATGTTTGAAGCCAAAGTTTGAAGCATATCGAAAGCCTCTTTATAAGAAATTTCAAAAACAGAAAGGTATGCTGGTTGAAGTCATTGAAGAGAAACGGGTTGCTACATGGTTTGAGACAGACTCAGAAGAGCATGACGACGATTGTGAGCAAGCCAATCTATGCTTAATAGCTTAGGAATCAAGTCCCACCTATGACTCTGAACATGAAGTCAAAATCTCACCTAGTCCCTTCGTAAAGGTTGAGATCAACTGTGAAAGCTTTAGTAAGGAAGAACTGCTCAAGGATAATCAAGATATGTTTGAGGAGTTCAACTCCTTCAGAGTAGCTTATGTAAAACTCGCAAAGAACTATAAAAAGCTTGCTGCTGAGAATTCTTTGCTAGCAGCTGATATTCAAACTCTTAATAGCTGTCAACAGGAGAGTATCGAGCTAAAAGGAGAAAACAAATTCCTTTGTGACAATGTTGATTGCTTGACTGAACACATCAAAGGACTAGACTAGGAGAAAATTGCCTTACAAAAGACGATTGATTCCTAGAATAGCTCAAAGGAAACCTTGAAGGAATCCTATCCAGCCAAAAGCCAAGTGGAGGTAAATGAGGCTTAGGCTATAATGATGAACCTAGCCCTGCATGCTCTTTTGTCACAGAGAAAGGTGAATCCTCCAAGACTACTGATGATACTTCCTTCTCCAAACAGACCTTCTGCAACAAGGGTAAAAATGGACTTGGCTATACAAGTGTAACATATGTTTACGCCAAGGCTCACAAAGGGAAAGCCAAAGAGACTGCTTCTAATGAGAAGGTTGTTAAAGGAACGGTAGAGAAATCAAAGTCTGCCGACAGCAACTCTGCTAAAGCAAAGTCTGCTGGTGGTAAACCAACGAAATCTCTACTGGTAACTATCAAGTTTGTCTACGAAATGGCCAAGGCTCCCAATCTAGTTGACAATAAACTTAAAGGAATTCTGTCGAATCCTCCTAAATCAGTTCACACCAGACCAGCCAAGGCTAAATCTGCTGGTGATAGATCAAGGAAGACTCACCAGAAACCCCTTAAGCCTACTGTCAACAAGCGAGCTGAACTCAAGACTGTTGTTGGAAAGAAGGAAAGTCATAAGCACTCTATAGCAAAAGCTGATCATAGTCATCCATGGAACTTTCATCTATGTCATTCTTGTAATTGTTTAGGTTATCTGGCCCCAGAATGCCTGTTAAGGTTCACACCAAAATCTGAGAGATCTAGTTCTCTCGAAGGTTAGGTAGGTATAGGTCTCAAAAGGTTGCTAATCCTCAAGACCCAAAAGAAAATAAAGGGGACCTTGTTCTTTTGACTTTTTTAGGTCTGCTTCATGGCTATAGATTCATAAAATAAGGAAATCTGGTACCTCGACAATGGCTGTTCAAGACTCATGACAGGAAACAAAAGTCTACTCTTAGATATAGATGAAGCTAAAGGTCCTATGGAAATTTTCGGCGACAATGCAAGAGGGAAAACGATTGGGTATGGCTCAATCACTAGAGGAAGTCTCTCCATCATCAAAGTTTCTCTAGTGAATGGCTTAAAGCATAATCTTATGAGCATATCTCAATTCTGCAACAAAGGTCTTATTTGCCAATTCTCCTCCAACCAATGTCTCATCAAAGATCATGAATCCTCCTAAACATTGCTGACCGGCAATAGACAAGGAAACATCTATGTCCGGGACTTGAACCTTCTAGGGAGATCCTCCAGTCTTTTCCTTGTTGCTAACAATATTCGTGACAACAGTTGGCTTTGGCACAAGCGTCTCAGTCACCTCAACTTTAAGTACCTCTCCAAGCTCTCCAAAGATGGGCTTGTCAAAGGTCTACCTACGGTCTCTGCCGACCATGACAAAAGTTGCAAAGCTTCCCTACTAGGAAAACTCTCCAAGTCTTCCTTCAAAGCAAGTCAGTAATGTCAACTTCCAGATCTCTTCAACTTCTCCACATGGATCTCTTTGGACCAATCACTACTGCCAGTATCTTAGGAGACAATTATACCCTTGTAGTAGTTGATGACTACTCTCGATTCACCTGGATCGAAACAATGACTTCAAAGGATGAGACATACGATCTAGTCACCGCTCTTTTTAGAAGACTTCAAACTCAAAAGCTTGAAGATGTAAGTGACATCAGATCAGACAATGGCACCGAATTTAAAAACACTGGTGTTGAAAGATATTGTGATGATCATGGGATCGGCCACTACTTCTCTGCTGGTGGAACTCCTCAAGAAAATGGTGTAGCTGAACGGAAGAACAGAACACTCACTGAAGCAGCAAGAACTATGCTGGCAGAAGCTAGACTTCCGAAATACTTTTGGGCAGAAGCCGTCAATTCTGCATGTTTCACCCAGAATCGATCCCTAGTAAATAAATTCCATAATAAAACTCCATATGAAATAAGGAGTGGAAAAGCCCCAAATATAGGATTTTTCAAAATCTTCGGCTATAAATGTTTTATTCTATACAATAGAAAATAATATAGAGGTAAATTTGATTCAAAATCAGACGAAGGAATTTTTCTGGGCTATTCCAATCATTCAAAAGCATTTCACATATTTAACAAAATTTCATTGAAAATCTTAGAATATGTGCATGTTACTTTTGATGAATATGATTTATTAGAGCCACGAGTGGGTCCAAATGTTGTTGATGATTCTAATGATTTTGAGATAGGTACAAGTAAAGCTTCTACTTCTTCTTCACCTCAGAATCCTCCAACTACAGACTCTTCAAGTTCTGCTAATCCAGCACCAGCAGACTTCAAGTTTGTTGGTACCTCCTCTAACCCTTCTATTAACCCAGAACCTATCTCTTCTGTTCTACCCTAAACACTTTTGCAAATCACTCACCCTTCTTGTTCACCAGAAAATGAAGGTCTCGAAAATCCTATCTCTTCTGAACCTGATTTTGGTGAATCACCTTCTCTACCATCTCCAGAATCTTTAAGGGAAGATCTCACCAGAAGTGATCTTCCTCCAACTGTTATTGAAACAAGAGATAACCCCATCTCTCAAATCATTGATAATCTCAACTCAGGAGTTCATACGAGAAGTAATGTTCGAAATGAGACTATGTTTGCCTTTGCATTCGTGTCTGAAATCGAGCCAAAGAAGATTGATGAAGCTATCAAAGACCATTACTGGATTGAAGCTATACAAGAGGAGTTGAACAAGTTTGAAAGATGCAAAGTGTGGAGCTTAGTTAAAAGACCTACTGGCCATCCAGTCATAGGCACCAAATGGTATTCAAGAACAAGAGAGATGAAGATGGAAATGTCACCAGAAACAAAGCTAGACTGGTTACTCAAGGCTACCGAAAGGAAGAAGGAATTGACTTCAATGAAACATTATCTCCTATTGCCAGATTAGAGGAAATCAGAGTCTTTCTAGCCTATGCATCGTTCATGGAGTTCAAAGTATATCAGATGGATGTAAAGAGTGCCTTTCTCAATGGTGATCTTCAAGAAATGGTATATGCCGAACAACTTTCAAGTTGTCATCCAAGACAAACATGATCAAGTATATCGACTCAAGAAAGCACTCTATGGCCTCAAACAAGCTCCTAGAGCTTGGTACGAGACTCTATCCAAGTTCTTAATCAAACAAGGATTCGTGAGAGAAAGAAAAGACACAACTCTATTCATCCTCAAGCACAAAGGTCATTCTCTTCTGGTACAAATCTATGTGGATGACATCATATTTGGATCTACAAATCAAAGCCTGTGCAAGAGATTTTTTTTTTGGGAAACAGGGGCGGCACCTTGCAAAAATTTATTGATAAAGAAAGAAATACAATAGATTCGAGAAGCTAATGCAAAGCAAGTTCGAGATGAGCATGATGGGAGAGCTCACCTACTTTCTAGGACTTCAGATTCAATAGACTTCAGACGGGATATTCATCAGCCAAACCAAATACGCAAAGGAACTTATTAAGAAATTTGGTCTTGGTTCAGCTAAAGGATTCGAGACACCAATGTCTACCGATTGCCATCTTGACAAAGATGAGAAGGGAAAGCAAGAGAACGTGACAGAGTATCGAGGAATCATAGGTTCACTTCTTTACCTTACTGCTATTAGACCTAACATTATGTTTACTATTTGTGTTTGTGCTAGATTTCAGGCAGATCCAAAGGAAACACATTTGCTTGCTGCTAAACGTATCATCAGATATGTTTCAACATATACAAATTTGGGTATCTGGTCTTCAAGAATGAACAACTTTGATCTAGTTGGATACTCGAGATGCAGACTATGCAGCCTACAAAGTAAGCAGAAGAAGCACCAGTAGGACCTGTCAATTTCTTGGAAATAGACTTGTCTCTTGGTCATGAAAAAAGCAAGGATCAGTTGCAAACTCAACCACAGAGGCAGAGTACATTGTTGCCAGCAGCTGTTGCTCTCAACTACTTTGGATGAAGCAACAACTTGTGGACTACAACATCAAGACTGCAAATTGTTCTATTATGTGTGACAACACCTCTGTAATTTCAGTGATACACTCGAAAACAAAGCACATTGATATTTGTTATCATTTCCTCAAAGATCATGTGGAGAAAGGTTTGCTTATTTAAGGAGAAATCTTGGTACGATTGATCCTACAGCTTAAAATTTATTTTTAAGCAGCTGACTGCCACTTTCTTCTCTAAGTACATTAAGGACGAAAACAAGAGGAGACAACAAAGAGGACTTTCCCGACATTGCTGCTGAAATGGTGGCCAACCCTGCTCCTATGGTTGTCACGCGGTTCAACATGGATGCGTATGACGATGCAAGTGCTGCTATCCTTGCTGCCAGGGAAAAGGTTTATAAGCTATCCTCTACCGTTGCCCGGGACATTCTGCAAGAAGCAAAGGTGCTGGCGGATGAGTCTGAGCACATCACGATGAGAGTCAAAGTTATGAAGACCCGAAAGAAGATTGGTTTCTCACCAGATAAGACTGAGGTCTTGGCTGACATTCGTGCCAAGATCAAGGTAGATGTCAAGGCCAGGCTATATGCTGAAACAGAAGAGCTTCAAGCAGAATGGATTCATAAGGAACTGAAGGCCAGTAGACGTGCAAAGTCTGTTGGCAACTCCTCTACTGTTGCTGGACGAACATCTTCTCCCCAGCCATCCAATCCTGAACCAACAACCTCCACTCCCCAGCCATCCCAAACCCCAAAACGAATACCCTCTTCTGACCAACCCTCACCATCACCCAAGCCGAAACGCAGGCGATTGCGTAAAGGCCTACCGACCAAGCCACCAGCAGACCCTGTCATCTCTGCCGATGAAGCCTCTGGATCTCCTATCCAGTTGCTAAGGCCGAAAAGGAAGTCTACTGGTACTCAACCTTCTACCCCTTCTACTCAGATGGAGTCACCCCCTCCGGAGGAGCCAATCACCCCTGAGGAGTCTATCCCTCAAGAGGAGCCTACCAACCACCAACTCCAACACCTCCCTCTCCCTTCAACTATTCTCTAAACCCCTCTACTACTCACTCACCCACTCCTACCCAAACCAACACTACACCATCCGAACGAAACCAACCCATTCCACTCATCCTAACCCCCTAGTTTCCCCTATCCTTTCCTCTACTGCTACAAAGTTCATCTTTGAACTTTTGCCAGTAGCATAACTCTTGACCAAGCCTGCACCCCTCCACCAGAACATGCTCCTGTGAGACCAGAAGCCCTTTCCTATCCCCCCTCCTTCCTTATGGTTCTCCACTGAACCTCTACAAATCCCTTCCAATATCTGTGATCTTTCGGACACATATATTGAAATCCCCCAACCCCTACTTCATCTTCACTTCAATCAAATTCCTCTTAAAGCCATACTTTCCCCACACCCGATTCCTCCTTAACCTCTAACTCAGCCACTCCACCTCTCCAGCAGCCCTTTCGACCTACTGCAGCTACTGCAAATGCCACCTATGCTGCTACTGCTGCTGAGCCTATATAACTAGACCTCGACCCTTCTCCATCCCAACCGGCAAACAATGAAGTCCCGCGCCTTTTGGATGCCATATACAACAGGCTGGGAGAACTTACAAGTATCTCCACAGCTGCTGCAGAGTTTACAATTGCATCTTCCATGGCTTCAGACAGGAATGCCGCCATCCTCCGCCAATTCAAAGAGGATGTTTGGACCAAGTTTGGAGAAATGAAACACGAGTCTACCGATCTGAAGATCAATATTTAAGCTCAACGCAACGAGTGTGTCAGAATCAACTCAACTCTCTTCTACCAGCTTTTTCAAAGCATAACCCCCCACCTGGGTCACGGATGCCCTCTAGTACTGCAGCTCAACGATCAAGCTCTTGAAATAGCACATGGTCGAATGGCACCCAAGCGCAAATGTGATCTAGCCATCATGGAGGAGAGACAACTGTGGTCTATGAACCGAGTTCTAATGGACGAGAACAACAGCCTACAAGAAGAACTTGACTACCGTTCTCGCTCCACCAGACAACAGACATCTGCTGATGAAGAGTACACCAGAAGAGTTGAAGAACTCGAGCGTCAGTGCTGCGAAAGAGAAGCAGCTGATCGAACAGACAAAGGAAAAGGAAAAAGGCCTTGGTAGCTTATAGCTTTCTATCCTTATCCTTTGTATCTATCTTTTTTGAAAACTTTGTAGAGATTAAACTTCTTGTTTGAAATACAGAAGTTCATCCGTTTCAAAAATCCCTACTGTTTTATTCCATGTTATTTAAATTCATATATCTGCTTGGAATTTAAACATCATGTTTAAATTTATTTTAACTGTGTGCTCTAATCCTTGTGCTTGTTCTCTATATCTCTTCTGCTGTAAGCATTTAGATTAGCTTTTACATTTGAGGTGTTCTTTTTGATAAAGGCATGTCTGCAATTATAAAACTTAAAAAGTTTTTTTTTCTGACATGCTATTATCTATCCTTAAGCTTTCATAGCCCTCACTTGTAAGTAATGATGACCAAATACAAATAGGAGGAGATTATTGTTTCTCATATGTAACTTGATTTGCATTTGTTCATTCATTACATTAGGTTCTATACTTAGTGGCTAAATGGGATGCATACCAGTTAGCATGGCAACTGTGTATAGAACTTTGCCTTAGAATAGTTTTTAGACTTCACAGGTTTCAACAGAAGACTTCGGCTGAAGGCTTCACCAGCAGACTTCACCAGCAGCCTCCAGCGGCAGACCTTGTCTGCACTCGGACAGCATGACGTGTCTAGCTCATCCGGATTTCAAGCTTAAATGGATTATTTAATTCAGATTTATTTAGTTTAAATTTGAATTAATCCATCTTCAAATCAACTCCTGACTTCCAAGACACGCCCCTCCAGCTTTTACAAAAGAATGAAGACTTTCGCCTCCTGAACATGGAAGAACAGGTGCACAGTCTGACACAAACAGACTGTACCAACTACCGCAGGCCTGCAAACTATGTTTGTCACCCACCTGCCAGTTGTTGCACCTACTCCTCTCCATACCCTGATCAGTCTCAATTGAAGATGAAGTTAACAAAGCAGCTCCAGGCATTTAAAGCAATTAACCTAAGAGGACTGTTTTTCACTTCGTCTTCCCCAACGGTCTTAAGGATGCCCAGCTATAAATACTACCATTAAAGACTGAAGACAATCAATGCTCTGAATCCCTTCAACAACATCAAGTCTTTATACTCAGTGCATTCAAGAGATTATTAACTGATCAACGAAGTCCTCGGCAACAACAAGAAGATCTGCATCAACTTTTAATCATTTACTTCTTATTGTTGTACTCTTTACTATTCTTCTGCACATTGAATATTCTGTTTTTCCAGATATTCAATTACCCAGCCCCAAAACACAAGTCAAATATTTTGTACACGATCCATTAGATAATTCTGTAATAGAACTAGTGGAAAATATAGTGCACATTTAAATCTAAGGTTAACTGCTTTCGTGGTGGACGTAGCACTCTTTATAGTGCGAACCATCTCAAAATACATATGTTCCTTACTAACTGCTTTATACTGTCTTCATTATATTTACTTATTCCCTTGAGCAGCAAACTTAAGTAATCAGCTAAGTCTACCGGTAATACTTCACCAGCAGACTTAGTCTGTCCTCCTTACAAATCTTCCGCTACTTCAATCTTTTTAATAGATTGCAAAGGCTTGTTTTAGGAATTATTACAAAAAGTTTTAAGTGTTTAATAAGCTATTCAACCCCCCTTCTAGCTTATTATTGTGCCCTTTGTGACTAACACAAAGAGATGTCTAAATGTATAAGACCTTTTGATATAAACTTTTCGGGATGACCCGAGATAATGGGCAATTTTAAAATCTAAGGTTAGACACAGCACATGTCTTGTTTGACCCAATGGTTAAATGATTGACAATAAATATGTGCATTACAAAAATGTTTTTATTACTCCCTCCATTCCAAAATATAAGTCATTTTGGAGCTTTTCACACAGACCAAAGAAATATATTATAAAGACTAAACTGCCCTTATTTACTTTACTTCAAACATGAATGATGGGTCTTTTGATACTCTTACCCAAAGAGTCAAACACAAGTTACGGAATCAATAAATATGGGTAGAATTGGAAAAAAGAAGGAAAAAAGTTCATTGAAAATTGCAAAGTGACATCTATTTTGGAATAAAAAAACTCTCCCAAAACGACTTATATTATGGAACGGAGGGAGTATATGTTCATCTGTTCGATGTTAAGAGTTGGGTTTTAGATTCCCAAAGAAAATGTATTTTGAAAATATTTTATTATTTATTTATGTGTTACTTATTATTTATGTATGTACATATATATTAAAAAAATATTTTTAACTTTAAAAGAAAGGTTAAATAATATAATGTTTATTTTTAAAGAAAATGTTAATTATTTGTATGTTATAAAAATAACTTCTTATACAAAAAAAAAAAAAAAGCATTTTAGTTGGATAAAAGGGATTTGTGATAATTTATTAAATATGTTAGCCCTCAGAAGATGAGAGAAATGTTGCATGTGTTTATGTAGCAAATGCTCTTGAGATATATGAGTATAAATCTGTGTTATTTTATTTATTCTCGAGTTAGAAGAGATTTGCTGCGCATACGTTGTACCACAGAGTTTGTGGATGAGATTTATGAGTCTCTTCCTCCTCAGGCAAGGCATCTGGTTGACCAGACAAGATTCGTTCCGTTCTTGGGGGCGCTGGGAAACATTCCTAGCTTTTTGAATATTCATGAAGTGATGCGAGAGTATTGGTGAGACACCACTCATACCTTTCATTTCGCTTGGGGAGAGGCTACCATGATACTAGTTGATTTTGCTGCTATCACGGGTGTTCCTACTTGGCAAGGCATATGTTTGGCACCAGATTTGGAGCTTAGGCTCTGTAGTGACGAGGTTCATGATTTGTTGGGCTTTGAGCCCGTGTACAAGAGTAGCGATAAGATACGCATTCCTAATGTAAGGATTGGCTCTGGGTAACTCGTTAAGTTAATGATGTCGACGATATGGCAGTAGAGCGAGTCACCCGAACATTTATGCGCTTCTTTCTAGGCTTTACTCTATTCACAAATGCTTCTTATGCTTTGCGTAGATCTCTGCTGAGTTGTCTTCAGGACTTGTATCAGGTCTCAAAGTATGATTGGGGACAGGCTGGCCTGGCCGAGTTGTATTTTTGCATGGATTAGGCTTGTCGTAATGAGATCACTAGCATGACTGGTTTCACCATCTCTTGAGAGGTAAATACTTTTACTATATTTTATTATCTATGTATATGTATTTGTATGTATATAATTTTAAGCATTTTGCTAAGGGAAATCTTATTTACAGGTATGGTTTTATTTTGTGTTCGAGCAGATGCCCTTCCGGCGCGAAGTGCTACCTTAGGCTCCTCCTTACCTGTTAGGGTATAATGACTCTAATAAGGTTCCTCTTCAGTGGGAAACCCTTTTTGACATGGGTGTCGTTCGAACTTTCTTGGCTCGAGTTCGCATGGAGTCAGTGAATTTTTATCCATGGAGCTGGTTCACTGGTGTGTAACAGGTTGCCGTGGAAGCCAGCCGTTTTCGCATTTTAATGCGATATGTGCTATGTGATTCCATGTATTTGGGGGATCGAGTGAATAGACAACATTTGTTTCTCCGATCACTGCCTATGGCACCTGGCCTCTTCCACCAGGGATGCTTATCCTTAAGAGTATGCCTCATCAGTATGAGTACATGGCGCGGTATATTGTTCCTATCAATATTTATCCATCCATGTCATATAATGACTTTGCAAGGAGGATATTGTATCCCATGCCCTCTAGACGGGTTTCTGATACAGCCCTAACCCGCTGGATTTTTATACTCTGTGTGCCATTCCGACGAGCGTGATTCATGTCCGTGGTGAACAGCTTGTTGAGGAAGCTCTGACAAATGAAAAGATTCCTACTCCTTACCGGCTCCCAGAGGGTATGCGCTCGGTAAAAGACTATGCTTTATATCTTGTATTCATTATTGTATTTGTTTCGTATTTCATTGGTATCTAAAATGTATTTGTTTTGCGTGATTCCAGGTGAATGCACAGTCATATCTTCAGTTATTGAAGAATTTCTTCAGCATATCTCGACAATACTGCAAAGCAAATACGACACTCTCGTGTCGGGGTAATGATGCAGTTGGCAATGTACGTCGTAGGGACGATGATGATCCAACAGGTAATCTAGGCCGAAAAGGCTCTCCGGTTATGGGTGTTGGGACCAGCAATCATGGTTCGCGAGCTGCGGGAGTGCAGAGGAGCATGTCGGAACGCGCACACTGATGTATTTCATGTATTATATTAATTGTATGTATAAACTTAAACTTTTTAGCGATGCATTATTATTTGAAAGGGTTTAAATGTTTCACGATGCGCAATTAATTCAACATAAATTAAACATTAGTGATGCATGACTAATTTAAAAGAATCAATCATGTTAGCAATGCATGATAAATTTAACATAAATAGCATATATGAGTGATGCATGATCAACTAAAAATTATTGAAATATTAACGACGCATAACTAATTCAAAAGAATCAAACGTGAGCGATCCATGATCATGTCAAAGAAATAAAGATCAAGGATACATTTACTTAACATAATTAAATGCATGCAAGAGGTCATGTAATGTGCAATAAATATTAGGAGTGCATATTTTAATTCAAAAGAATTAAATGATGCATATGTATAAATCATGTTAAGAACAATAAGTATCATAAATGCATAATTTAACTTAAAAGGATTAAATATTGCAAGAAATTATATCAAGAGAGATAAATATCATGGATGGGCAATTTAACTCAAATGAATTAAAAACTTGCAAGAGATCATGTTAAGAGCAAAATAAATATCAAGGATACATAATTTATAAAGAATTAAATATCTGCAAGAAATTAAGCTAAAAGAAAATGAAGATGCAATGATTTAACTCAAAAGAATTAAATCTTTGCAAGGGATCATGTAAGTAGAGAATATTATCTATCGGCGGTGTGTAGCTATTTAGGGGTGACACCAAATAATGCAATAAATTTGACCTGACACTGGACCAAGCAAATTATATGCACGTATATCTAAAAGGCAAAATTTTGTTTTATTTTATTTGGAAAAAAATGATTTTTACCAGTTATTATGCACACTGTATTTTGGGGAAAGCAGAGGCTCGTGGGCGGCTGCTTTGGCTGTTGAGTGAATGAGAGATGGGAGTTATTTGGTCGGTGAGGGGCTATCAAACAGACTCCAATAAGTGAGCTACAAGCGTAACCTGTAGATAGGTTACAGTTTTTGTCAAACTGTCGGGTAGAATGGCTGAAAAGCTGGGTTGGAACAAAAGGTCAAAGGGTGCGGCTCCTGGAGGAAAGGCGCAGCTCCTTTGGAAATCAAAGGGGGAGTGGCTCCTTATAGTGGGGAGTGGCTCCATGCCCTCCCCACTTATTCAAGGGCAGTTCTCAATTTTTCCTTTAAAAGGACGGACTCACTCTGTCTTCTTTGTATATCTGTATCTGTAAACTCTTTCGTAGCTGTGAGTTCACTTTTGTATCTGTAATAACATCACTGTCTTAGGACCACAATCCATTTGTGTCCCTTTTCTGTTTGTATCTGTGATCGCAAGAGGCTGGTAAGCTAACTATTCATAATCTTTCAGTGCATTGTCTGATTTATTTTATCTGTTGTCTGCTTATTGCAAAAGAAGTGCTAAATGTCTGTTATTTACCCAATGCAAGAATAAAACTATGGGTGACTCATTTATATCTACGGTATGTCTCGAAATGTACGAGACTAGATTGGACCGGTGGAAAAGTTTCATGCGTGGGCACGAAAAGGCAACGCTTTCACGTAGCGTATGGTTTTCGATGTATCTTTGGCTGGAGAGGGTTACATATAAATTTGGAAATGCTCCAGGCTGCTTCATGCTTCTGGTCAACAAACTATCATTTGTTTAATTTTTTGATGAACGAAATATGTCCCACTTATAAAGAATTTTTTGCTATGACTGCTACGGGGACATAATTTTTGTAGCTGTTCTATCTACAACTCGCACTCCATTCATGGCTATCAGGGAAATGTTTGAATTTGATCCAATTGGGATAAATGGATGATTTGACTTATTCCAATTATTATGGCCATTACTTGTGGGTCGCCCGGCGTGCGCCCGCGCCCCGCGTGCCCTTGGATAGGGGTGCGCGTACGTGCGGATGCGGGACACCACTGCTCTCATTCTATCCTCCCTTGTTTAGGGGAAAATGAAATTAAAAGTGCGAGAGGAGTGCTGTCTAAAATAGCGCGTTGGAATGCGCCTCAGTTGACTTTAGTGGATTTTTGATCCAATATGGGAACTTTGGGTTTCCCACATCAAGTTATCCCTTGTTTAGGGGATACCAGGATATGGGAATGCATCACCCTTTCATTCTCATTCTCCCTTTTTTAGGGGAAAACAGAAATGTGCAAAAAAGGATGTTGCGACGCCCCCACTATGGATTTTATAAAAATAGCCTTATGGCCTATTTCGGATCACTTATGGGTGCTTTGGGTTTCCTGCATCAAGTTATCCCTTGTTTAGGGGATACCAGGATATAGGAATGCATCATCCTTCCATTCCCATTTTCCCTTTTTTAGGGGAAAACGGAAAAGTGCAAGAAAGGAGTGTTGTGAGGCCCCACTGGATCCAAAATGTTTTATAGAGTCGACATCTTTATTTTAAGGCAAAAATAAAGCAAAACCAGAAAAAGAAAAACCAGAGATTATAAAAAGGGTTCGGAGGCTTAGTTACTAGTTGGGAAGGTGCTAGGCACCCAACTCGCCCTTTTGGTCTCAAAAGCGGTTTTTGGCTAAAGTATGCTTTTTGTTATATTTATTTAGCAAATAAACGAAGCATTTAAAGACAGGAAATAAAAAGCAAATACATCCGCAGCTACATTATTTATGGACTTGCACCCGTCTCCTTACAATAATTACAGATATATTTAAAAATATTTGGCCATTATAACGGCTCTTTTACATAGTATTTTCTAACTAAATCCGGGCAGCACAACGACTTATATTTTCTACATTGGGCCGGATTTAAAGAACAACTTTTATAAAAATAACGCCCTTAAAGGCTATTACCTTTTAGAGTAAAGTGTGCTCGCTTTGTCCTTCTCGGGAGAGGGAGACTTTTATGCTGCTGCTGCTGTGATTTGGGCAGAGTGATGGCTTATTTTTGGTGGTTTTGGCTCGCTCACTCGGGAAGAATGACGGCTTAGTTTTGGTGGTTTTGGCCTATTTACTTGGGCGGAATAACGGCTTATTTTGGGTGATTTTAGCCTATTTACTCGAGCAGAGTAACGGCTTACTTTATGGTTTTTGGGCCGGGGAAATAAGGTGGATACCTAACTAAATGGCTAGGGATTACTTTTAACCGGTGGGTTTTTGTTTTGGCGTAGGTTTGGCGTAGTTTTGGCAGGGTTTTAAGGCTTTATAGGCTGACCACTCCCTATCTCACTTCACTCACTATTTTCTCAGCGTTAGGACGACGCAGAGAAAATTTTCAGCGTTTCTTCTCGATCTCTTCCGGGCTTCTGAAGTGAACCCCAACGCTCTTATTTATAGCTGGAGGAAGGGACACATCGGGGATTAAAAATCCCTTCAGTGCGTTTGTTTTTCTTGTACACCAGGCTTCAGTTCTTGTACAATGCGTTAACTGGGAGTGGTACTGTAGCTAGCTGGGCGCGGATCCAACCTCCTTTTGGCGCGGCGCCAGATGGTCCTTTTGGCCTCGCCAAGGTACTATTCTTCTTTCAAAATTGTCACTTTTATCCCTCGCATTTTACTGTTTCGCGCATCCTGCTTTGCCTTTCGCATTTTTAACTCCTGTAACTTGACATTTGTTAAGTTTAAAAAGTTCTTGATATCACATGCCAGAGTCACACATCAGGGGTACAAAATTGGGGTGTCTACAGAGCCCCTCAACGATGGAGTCTACGGGTAACCCGAGGCTTACTGAGTAGACGAACATCGTTGATAAACAATAGACTCTCCAATTTCGTTCAATTAAAATAGGAGGGGAATGCAATAGGTAACAGTTATAATGCAACAGTTTATAATGCTAACCAAACTCCATAGCCTAGACATATTTAGTCGGTTATAACAGGTTATCGTAGTTTTGAAGCAAATACGCAATGAAATGCTCTAATGGTCAGACCTACTAGTGTAGGCTGCCTACGTATCCCTTAATAAAGGAACTTAGACCAAAATGTAGTTCAAGCCAAAACCTAAACTATAACTCGTGCAATGATCATGCCTACCGAAATAGGTTGCCTACGTATCCTTATACAAGGAATCAGACCGAGACGTAGTTCACTCTGCCGGGGACCAAATGTTGTGGTGCAAGTGCGGCAATGCTAAATGAGCGAGTGATTTAAAGCTTTAACAAATGAGTGCTGCAAAGGTAATTATAACGTGCTGTGATGGTCGCATCTACCGAAATAGACTGCCTACGTATCCTTAGCCAAGGAATCAGATCAATCGTAGTTCGTCTGCGGCTATGCGGCATGAATTGTCTCCTCGAAGAACACTGCCTTCGTCGGAGGACAAGACCTTTCCCTCTGATCCGGGGTTGTATGCCCCTTAAAAGAAAGTTTTCCAACACAGCGATTGATGTCTAGAATTCAATGTCTCCTCAGGCACTAAGCCTTCATTGGAGGACAAAGCATTTCCCTTGCCCCGGGGCTGCCCGCCCGTTAGGAAAGTCTTCCAAACATCATACAAATGCACAAAAAAGGAAAATACCTTCCTTTTCTTACCCTTGTCGTGCCCATGCAGCAAATTGTTGCTTCTGTTGCTTTGCTGCTTCTTGCTGCTTTATGTTGCTCTTTGTTGCTCTTCTTTGCACTTTCTTTGGGGATTTTCTTTTGTCGAGTTCCACTTTTCTTTGGAAAATCATTTCCCCTGTTCCGCTATATTTTCGACTTTAACTGGAAAATCTTTCTTGATGCTGCTGCATTTTTTTCTTTGTTGCTCTTTCTAACCTTGGTTAGAAGTTTCCTTTTCCTTGCTGTTGCATCTTTTGGTTATAGCTGAAATCATCTTTTCCTTTTTCTTGCTGTTGTTTTTCCTTCTCGCTCCATTTTCTAGCTTTAGCCGAAAATCTCTTCTTCTGCCGCCACATTTTCTTTTGTTGCATGTACTTCATACATTTTTTCTTTTTCTTTTCTTGTACATGCATTTTCCCTCTCCCGATTTTTTCTTTTTTTCTCTTTTCTTCTTTTTTTTCTTTTTTATTTCCATGCATGCTTGCCATTTCTCTTTATTTGCATGCTTATTATCCGTTTATTCTCTTTTGATCCTTCTCGTTTTTTTATTCTTCACATTATTTTCTTCCTCTTTTTTTTCATTTCATCCTTTCATCTTTCTTTTTTTCTTTTCTTTTCTCTTTTTCTTCTTTATTCTTCTTCTATCTTCATTCTTTCTTTATTCTTTTTTTTTTCTTTCATTCTTTTTTTCTTCATCATTTTTTTCTTTTTTTTTCTTTTCTTTCTTCATCATTTTTTCCTTTTTTTCTTGGCTTTTCTGCTTATTTTGCGGCTGATCTGCTGGGGATATTACTTTTCCATTGCCCTCTGATGGATGGCCGTCGAATTTGGTTAACAAAATTACTTTTGTTAACTCTTCGTTAAGCTTTGGGGCCATTTTGCAACTTTTGGAACCTAGGGACTTGAGTGTCGCAGCTTCAAACTTTGGAGGGGGAAAAAGGAAAAATTCCTTTTTCCTCCCCTTATTAGTGATGGGGGAGAAAGGAGGGGAGCTACTGCTCCTTCCTTCTTCATTTTCTTTCTTTCTGCAATTCCTCCAATGCCATTGTTATCCTTTTGAGTTTTTCTCCATTTTTGCTCCTTTTCTCAATTTTCCTTCGCCAACTCAAGTGTTTTTCTCTAGCAAATAGCTTCTTCATCACGATCCAATAAGGGGAAGGCTCCTATGCACCCAGAATCTGGCGAAAGGAGGAAAGAATTTCCTCATTTGATTCGGAATAAGGTCAAGTACCGATATTCTAAGGACGACTGGGGCAATATCATCCGCAATCGGAACACCCATGTGTTCAATCTTCCTCCCAATTCTTAAGTTTCTTCTTTTTTAGATCTGCTTGGATATACTTCAGATCTGCTAGATTTTAGCACTGCTTGGCACTTTTGGAGCATTCCTGACTCTGTTAATAATGCTTATGCATGTCCTATTTATGCCTAAATGATGCAATTAGGTAATGATGCATGAAATTTATGCAATTTATTCTTGCGATGCATGATTGAACTAGTAGTCACTATTTGACCCTACTATGCATGATTTATACTATAAATGAAATTGGGGCTATATGATGCATGTTCTAGGCTAAAACATATTTTGCATGCTATATGTTCACGAAACGGACTTTTCGGAATACAATTCATTTTTTTCCGGATAAATTTTTGGGCACATTTTTCGGATGAATACAGGACAAAACAGATATATTTTATGCCCTAAAATTTATTTCTCATGCATGCTTATGCTGTAGGGACATAATAAATGTCATAGGAATATTTATTTTTATGATCGGTGACATTTTATTCTCTTTTTAGTGCATCTCTAATGCAGCTTATCGGACAATAAATGCAAATGATGGATGCATGTATTACTTTATTTGATACAAATGCAATGCAGAAAAATTATAGGATGCTTACTAACATGATGCATGGGCACTCTTTATTTTATTATGCATACGATAATGCAAAAATGCAGTACATATCTTTAAAATGCAAAATACACTTTATATGATGCCTAGGATGCAAAAATACCTATTTAGATGTGAAAAATATATATATTCTTTTTTTATATATTTTTTATGTTTTTACTTTATGTGCATATGAAAATGCAAGGAAATACAGCATACATACAAAATATACATTTCTATTTATTATTCTTTTTTCTTTCTTTTTTTAATTATTTTTTTATACAAAAATGCAAGTAATATAGCATATACCTGCGACATATACACATTTTTTTAATTATATATTTTATTTTATTTTA
Source organism: Codonopsis lanceolata (assembly GCA_013146195.2). Classification (NCBI taxonomy): domain Eukaryota; kingdom Viridiplantae; phylum Streptophyta; class Magnoliopsida; order Asterales; family Campanulaceae; genus Codonopsis; species Codonopsis lanceolata. Next base: position 169,971,019 of record CM028377.1, read on the forward strand.
TTTTATCTTTTTTTATTTTATTTTTTTTGCACGCCAAATTATTATTATTATTCACATAAAATGCATCACATGAAATTAGCATGCTGCAATTTTATGATTCACGAAATACGATGCATGCAACATGTTTATTATTTATCCTTACTTATCGTTATTATTATTTATATTTATTCATCCATTTTTTTTTTATTATTGCGAGGAAAATAAAGATAGTAGACTTACCTCTTCTTTCCTTTTTTTTTAGTACCGCAGGCCATTCCAGAAGGGTTCGGGCTTCTTGTACCAATGTAATGGAGATTTTTTACATGTTGCCCGAGGCCGCACAGGTTCTAGTGGAGGGTTCTGGCTTCAGTTCCTTCCTTCATGCTTTTCGTCCCTTCACGAGCTACCTGCCGATTTTTGATGTGCTACGGGACTATTAGTGGGACACCACCCATACCTTTCACTTTAGCTAGGGGGAGGCGACCATGACCCCCTGTGACTTTGCTGCTATCACCGGCCTCCCTACCAGCATCGGGGAGACTCTGGCTCCTGACTATACTCTCCGTCGGCGTCCAGAGGAGATGGAGGACCTCCTAGGTTTCGTGCCAGAATTTAAATCGACGGACGAGATTTTCATTGGCAGCGTGCGACACTGGCTCTTAGACAACGCTGGGCGGGTGCCAGAAAATGACTTTGCCGCTGTGACTCGCGCGGCTAGAGCGTTTTTATTTTTCTTCCTCGGCACGTCGCTTTTCGCCAACTCTTCTACCACCCTGAGGGTGTCTATCCTGGCCTGCTTGGTTGATTTTGAGCAGATCCCTGCCTATGATTGGGCGGAGGCGGGCCTGGCCGAACTATATGCTTCTATGGACAGGGCTTGCCGGAATGACTCGCCGACCTTGAATGGATTCGCCCCAGCGTGGGAGGTATATGTCTTTTCCTGCTTTTGCTGCCTCTTTTTTTTTATTACTATTATTATTTATTTTATTTTATTTTTTCGCAGCATACATTTTTTTTTATTGCTGATAAAATTTCTTTCTTTCTTTTTTTATTTTTCTGCAGGTCTGAGCTTTTTCATTTTTTCATTTCACGCCGGGTCGTCTCCATCAGCGTGTCCACCAGCAGTCGCCGTATCTACTTCAGTACATTGATAAGAACAGGGTTCGGCCAACTCAGGACGGCAGTTGTGCAAAGAAGGAACGAGTGCAGGAGCGGATCACTAGCTCGAGTCCGGGTACGGTGCACTTCCTTCCTTGGGAGGGCCTGGAGGGGCATTATGCTGTTGCCTTGGGATTGAGCCGCTTCCGGATACTGATGGTATCCATTATGGTGGATTCTTTATATATGGGTGAGCGGGTTAATCGCCAGCATCAGTCGATTTTAGTACCTCCAGTGGTGCCTCCTCGGCCCCTTTCTGGGTGATAGAGCCCGACCAGCTGCCGAACAGGTATCAGTACCTGTCGAAATTCCTCATGCCAGCGACAGATTTTCCGATTATGGCGTATGAGGATTTCTTGAGGACAGTGCTTCATCCTCCTTTCCCTGCTCCTGCTGCGCCCAGACGACATTCTGATGCTTCTGCTAGACCAGGGCCTTCTACCTCATCTCGACGAGAACTGAGTTCACCGAGTTCACCGACGATGTCTTCTCTACCTTCCAATATCAGTGGGGCGATCATATGGTAGAGGAGGTTCTTCCAGATGTCGAGATCCCTGAGGAGCGTCGGGTCCCGGACCAGGCCCGTTCGGTAGACACATTTACCTTTACATTTATTTCCTTCCCTCTCTTTTTTTTATATCATGCACACACACACACACACACACACACACACACATATATATATATATATATATATATATATATATATATATATATATATATATATATATATATATATATATATATATATATATATTATTTATCATTTTTCTTCTTTTTATGCATGTCTATTTTTTTTGGAGACTAATATATTCTTTTTGTTGTCTCACTTTTTTTTTCTTTAGGTGAACGTGTCTACCTATAAGGGGCTGCTGCGGGGTTTCTTTAGCATTAGCAAACTTTATCAAAAGCTTGCCGACGAATTTTCCTGCAGGGGGAGCGACATAGTGCGGCAGACTAGGCGTCGAGATGGTGATGATGATGATGCGGATGTCGGGTCGAGGCGCGCTCGGGGCAGAGGTCGACCGTACAGAGCTGGTGGCACAGGGGGTCCTTGGGTCATGGGTGGTGGTCTTGATAGGAGCCAGTCGTCCCAAGCACATTAGTCTTGGATGCCTGCGATTATTAGTTTCTCTTTCTTTTTTTTTTTTTTACTAAAAACATGTACAAACATTTATTATACAATGCAATATAATTTTATATGATGCAAAATATTACAAATGCAGACTCAAACACACACATAAAATAAAGCTATACCAATATCTAAGGGTAATGGCACGCTGTATTTTAGAAAAAGGAGTTTATAAAAAATACACCTTCAGGCTTGGGCGGGCTTTTCTGGTGATACGCGGGGAGGAAAAGGCAGCCGCCTTCTCCTGTTTCCTGGCCATATAATTGCCGCTGCTAGTGTGCGTAGCCTTTCTTTCTAGCTTCTTTAATTTCCTCGTGATCAGACAAGGCAGCAGTGAGTGGTCGGAACCCAAGTCGTCTTGCTGTTTCGGGACAACGGCAGTGCGGATAATGAATAGAACGAGGACACTTCTGGTGCTTCTCATTCTGATGAGACTGAGCCTCTTCTGTGCCTTGCAGGAGGAGTATATGGGCCCGGTTGGGCGGACGCCGCAGACACTGATGGACCACCTTGGGGCTTAAGCTGCAAAAGAAGGGATAGTTTCTGGGGAAACAAGGGGGATATAGGCAATAAATAGATATGTACAGTCAAATAATGTATAACCTAAATTTCGTTAGCAATTATTCCTAAGTTGCACCTTAGGACATGAACTTTTTTTTTATTTTAGTGTTTTATTGCGAGCTATCTGTCGTGGTTTTTCTCTTTCCTGTCAATCGAGCCCCTTGTATGCTGAAGACTGGAGGTAGAATGCTGAGGATTCAAATAGTGCCTTCGCTCCCCTTTTTCTCCTGATTTTTTTATATGCTCTAATTTTTGCCTAGGCTGCCCTTTCGGGTTTTCAACCTAGCGAGCTCTTATTTCTTCTTTTATTGTTTTTTTTTTTATATGCTCTAATTTTTGCCTAGGCCGCCCTTTCGGGTTTTCAGCCTAGCGAGCTGGAGAGGGAAGCAACTGCTGGATAAATTAGCTCAAGCATAATACCTTTTGAGCTTGTCGAGATTGAAGGGCTAAACAAGGTCTTCTCCTTCTTGGTTTGTGAGAAGTACGACACCTCCTGACCAGATCTCCTTGACAATACATGGTCCCATCCATGGAGATTTCCATTTTCCCCTAGTATCAACATAACTAGGGGGTTTCTCTCGAAGCACGAGATCTCCGACTTGGATGTCGCGGCCTTTAACTTTTTTATTGAAGACCCGGACTATGCGCCTTTGATATGCTCGAGTATGCTCCAGGGCTAGTAGGCGTCGTTCGTCGATTAGGGCTAATTCTTCAAATCACCCTTTGACCCAGTCTATTTCTGCTATGCTAGATTCCATCATTACTCTTAATGATGAAATTTCAACTTCTATTGGCAGTACCGCCTCCATGCCATATGCTAGAGAATAGGGGGTAGCCCCAATGGGTGTGCGATAGCCCCAGAGGGCTAGCGGTAATTTTTCAGGCCAGTCTCTTCCTGTGTCAGCCATTTTTCTGATAATATTTTCAAGCGTTTTGTTGGCTGCTTCAACGGCTCCATTGGCTTGCGGCCGGTAGGGGGAGGATTTATGTCTTTGGATCTTGAACTCGTCGAGTAGACGATTCACGTCCCCTTCAAAAATGTGAGCCGTTGTCGGAGATTATCTCGAAAGGCACCCCGTAGCGATATATAATGTTGGCCCGGATGAATTCGGACACCTTTCGAGCATTCAGAATTTTATAGGAAGAGGCTTCCACCAACTTTGTAAAGTAATCGACGGCTACTAAGACATATTTGTGGCCATTGGATCCCTTCGGGTGAATTTGGCCTATGACGTCGATTCCCCATGTTGAGAAGGGCCAGGGGGCTGTGGACTTATATAAGACGTGCGGGGGCACATGCTGCAGATTGGCAAAGCATTGGCATCTGTCGCAATGTCGCACCCACCGAATACAATCGGTTTCAAGCGTACTCCAATAGTATCCCTGTCGGATAATTTTGTTGGACAGCATATGGCCATTCATGTGGGGCCCACAGGTACCACCATGCAGTTGATCCATGATTTGCTCAGCTTTGGCCTGATCGACACATAATAAGTTAAGGCCTTGATAGTGCCTCTTATACAGGCTGCCACCATTGAGTACAAATTGTGAGGCCCACCTTCGCAGGGAGGCTCTTCCTCTCTTGTCTAGGCCGGGAGGATAGATTCCTTTCTGAAGCAAATTTAGGATATCAGCGTACCAGGGCTCGTGGTCCGCTTCAGGGGCTGCATTAATTTTGAAGCAATATGCCGGAGTGACCTTCTTCCCGACTACGAATGGCTGAACATTAGTTTCTGCAGGAATTTGGACTAGCGATGCCAGAGTAGCTAGGGCATCGGCGAATTGATTTCTATCTCGTGGTAGATAGTGGAACGAGATAGAGTCAAATCGGGCGGCAAGTGCTGTTAGTTTGGCATGATAGAGCTGCAGCCGAGGATCTTGAGTTTTCCATCTCCCTTCGAATTGATTTATAATTAGGGCAGAGTCTCCATAGACTTCGAGATCATTGGCTCCCCTTTGGAGAGCTTCTTCTAGGCCAGCAATACAAGCTTCATATTCCGCCGTGTTATTTGAGCATTCGAATTCCAACCTTATGGCCAGCGGAGTATGAGAATCGACTGGGTCGATGAGCAAGATTCCTATGCCAAAGCCTCTTTTATTTCCGGCTCCGTCAAAGAACATCTGCCAGCTGGTGTCATGATCAGTGATTTCTAGGACACCTTCGTCTGGGAATTCAGGCTCGGTTGCATCTTCGACCTTTAAGGGTAGATCGGCTAAGTGGTCTGCAATTACGCTACCTTTGATAGATTTGAGTGTGACATAGGTTATGTCAAACTCGTTGAGAAGAAAAAACCACTTGGCCAGTCGACTGGAAAGTGATGGCTTGCCAAAGATGTACTTGATAGGGTCCATTCTGGATATGAGCTTGATGGACCGTCCTTGCAGATAGGTCTTGAGCCTTTGCGTGGCCCAGACTAGGTCGGTGCAGCTTTTCTCTAGCGCTGAATAATTTAGCTCGCTTCCCTGCAGCTTCCTACTTATGAAGTATATGTCATTTTCAGTGTAGGAATTTTCTTTCTCTTGAGCGAGCATAGCCCCTACTTACGTGTCTGTGACGGTTAAATATATGAGGAGAGATTTATGTGTATGAGGTGGAGCTAGCATAGGAGGATTGGTAAGATAGGCTTTTATTTTTTCGAAGGCTAGCTGGCACTTCTCGTCCCAGACTTGGTCAGTATTCTTTTTTAGAAGTTTGAAGAGGGGCTCACATGTGGTTGTCGGATGAAACTTGGTGATATCCGATATATCGATCGAAGCCTTTGACTTCGGTTGGAGTTTTTGGTTGTGGCATCTCTAGGACGGCTTTTATCTTCGCTGGCTCGATCTCGATGCCCTGCTCAGTCACTAAGAATCCTAGGACCTTGCCTTTGGTAACCCCAAATGTGCATTTGGTGGGGTTAAGCTTCATTTGGTGCTTCATTAACCTTTCGAAGAATTTTCGAAGGTCTTTGATATGGGCACCGTTGGCATCGCTGGAATGCACAATCATGTCATCAACATAGACCTCCATTTCTTTATGGATCATGTCGTGGAAGAGGGTGGTGGCAGCCCTTTGATAAGTAGCCCCAGCATTTTTCAGCCTAAATGGCATGACAGTATAGCAATAAGTACCCTTTGAAGGCCACGATAGGTCTGTAGTATTTTGGCCATAACGTTGTGTACAAAACTCAGAATTCGAATCCGTTTGATGCGTTAGAAACTAGACTCATAGATCTTTCTAACCATACCTTTTGTGTAATTTTAGGACGTGTATTTCGGTACATGAACATTTTGTAAAATGACCCAAATTCTGGTCTACTATAGTTGACCACTCATTGTGTGTTAGACTTTCTTTTTGGCCAATTACACACCTACCCTTAATGATAAACTCCCCATATTTAGTTCCTAAACCATCCTAACTATCAACCAATGAATCCTAACCAAGTATTGGAAGTTTTAAGTGATTTGGAGGACACTTGGCAAGGGAAGACCCCTACATGCATTGGCCACTCTTCCCACTCACATTTTCAAGCCTTGGAGAAGCCAATACACCCACTAAGCCTTCCATTTTCTGCCATCTCTCTCCAAAAACGTGGCTGAACATTTCTTGAAGGTTTGAGAGAGTTCTTGAGAGGTTCTTGAGTGTTCATCAATGGTGGCCAAAGCTTGAGGAGTCCATTTACAAATCCAAGCCATAGAAGTGAAGAGGAAGATGAGGAGAACTCATTCCACCCCTTGCATGTTCAATTTGTTTACTTGTAGTGGCGATTGTAGGTAAGCTACTATACTCTTCTTATATGATTTTTGGTGCTCATTGACCCTAAGGAAAACAAGGGTGCTATTTGAGGTCAATGAGTACACATCCATGCTTTGTGCGATTTTATTTTGAAGTTAAGAGTGAACTTGCTAAGAATCATGTGTAGGAAGATTTCTATGATTTGTGAAGTATGTTAGGGAGGTTCATTGTGTAAGCTTGGACTTTGATATGATGAGTATATGATTCCTAAACCTAGGGTTTGATTATAAGTTGATGAAGTAAATGGGTTATTGATGATGTACATGATTTTTGGAGTTTATTGGATATTATGAATTGTTAGAATTATAAATGGATATATGTTTGGGAGTTTGGAAGTATACTTGTTGAATCTCTATTTTTTGATTGTAAGTATGAAGGATGAATTTTTACAATGGGTTACATGTTGGAATGCTTCATTTGACTTTTGAGAGTAAAGTTGACCTTCATGTACATAAGAGTATGTTGCCATCTAATTGATGAATTTTTTATTGTAAGCATGAAGAAGAATTTTTACAATGAATTACATGTTTGAATGTTTCGTTTGACTTTTAAGAATAAGAAGTTGACTATTATGCATATGAGAGTATGTTGCCATCTAATTGATGAATTTTTTATTGTAAGCATAAAGAAGAATTTTTACAATGAATTACATGTTTGAATGTTTCGTTTGACTTTTAAGAATAAGAGTTGACTATCATGCATATGAGAGTATGATGCTATCTAATTGATGAATTTTTGATTGTAAGCATGAAGAAGAATTTTTACAATGAATTACATGTTTGAATGTTTCGTTTGACTTTTAAGAATAAGAGTTGACTATCATGCATATGAGAGTATGATGCTATCTAATTCATGAATTTTGGTTGTGAGCATGTATAATGAATTATTATTATGGATTACATGATTAAAATGTAATGTTTGACTTCATTGGGTTGAGTTGACTTTTATGCCAATAAGAGTAGGTTGGTCAACTATGATTCATGAATTGAAGGTTATGAGCATGCTAGATTAATTTATATCTTGGTGATGAGCATGCTAGATGAAATTATATGAATGGTTATTTTGGATGAAAGCATGCTTGATTAAATGCTATATTGAGATGCATGCTTGAATTGTAATGGTTGACTTTACATATTAAGTGTTGACTTATGAACCATGTCTTGGGGTTTTCATTGGGAAAGTATGGAATGTTGGGTTGCACAATGTTGCTAACCTTAAGAACTTAGCCATGAATAATAGCTAATGAATAATAGGAAGGCTATGATGCAAGTAGTTTCTATGCCTTCAAATTTGAAAAGAGTAGAAATGACTCAACGGAGTCGATTATGGATTTATATGAACATAGAGAACAACATATTGAAATCCTACGGAATTTGGGGTAGTTTTGATGGAGGTCAAGCCTCCGAGCGTTCTTTTAAGTGTATGAAGAACACTTGGGTATTAGAGACTTGATAATATTGCTCTAATGTGTTTATGTGTTAGTTAGCATAGAATTGCATAACTATGTGGTTTAAAAGTAAAAATCTACTTGATTGGATTAGTGTGTGATGTTGTACTTTTCCTTGGTGAGCATTTGAGTATGGATTACCTGTGCTTGCGTTTGAGTCCAGCTGGCGTCTTTTTGGTTTGAGTCTTTGGCAGGACGATACATTGTCTTCACGAATTGTGGGATTCGTGATTTCAATGGATCGCCGTGCCGGGTTGCACACACCCCTCCATCGATGGCCACGGTGGAGAAGTAGTGGATCTTAGTTGTAGTAAGAAAACATGGCTCTGATCACTATGGAACTCGAGCGGGTGAATGTCTCGGGGACGTCGATACCACGAATTGGGCTATCGAGGACACGTTTGTTTCCGCATTAGTTGCACGCTGGAAACGGAAAGGAAAATCATCTTCTCTCTTATGTGGTTTATTTTACGAGCACTTGTATGAATTGTTGTGCTACGTGGTTATGATATGATATACATGAGATGATGATTACTTGATGAAATGTTATGATAAGAAATGTAACATGCTAATGAAATGATGACTTTTGATATAGTGCTATACTAGAGATATAACATGCTAATCATGATTAGAATGGAAACCGTTGTCTTTCATATATAAGTTCTTATATGAATTATGTTAAAGGATGAAGTGTGAGACTCATGGTATAATTGAGTTATGTGGATGATGTTTTGATGAACAATGCAATATGAAGATAACATGTTAAATATATTGGAATTGAGAATCATATTCTATAGAGATGAATTACTTATGATGAATTATGCAAATGATGTTCTATGAGACTATGGTTAGGTTTCGGTTTGTGTTGTGGGTTATTCCATGAAATGTTATATTATGAGCATGATATGAGATGTATATGTTTTATTTGAGCATAATTCCATGCCATGACATTGCATCTTTAGTAGCTTACTAAGTCTTTATGACTTACTCTGTTTACCTTGTTTTCCTTAGATTCGAGCCGAGATAGTGATTTGAAGGAATCCGCCGAGTCTACGATAGAACGTGTGGTTCTGTGAGAAGGTTGCTATTAGTTTATATATTTGTAGTCCTTGTTTTGGAAAGGTCGATTGGGAAGTGAAGTTATATAAACTTCACTATGGGTAGTAAGCCTTGTGATTATTTAATTGGTACTTGTTTATGTTATTTAGTCTTTTGTGAGCCGATGGATGTTAGTCGTGTCATGTTAATATAATAATATTGTTTCTATCTATATCAAGTTATTTATATCGTTGGTTATGTTTTACTCCGGCATGTTTTTAGTCGTTAAGCATGCTAGACTAGAGTTGTAGACTTAGTTTAATGTTGGGTTCCGGCTGTAACGTCGCCGATGACTTAGTATATAAATTGTTATTTAATGATATTGCATGACAGGTAGTTTTGTTTTACGTGTCCAATGTTGCGTCACGTGATTTTAATTTTTGGACCGAGAGATTCATTATCTCTTTGGTTGTGTTAGTTTGAGCTTGTTAGCTTGGGCGCCACCGTTTAATTATGTTATTCGCTTCTGCATGTGTTAAAGTTATTGGCGTATCGTCGTTATGGCCTTACCCATTATTTGTTATCTTGTGTGTTTTTGACGGCACGACCTCGGGGTATCGTATTGGGATCCGGGTCGGGTCGCCACAGATCTCCCTAGCAGAGTTGCCACTGTGGGTCGCCCGGCGTGCGCCCACGCCCCGCGCGCCCTTGGATAAGGGTGCGCGTACGTGTGGATGCGGGACACCACTGCCTTCATTCCATCCTCCCTTGTTTAGGGGAAAACGAAATTAAAAGTGCGAGAGGAATGCAGTCTAAAATAGCGCGTTGGAATGCGCCTCAGTTGACTTTAGTGGATTTTTGATCAAATATGGGAACTTTGGGTTTCCCGCATCAAGTTATCCCTTGTTTAGGGGATACCGGGATATGGGAATGCATCACCCTTTCATTCCCATTCTCCATTTTTAGGGGAAAACGGAAAAGTGCAAAAAAGGATGTTGCGACGCCCCCACTATGGATTTTATAAAAATAGTCTTATGGCCTATTTCGGATCACTTATGGGTGCTTTGGGTTTCCTGCATCAAGTTATACCTTGTTTAAGGGATACCAGGATATAGGAATGCATCACCCTTCCATTCTCATTTTCCCTTTTTTAGGGAAAACGGAAAAGTGCAAGGAAGGAGTGTTGCGAGGCCCCACTGGATCCAAAATGTTTTATAGAGTCGCCATCTTTATTTTAAGGCAAAAATAAAGCAAAACCAAAAAAGGAAAAACCAGAGATTATAAAAAGGGTTCAGAGGCTAAGTTACGAGTTGGGAAGGTGCTAGGCACCCAACTCGCCCTTTTGGTCTCAAAAACGGTTTTTGGCTAAAATATGTTTTTTGTTATATTTATTTAGCAAATAAACAAAGCATTTAAAGACAGGAAATAAAAAGCAAATACATCCGCGGCTACATTATTTACGGACTTGCAGCCGTCTCCTTACAATAATTACAGATATATTTAAAAATATTTGGCCATTATAACGGCTCTTTTACATAGTATTTTCTAACTAAATCCGGGCAGCACAACGACTTATATTTTCTACATTGGGCCGGATTTAAAGAACAACTTTTATAAAAATAACGCCCTTAAAGGCTATTACCTTTTAGAGCGGAGTGTGCTCGCTCTGTCCTTCACGGGAGAGGGAGACTTTTATAGTGCTGCTGCTATGATTTGGGCAGAGTGACGGCTTATTTTTGGTGGTTTTGGCTCGCTCACTCGGGCAGAATGACGGCTTAGTTTTGGTGGTTTTGGCCTATTTAGTTGGGCAGAATAACAGCTTATTTTGTGTGATTTCAACCTATTTACTCGTGCAGAGTAACGACTTACTTTATGGTTTTTGGGCCGGGGAAATAAGGTGGATACCTAACTAAAGGGCTAGGGATCACTTTTAACCGGCGGGTTTTTGGTTTGGCGGAGTTTTGGCAGGGTTTCAAGGCTTTATAGGCTGACCACTCCCTATCTCACTTCACTCACTATTTTCTCATCGTTAGGACGACGCAGAGAAAATTTTCAGCGTTTCTTCTCAATCTCTTCCGGGCTTCTGAAGTGAACCCCAATGCTCTTATTTATAGCTGGATGAAGGGACACATCGGGGATTAAAAATCCCTTCAGTGCGTTTGTTTTTCTTGTACACCAGGCTTCAGTTCTTGTACAATGCGTTAACTGGGAATGGTACTGTAGCTAGCTGGGCGCGGATCCAACCTACTCTTGGCGCGGTGCCAGATGGTCCTTTTGGCCGCACCAAGGTACTATTCTTCTTTCAAAATTGTCACTTTTATCCCTCGTATTTTACTATTTTGCGCATCCTGCTTTTCCTTTCGCATTTTTAACTCCTATAACTTGACATTTGTTAAGTTTAAACAGTTCTTGATATCACATGCTAGAGTCACACATCAGGGGTACGAAATTGGGGTGTCTACATTACTCTGGAGGGCCTGGATGCTTACTCGTCTGGCAATGACTTTTCCCCTCTTCGAATCCCAACTAATCCATATGTGGCTCGAAGAGCACTTTAACCGGATCCATCCGCCAGTTTTGTCTCATGGACATTACGATCCTTCTAGTTATGGGGCTAGGGGCACCTATGAAAATGTATTCCGAACTAAGCAGCACTGAGTTGAGCATTTTGCTCATGTCAATTCTTTGGATATCATCTGGGTAATCACTCATTGGAAATCGAGCTATTTTATATGTATACAAGTGTTGTGCATAGGTCATCTTGGATGGTCTTCATAGGATGAATTTCTATCTACCATATAAGATCTTACGGTAAATTGGTAGGGAGCAGATTGTACCATACTGAGATCGTCCCCCGATGGCACTGCAAGGATGTGTAGGCGACATTCTAGAATTAATCTGTGATCTGTGGGGTCTGAACGAATCTAGACGTTCCACTGCCAATGTGTTCCCGGAGAAGATAATGATGTCTCGTGTCTATCTCGACTGGGCTGTTGTGATGATGGAAGAGCATTCTCGCATAATCAGGCGTACTCTTCGGGTCATGTTGGAGCGTAGATTCACAAACGGGTTGGATGCTCGTCTGTTAGAGATTGGTGAAGATCCGGGAGTTCGAGTCCTCCTATTCCGGTAGTATCACATCGGCCATCCTGACGCTTCCAGGAAGGGTATGGTGATGCTGGTGCGGGTCCCTGCAATATAGGGAGACTCAGTAATGTTGCGTGGCGAAGTAATGCGGCCAGACCAAATGATGGCGCGGGACCTAGTAATAATGTTGGACCTGATAATGGATATGCTGGGAGCAATGAAGGTAGTTCCTTGTCTCTTTCTGAGGATGATGTAGAAGCATCGAGGGTTCCTCGGAGGAGTGTTTGGTCGTGACTGAGGCGTCAGTGACAGATGGGTATTTGGTCATCGGGGATGTTAATGACTACCCCAAGCTGAGATGAGACATTACTTTCAATCATTGTTTTCGAGAAGCCAATAAGGCCGCTGATAGCCTTGCAAACCTTGCCTGTGATACTCGCTGGGATATGATTTTCCATAATTTACTGGACACTCCTCGCTCTACTAGAGGGCTCATATTACTTGATGCTTGTAACACCCCCTATATTAGGATTTCTTAATTTTTTCGCTCTGATGTATTTCTTTTTCGAGGTAAGGCTCCTTTGTCCCCCCGTTCAAAGGGTAAGGCTAGTTGTCCCCCTTAAGTTTGAATTCTCTTTTCATTTATATAATCTCGCAGGTGCCACCCTCCTTCCTTAAAAAAAAGACTACCTCGTGGGTCTAATGTATAGGTTAAGTGTTTAAGGGATGTTAATGACTACCCTTAGTGTTCCTAACATGTATTCAATGGTTGCCAGTGGTGGACCTTGTATAATATTTATATTTTAATGTTTTATTATGTTATGTCGTGATTTTTCTTCCCATTGGTCAAGGACCTGTTGTAATATATTGTGGCAACATTTGTAATATATCTCTGTTGTGATAGAGGAGCCCTCTGTGTGTGTAAGACTGTTCCCTATTGTTGTTGTCGAGGGTTCCAATCTTAAACTCTTGCGCTAATACTGCGATACTTTTGTGGTGAAGGAGGAGCCTTCTATATGTATTAGACCGTACCTTTAGGCTTTTGCTGTCAAGAGTTTCAATCTTAAACTCTCATAGTAAAACATCAATATTTATGTGGTGAAGGAGGAGCCTTCTATGTTTTTAGATCGCACCCTTAGGCTGCCTACGTTCCTCATTGCGAGGCTCAGGTCTACATAGTTCTGGTCCAATATGGGGACCAGTTTGCTGAAGACCTATCTTTTCAAAATTGTTCTTGACGAAAACTGTATACTGTATGTTGTACGATGCAGATTATATGTTGTATGTCATATGCTTTAGAATGTACGCTGTATACTGTATGTTGTAGACTATATGTTGTATGCCGTATGTTGTACGTTGTATGTTGGAGACTATGCGGGAGACTTTACTCTCTTTTCTTTTCTCTTGGTTTTTTCTTTTTTATGTGTTCTGACTTTTGCCTAGGCCGCCCTTTCGGGTTTTCGACCTACCGAGCCCTTATTTCTCTGTTTTTTTTTTGTTTGCTCTAACTTTTGCCTAGGCCGCCATTTTGGGTTTTCAACCTAGCAAGCTAAAGAGAGAGATCAAGTGTTTGAGTCATTCTAGCATGTTATATTAGCACTACCCTGGCTTATGCATAGTATAGCTTAAGTTTATTCATGTTGAAGGATTGAACTAGATCTTCTCCATCTTGGTTTCTGAGTAATACTACGCCTCCTGACTGTGTGTGTATCACTAGGTTGGAACCAATCCATGGAGATTTCCACTTTCCCCTACTGTCGATATAACTCGGGGGTTTTTCTCGAAGTACAAGATCACCCACTTGAATGTTTCGGCCTTTGACCATTTTGTTGAATGCTCGGGTGATTCTTCTTTAATACGCTCGAGTGTGTTCTAAAGCCATTAGTCGGCGTTCATCTAGGAGAGCCAACTTATCATGTCGTTGTTTGAGCCAGTCAATCTCGGCTATGTTTGCTTCCATCATTACTCTTAATGAAGGAATTTCAATCTTAATTGGAAATACGGCTTCCAGGTTATAGGCTAGGGAATATAGCATAGCCCCAATAGGTGTGAGAACCAATGTGTGGTATCCCCAAAACGCTAATGGTAATTTATCAGGCCAGTCCCTTTCGGTTTCAGCCATTTTTCTGATAATATTTTTGAGAGTCTTGTTAGCTGCCTTGACTGCCCCATTGGCTTGTGGTCGGTAAGGTGAAGACTTGTGTCGCTATACTTTGAATTCATCTAGTAAGCGATTAACTCCTTCTTCAAAGTGTGTACCATTTTCGGAGATTATCTAAAACGGTACCCCATACCTGTATATGATGTTGGTTCTAATGAATTGTGCCACTTTCTTGGCGTTTAATATTCTGTAGGAGGTTGCTTCTACCCATTTGGTGAAGTAGTCGATGGCCATTAAAACATATTCATGACTGTTTGATCCTTTGTAGTGGACTTGTCCTATTACGTCGATTCCCCAGGTTGAAAAGGGCAAAGGAGATATAGAGTTGTGAAGTATATGTGGAGGCACATGCTGTAGGTTAGTAAAACGTTAACACTTGTCACATTGACGTACCCACTGAATGCAGTCGGTTTTAAGCGTACTCCAGTAGTATCCTTGTCTGATTGCTTTCTTCGAAAGCATATGTCCATTCATGTGTGGTCCATAAGTTCCACCATGCAACTGATCCATGACTCTTTCTGCTTTTGTTTGGTCTATACATAAAAGGTTTAGACCCTAGTAATGTCTTTTGTAAAGACTGTCTCCGCTGATAACAAACTGTCCAGCCCATCGTCGAAGAGCAATTCTTCCTTTCGTATCTACGTTGTCTAGATATTTGCCATTTTAAAGCAAATTATAAATGTCCAAATACCACGGCTTAGTATTTATTTCTTAAGCTGTATTGGTTGTAAAGCACTATGTAGGTGTGACCTTTTTTCCTTATTACAAAAGGTTGTACTGTTATGTCTTATGGAACTTTGATCAATGAAGCAAAAGTTGCCAATGTATCTGTAAATATGTTTCTGTCTCGTGGCAGATAGTGAAATGATATGTCATCAAAGCCTTGGGCCAACGTGGTCAGACGGGCATGATATGGCTGTAGGCTGGGGTCTTAGGTTTTCCATTTCCCTTCAACTTGATTTATGATTAGAGCTGAGTTACCGAAAACTTCTAACTCTTTTCCCTTTACGAAGAGCTTCTTCTAGACCAGCGATGCAGGCCTCGTACTTTGTGGTGTTGTTAGAGCATTCGAACTCTAATCTGAAGGCTAAAGGTGTATGAGAGTATGCTGGATCGATGAGCAGTATCCCTATGCCAAAGCCTCATTTGTTGGCAGCTCCATCAAAGAATAGTTTCCATTTGGTGTTATGATCTGTAATTTCAAAAATGCCTTCATCTGGAAAGTCTGGTTCCTTGGCATTTTATGTCTCTAATGGCAATTCTGCTAGGTGGTCTGCAATTATGCTCACCTTTATAGACTTGAGGGTGGTTTATGTAACGTCAAATTCATTGAGAAGAATAGACCATTTGGCTAGCCTGTTGGATAGTGATGGTTTCCCAAAGATGTATTTTATCGGGTCCATCCTGGAGATAACTTTGACTGGTCGAGCTAGTAAGTGGGCCTTGAGCCTTTGTGTCACCCCAACTAGACTTGTGCAGCTTTTGTCCAAGGCTGATTATCTAAGTTCACTGCCTTGTAATTTTCTGCTTACGAAATATATGGCATTCTTTACATAGGAGTCTTTCTGTTCTTGTGCGAGCATGGCTCTGACTGCAGTGTCTGTAACGATAAGGTACAGCTGTAGTGATTTATGTGTATGAGGGGGACCTAGTACTCGAGGGCTAGCTAGACACTCTTTGACCTTTTCAAAGGCTAGCTGGCATTATGTATCCCAGACTCTATCAGTATCTTTCTGTAGTAATTTGAAGAGTGGTTCACACATGGATATCAACTGTCTAATGAAACAGTTGATGTATTGTAATCTGCCTAGGAAACCTTTCACTTAGCTCGGGGTCCTTGGCTACGGCATATCTATAATGGCTTTAACTTTTGCAGGCTCTATCTCAATTCCCTGCTCAGTTACCATGAAACCTAACATTTTTCCTTTGGTGACTCCAAAGGTGCATTTGGCCGAGTTGAGTTTCATCTGGTGCTTGCGTAACCTTTCGAAGAACTTACGAAGCTCTCTAATGTGGGCACCATCTGTTTCATCTGAGTGAATGATCATATCATCCACATACACTTCTATTTCCTTATGGATCATGTCATGGAATAGGGCAGTAGCAGCTCTCTGATATGTAGGCCCATCATTTTTCAGCCCAAATGGCATAACTGTGTAGCAGTATGTTCCCAAAAGGGTGATAAATGATGTTTTCACCTGATCTGTTGTGGTCATTTTGATCTGGTTATATCTTAACATACCATCTACAAAGGATCTTACTTTGTGGGATGCTACAGCTTCTACTACCATGTAAATGTTTGGTATTCAGAAGTCATCTTTCGGAGATGCTCTGTTGAGGTCACGAAAATCAACACAGATCCAAACCTTTCAATTGGTTTTCGGTACTGTTATGATGCTGGATAGCCAAATTGGGTATTCAACCACCTGGATAAACTTAACGTGTAGCTATTTCATGACCTCTTCTTTAACTTAGAGAGACCATTCATGCTTGATTCTGCGCAGCTTCTGTTTCACTAGCATAACGTTAGGGTATGTCGAAATTATGTGTTCAACTATGGCTGGATCCAATCCAGGCATGTCTTCATATGACCATGCAAATACATCTGTAAACTCTGTCAGCAAACTGATCAAAGCTATTCTGTCATGCCCTTACAGATAACTGCATATTTAGACTTCTTTGATCTCATGGTCCAACCCCAGATTTATGGCAGATAAGTCTTCTTCTGTAGCTGCTGATCTGTGCTTTCTATTTTGCTTGACCAACAAGGCGAGCTCGATTAAATATTATTTATCTTTTGGGTCCACTTTGTTAAGTAATTCATTATTAACTGGTTCAATTATGTTTTTATTATGTTCAGTTAATTTATCTTTTAACAATTTGGCAACCAAGGAGTACATGCAAACACTAAGACTTTCATTAAAAGAGGAGGTTACGTAGTTGGATATTTCATCATGGTTTTTGGGGGGTAAGATCTTTGATATTGGTATCAGGAAGTCGGCTAGTAGGTGACCAGTCCGTGGCATAAGGGATATAAGGGGGTATGGTGTATCCAAAACGATCAACAAGGTCCGCAGTAGTCAAGCGAGGCCCTGTGATGGTGTACCAATTCTGTAGTGGACTATCTGTAATAGCCACAAACTCTGCTGGTGGTTCGACATAGTCAGCATTTCTATAGATCATTCCCAAAAAGCTATCTTCTTTGAAGTCACTATTAAGTGATGCTAAAGCATAATCATCTTCGATTACATTAATCTGAGGCAAGGGGTTGTTCACTATGTTTGGTAATGGGTGAGGCTTCTCAACGACTTTATCATCAATGAGATTCTGTACGACATTTCTGAGTAGGTAGCAATTGTCGGTGAGATGGCCACTGCACTGATGATAACTTTTTGACTTCATAGGTTTTAGGAACTAGCTGATTTTAGGTTGTCTCTTTTGAAGCTATTTGTTTCTTCCCACAACATTAATAGCTTATACCATGTTTTTATGTGGGTGTGCCACAAAAGAACATTTGCTCTCCAAGACTTGTTGTCTTGTGAATCCTACCTCAATAATGAGTGTTTTGTTTTATCTTTATAAACATTCTTGATTTCGTGGTTGTCTACATAGGCCGCAAAAACGCACACGTTTTTAATCATTCTAGTAAAGTTCTCTTTGTTCTCACGATTCTTTGTTTCTTTGTTGATCCTTTTAGTGAAATCTTTTGACCATGAGGCTAGATCTACAAGTATAGACTTGTAGATTGTTTGGTAAACTTTTGTGATTAATTTCGTGCTTTAGTATTTAGTCTTCCGCTGTTTTTGATTTTTCTGTCTATTGTGACTTCCATTGTAGTTGTTTCACAAGCTACATTGGAACTGATTAGGCACTATGCTTTGAATATCCCTAATGAGAATCCTAGGGAATTAAATATCTACTATTTAATTCGTGTTCTTTCAATTGGTATCGAGCCTTCTTGGAGTTTATGAAGTTTCTTGATATCATAGTGTTTATGTTCTAAGAGTCGATTATGGTTAAAGTCGTGATGGATTCTCGTATGAGAACGTGGTTCGCCCTCCTACTCTTACAAATGCTAATTGCTTTCGCGCTTGACTCTATTTGGAAATTCAAATAAAGTTAGGATAAGTTTGAATTAATCAAGATGCGCATCTTCGTCAAATCCATTGATGAGAGAGCCTATAAAAACTATACTAGTGGCTTGTCGCTTCTAAATGGTTGGACTCCTCCCAAAAAGTTATTTGTTTCTATCGATGATGATGGTGATTTCACATAGTAAAAATCACCAAAGAAGCGTATTGGTCTAATAATGATAGAAACATTGCCTCTTTTAATTCTAAAGCCTTGTCTGCCATATACAAAGCTCTTGATGCTAACACCTTTCGGGTTATAGCCAATTATGAGTCTGCTAAAGATGTATGGGAGGCCCTTCAAACCTTGTGTGAAGGACCTTCCAGTGTTCATGCTTCTAAATTAAGATTGCTTACCACTCAATTTGAAAACACAAGGATGAATGAAGATGAAGATATTATGTCTTACTATGCTAGATTACTTGATATATCTAATTCTCGCTTCTTGCTTTGGGTGATCCTATCACCAATGATCGCCTTGTTAGCAAGATGATGCGAACTTTGCCTAAAAGGTTTAATGTGAAAATTTGTGCTATTGAGGAAGCTCATGACATTGACAAAATTGGTTTTGATAGACTAGCTGGTATTCTTCAAAATTTTGAGTTAAACCTCAATGAGCAAATTAAGAACAAAGGCAAAGGTGCATCATCTTCTACTCCTTCTGATGATAGTATTGTTTTTCCTTCTGTTGTTGATATCTCTTCTGAATTTCTTGACTTGCATAAGGAGATTGAGGAATCTGATTTTGGTGAAGAGTCAATGGATTTTTAACAACAAAGTTTAAAAATATTTTGAAAGCAAAAGGGCAAAACAAATCTCCATCTTCTATCACCAAAACAGCCAAAACCGAGCATAGCAAATTTCCTCCCAAAGAAAGTTCTTTTCAAAACCCTGAAAAATCTTTTACCAATCCTTTTGCTAAGCAGTCTACATCTAGAAGTAAAAATATTGATTCTATTCAATGTAGGGCTTGTCAAGGGTTTGGGCATTATGCTAATCAATGTGCTAATACTTTGAGAAAGAAGGGTTTGAATTTTTCTGGCGACTTTGAGTGATAGTGATGATGAAGACCAGGTGATCTCATCACTCTCACCGCCGTACACAACTCTCCATCCGATTTTGCAGATTTTTTGCCAATGTGACTCCCAATGTTGCTACATCGAAGTCACATCGAAGAAGCAATGGACGTAAACAAGCTGATGATCTTTGTCGCTTTTAACTCCTCCGTCACGTAAGACGATGGAGAACCCGAATCGACTGCTAGAAGGTTACAAAGAGTCGTACAAAGATTGGGAAAAGAGAGCTCATCAAGTTATAGTGCTTGGAAAGGCAAACGAACTGCTGAAAAAGGCTAATGAAGAACAAAAGGAGTGTCTTACAAGGTTGGAGAGTCTGTTGAGTAAGAAAGATGTGGAGATTGAAGATCTGAAAGAAAAGCTCATCCTAGCCAATGAAACCATGGCTAAATGGAACTCAAGCCAACAAAAAATGGATGAGATGTTGAATTATGATAATTCTTGTAAGTCTAGTATTGGATTCAGGCCCAAGATGTTTGTGAAAGAAGGTGAAGGTATGTCTACTGAACTAAAACATCCCACACACAATTTTCAAGAAACTGCCATCTTTGAAAAACCGAGAATAAGAAAGAAAAATTTTGTTTGTCACTTCTGCCATAAGCCTGGTCACATACAACCCTTTTGTTTTCTGAAAAAGGCTATGTACGAGGATGAAATAAGACATGCCTTCTTGGGAAAATCTCGATGCGAATCAGAGTAGAACGCGATGCCCAATGCAAAGAACATTGGCAGTCACATTGGAACTCTCATCAGAAAATTTTTTCTCAAAACCACCAACCCAAATTTTTTAAACAAATGTGGGTTCCTAAGGGTAGTAATGACAAAGGCAAGTCCAAATACTGTGAACCCTTTGATATATGTCCTAGTGCTAAGCGGTTCTATGAAACCATTAACGTAACGTAACTTAACTTAACTTAACGTAACGTAACGTAACGTAATTGTAACTTAACTTAACTTAACTAAACCGTAACTTAACTTACCTTAGCGTAACGTAACTTAACTTAACGTAACTTAACTTAACGTAACGTAACGTAACGCAACGTAACTTAACTTAATTTAACTTAGCTTAACTTATCTTAACGTAGTTTAAAGTAACTTAACTTAACGTAACTTAACTTAACTTAACTTAGCTTAACTTAATCTAACTTAATTAACCTAACTTAACTTAACGTAACGTAACGTAACTTAACTTAACTTAACTTAACTTAACTTAACTTAGCTTAACTTAACTTAAGTTAACTTAACTTAACTTAACTTAACTTAACTTAACTTAACTTAACTTAACTTAACTTAACTTAACTTAACTTAGCTTAACTTAGCGTAACTTAACTTAACTTAACTTAACTTAGCTTAACTTAACTTAACTTAACTTAACTTAATGTAACTTAACTTAACTTAACTTAACTTAGCTTAACTTAACTTAATGTAATGTAATGGTCCATAACTTAACTTAACTTAACGTAATGTAACGTAACGTAACTTAACTTAACTTAACTTAACTTAATTTAACTTAGCATAACTTAGCTTAACTTAGCTTAACTTAATTTAACGTAACTTAACTTAACGTAACGTAACTTAACTTAACTTAACGTAACGTAACGTAACGTAATTGTAACTTAACTTAACTTAACTTAACCGTAACTTAACTTACCTTAACGTAATGTAACTTAACTTAATGTAACTTAACTTAACGTAACGTAACGTAACGTAACGTATTAACTTAATTTAACTTAGCTTAACATATCTTAACTTAGTTTAAAGTAACTTAACTTAACGTAACTTAACTTAACTTAACTTAACTTAGCTTAACTTAATCTAACTTAACTTAACCTAACTTAACTTAACGTAACGTAACGTAACTTAACTTAACTTAACTTAACTTAACTTAACTTAACTTAACTTAACTTAACTTAACTTAACTTAACTTAGCTTAACTTAACTAAACTTAACTTAACTTAGCTTAACTTAACTTAATTTAACTTAACGTAACGTAACTTAACGTAAGTTAACTTAACTTAGCTTAACTTAACTTAACTTAACTTAATTGAACATAATTTAACTTAACTTAACTTAACGTAACTTAACTTAACTTAGCTTAACTTAGCTTAACTTAGCTTAACCTAAATCAACGTAACTTAACTTAATGTAACTTAACTTAACTTAACTTAACTTAACTTAACTTAACTTAATCTAACTTAATTTAACTTAACTTAACTTAACGTAACTTAACTTAATTTAACTTAACTTAGCTTAACTTAACTTAACGTAACTTAACTTAACTTAACTTAACTTAGCTTAACTTAGCTTAACCTAAATCAACGTAACTTAACTTAATGTAACTTAACTTAATGTAACGTAACTTAACGTAACGTAACGTAACTTAACGTAAGTTAACTTAACTTAACTTAGCTTAACTTAACTTAACTTAAATTAATTTAACTTAACTTAACTTTACTTAATTTAACTTAACTTAACTTAGCTTAACTTAACTTAGCTTAACTTAACTAAACTTAACTTAACTTAGCTTAACTTAGCTTAACTTAGCTTAACTTAACTTAATTTAACTTAACGTAACGTAACTTAACGTAAGTTAACTTAACTTAGCTTAACTTAACTTAACTTAACTTAACTTAATTGAACATAATTTAACTTAACTTAACGTAACTTAACTTAATTTAACTTAACTTAGCTTAACTTAACTTAACTTAACTTAACTTAGCTTAACTTAGCTTAACCTAAATCAACGTAACTTAACTTAATGTAACTTAACTTAACTTAACTTAATGTAACGTAACTTAACGTAAGTTAACTTAACTTAACGTAACGTAACTTAACGTAAGTTAACTTAACTTAACTTACCAACGCATTTTCAATTTAACTTAATTTAACTTAACTTAACTTCCTAACTTAACTTTAACGAACTTAACTTTAACGTGAATCTCAACTTAATTTAACTTAACTTAACTTAACTTAACTTAATTCAACTTAACTTAACTTAACTTAACTTAACTTAACTTAACTTCTAACTTTAACTTAACTTTAACTTAACTTAACCTAACTTAACTTAATTTAACTTAACTTAACTTAACTTAACTTAACTTAACTTAACTTAACTTAACGTAACTTAACTTAACTTAACTTAGCTTAACTTAACTAAACTTAACTTAACTTAGCTTAACTTAGCTTAACTTAACTTAATTTAACTTAACGTAACGTAACTTAACGTAAGTTAACTTAACTTAGCTTAACTTAACTTAACTTAACTTAACTTAATTGAACTTAATTTTAACTTAACTTAACCTTAACTCTAATCTTAATTAAACTTTAACTTCCTAGCTTAACTTCTAACTTAACTTAACTTAACTTAAACTTAATTAACTTAGCTTAACCTAAATAACGTAACTTTTTCAACTTAATTCATCTTAACTTAACTTAACGTAACGTTAATCCTTAACGTAACTTAACTTAACTAACTTAACTTAACTTAACTTAACTTAACTTAACTTAGCTTAACTTAACTTAACTTAACTTAACTTAACTTAATCTTTAACTTAACTTAACCTAACTTAACTTAACTTAACTTAACTTAACTTAACTTCTTAACTTCTAACTTAACTTAACTTAACTTAACTTAACTTAACTTAGGCTTAACTTAAATTTAGCTTAACTTAGCTTAGCTTAACTTAACTTAACTTTAACTTAATGTAACTTAACCTAACGCAGTTAACTTAACTTAATTTAACTTAGAACTTAATCCTAACTTAACTTAACTTAACTTAACTTAACTTAACGTAACTTAATCTTAACTTAACTTGCTTAACTTAACTTAACTTAACTTAACTGTAACTTAAC